>CM035154.1:8210018-8588385 GCA_020205615.1 Panax quinquefolius | reverse complement strand
AGATGTCTAGTCATTGATCCAGAGTCATTTGTAACGTCTACTTGAAGTGAAACAGATGGTCGAACTGCCAGTCCTTGCATGTTACTTCGCCTCTTTAGTTCTTCTTCTGCATTTAAAATCTGTTAAGCACCATAATAGGCAACACATTAGCAAGATAAGTTCAGAAGCTTAAGTAGCGTGCTTGGGGTATCCAGAAAAGTCTTTCCAAAATAAGGTCACCTGTTTCAGCACTTGTACCAAATTATGCTTTCTTGCGTTCAAAATTTTCAGTTTCTCCTCAACTTCCTTTTTCTTTCCTCTTTATCATTTAATGCAACCTCTTTATTATTTGTCTGGAAAGTAAGACAATCATAGTTACACAGAACCATCAGAGATAAATGTAACTATTACTTATCAAGAGCAAGAAATAAGTTAATATGAGAAATGAAAGTAGAAACAATTTGATATGAGACTTATTATACATTTGGTGAAAACAAAGCCCCTTACATGATGCAACTCATACCATGCTTGATGCACCTGCTCGATGAATGCTCATCCAATATATGGTAAATCAAACAACACTCACAAATCAAAAATTGATCTATACATAAATAAATAAATAACCAGATTTATTACCTCCGAGCTAGGGTTCAACGGAACTGCTTTAATATCATCCAGCGAATTGTCAAGTTGCTCCACCAAATTGGAGTTAATATCCGGTAAAACGGGTTTAGCATCAACTAAAATATCCAGCCCACCAATAGGTTTCACCGGAATTTCTCCGTCGTCCGATTCGATCTGATCCTTAGGAGCTCCTTCCTCACATTCCTCGGCCTTCGTTGGTGGGTCTAACCGAAGTTTATGGTTTGGATTGATGTCGGATTTATCTTCATAGGTCGGATGTTGCGTTGGCTCTTGCTCTTGTTCTTGCTTTATAGTAGGATTGGGGTTAGGTTTAGGATAGGGTTAGGTTTAGAAGTGGTGGCGGAGTGGCGGCGAGAGAGGGCTTTGGAACGGCGGCGGAGGAGGATTTTGAAGTCTTTGAGGGAGATTTTAGGGGTTGGCATTAGCCATTGGCGAGGAACGTCAGGGACTCTATGTAAATTTCCTCTGTATAGCGATATAGCTACCATTTCTATTTAGCAATTTTCTCTTCTTCCTCTTCTTCAATTTGACTGCAAATTTTGATCGGGAAGAGGAGAATGGATAGGCATAAAGTTAACAAACCCAGAAAGATGGTGAACCGATGGAAAATAAAATAAGACTGACTAATTAAAATAGTAATTGGTAATACATCTTAATAAAATAAATTAGATTATTTAAATAAAATAATATTTAAATTTAAAAAATAATTTCATAACTAAAAAGTGTAAAATATTTGAATGACAATATTTTATCATTTTAACCTTCTAAATTATTTAAAAAATTTATTTGAATAATTTTAAAATTTGAAATTAAAGGAGTACAATATTTATTGAGACTATTTTTGTCCATAAATTTTAAATAAAGTATTAAGAAACAACTCTTCAGATTTGAGTTTCTGTCTTAACGATTAAGAGACAAAAAAAAAAATTACCAAACACGATTTGAGTCCATTTGAATAAGCGTAGATAAATTAAGAGAGCGTTCACATTACGTATAAACACCACATTATCCATACATACACACATACCTTTTTTTAAAAAATATTATTAATATTTATTTATACGTAATTAATAATAAAAATAAATGTTATTCTAATTCTTAGTCTATGTTTATTTATGGCCACTGTTTGTCTTCTTTTTCTTTTTTTTTCTTTTTAATTTCTTTGTACTTAATTAAGAATAAAAACATCTGTACTTTTCTTTTTTATAATAGAAAGAAAGTAGTAGAATTAAATTATTTATCAAAGAAGTGCTCATCTCAAAAGTAAAATATGATACTTTTATAAAATCTCTATATCTCTCCTCCTATTTATGTGAAGAAGACTTTGCGATAATACCACTTTTCTATTATTATTGTCATAATAGTTATACATAATTTACATGAAAAAATAATCAGAGAGAAGTATTTGTCATTACCATAGTAAATTATATTTACACAGAAATATTTTATTGTATCATTGGTGATCAAATAATACAATATATGACTGATTTTAAAAATAATTGCATTAAATATATTCTTATTATACTATTAGGCTATAAAATTTTGTTAGCAGAGATTTCCATATGCCATTGTTGTTCGGTGTTCATTTTGTATATTAATGTAGTAGTAGCAGTAGGAATTAATTTTGATTATAATATTTATAAAAATAAATAATATGGGGAAATTAAGTTTTGAGAGAAAATAACAAATTTTTTTTTTTAAATTGAGAGCTCTTCGAGACTATTCAAAAATGGTTGGATGAAAATAAATTTATTGAAGTTATCAGGTTTAAACATATACTGGAGTAGGAGTAGTATATCTGAAGACCTTTGAAATCTTTCGGTAATTGCCATAAATTGGATTCAGTGCAATGTCAACCCATCAAACAGCAAAGTCAATCCAGAACAATAATTACATGGCTACACCATCAGAAATAGTATACCTTATTCGAAAATATTATTAATTCCAATCAAACTAAATTAGTAGAAAAAGGGTTCCTCCAGAAGGCCAGCAAACTCCAAGAACATGTCCTGTTCTCCTTCTAGCATTGCTTCCACAAATGAACTACCATCCGTTGAACCTTTAAAGCTGCTAGTCATTGGTATATCATTTACTTGTGTGTTCATATCATTTTGCAATTTTATGTCTATTACCACTTGGCTTGATGAGTGTTGTAGTGAAACTTCTTCTACTTCTTTTTCTTCCAAGTTTTCTTGTTTGAGTACTCCATTTGGGGGTGGAATCGCGTCTTCAAGAAGAAAATCACGCCAACTAAAGCTCGTGGGCAGCCACCCTTCATTTGCAATGGAAGAAGGGGAAGGGGAAGAAGATGATGAAGATGATGATGAAGAAGACGAGTAGTCGTTTATACAGAATAATCGCGGTTGATTAATGATGTCACGGTTGGGGGCCTGGGCAGCCAATGTTATGGCTTGTAGCTGAGTAAGGAGATCCAAAGACTCGGTATCATTAGTATAGTTGTTGCTGAAAAAGCTCTCTGGGCTCCGATTTGTTGTGTTCAAATTTGAGACTTGAAGGGGTGATTGTTCCGTGAATGTGTTGTTGAAATCTCTAATTTGAGTACCTGGTCTTGGGAAGGCGTCAATGCTACCATAATCCGCAATGATTTGGGAAAAGGGCTTGTGAGTAACATGATCAATTCCCATTTCACACAGCTTTTTCTTTAGTTTAGTGTTCCAGTAGTTTTTCACATCATTATCGGTTCTCCCAGGAAGTTGTTGTGCTATCATAAACCACCTTTTACATAACACAGAAGGTTAAAACAGTTGGTATGCCACACCAACACTGGTGTAGTGCAACCATATGAAAAAATACAAAAAGTATTTACCTGCTACCTATTGCTGCATGAAGGTTAATTATCAGTTCCTCTTCCTTGGGTGTGAAACTTTCACGCCTAAGATCAGGCCTCAGGTGCTTTGAGCACTTGTGCCTGCAACTCTTTCCACATCTCCCAAGTCCTGTCACACAAAAACTTGTATATTTAGTGAAAATAAAATTGAAGTGGTGCTTGATACGGTAAATTCAATTCCTAGAGCGCAGAGAAATTACCTGATTTCTTGAAAACTGCCGTCAATTACCTGCTCGATGCTTAGACACAAATGCAAATATTTTTGCATCTTCCTCCGAGGACCAATTGCCCTTTCTCACATTCAGTTGAGGCCTCGCCATCTTATCTACTGAATCAAACTAATATTAGATGGGGAATTTAAAAGAAAAAGGAGATCACGAACTTTAAAAAAAACAAGTGTGGAGGCAAGAACGGCGTGGGGTTGGCTTCCATTTAGCTAAATTTGCATGATCATTGGCATCCTCTATATGCTTAACTGCATTAAATTTATGGGAGCGAAATTATTATTATTTTTTTCTCAAAGCCTCAAAGAGCACTTGAGTCAGGTTCAAATTGGGTGATTTATTTGGTTAGACTTGGTTTAAACTAAGTTATATTATTAATTATTTCTTTCTCAAAGCCTCAAAGGAAATGTATTTTTTGTGCTTAGTAGGTTCCATGATCACAAGTTTGATAAGAGCAAGTATTATAAACAAAGATTGAACTAATTAAAGAAACTAAGTGAACAGCTGCTGTAGCTACTTGTTGTATCCACAACTTGTACATGATATGTAATGTATCTCTACAAGAGTGTGAAAATGATGACGACTTCTACATGATATGGAAGTGGATAAACCCAGCTATGCTAACATGATAATCAATAAAAATAAAATAAATATTTAAAATATTCACATAGCACATAATATAAAGCATAGTGAACTTGATTGATCTGACACCCTTTGTCAGTAGATGATCAACTATCAGAGCCGTACTTGAGATTTTGGTACACCCAAAGTAAAAAATGAAAATGAGACCCTTTTCAAAATATTGTCATCACTCAAAAATAAAAGTAAAAATAAATAAATAAAAAATATAAGTTGCATCCAAAAAGTGCATTTTGAGCTTAAAACATAATAGTTAATTTACAACAAAATATATGAGAATACATTCATTTGAAAGATACTTTTCTAAGATTTTATAGTTAAAATCTTCAATCAAATGTTCAAAATCCTATATATATATATATATATATATATATATATATATATATATATATATATATTGGAAACGATCCATATCAAACATTATAAAAAGAGGATAGCCTTACAACACATCATGACCCTCCATTCAAAGATCGAATGTTTAAATAGAGCTCATGTCCGCAGCTTTAATTTTCAGTATTTCGCAATATTAAATCTGCGATTTAAAACGGATTATCAAAATACCCCTCCTTTAATACTACATACGCAAAAAAAAGAAAAAAAAAAAAAGCATGCTTTAATACTGCGGAATACTGAAAATTAAACTGCGAGCAGAGCTCTATTTAACCGCTGGATCTTTGAATGGAAGATTGCGATGTGATGTAAGGTTATCCTCTTTTTACCACGCACTACTACAAAACAAAGAAATAGATAACGCGAAAAAAAAGCGTTGTGGTTTCAATCAAAAAATGAGTTAAGGGTGTCATAGATGACACCTTTACACAACGCTTTTTAAAAGCGTTAGAAGTTACATTATTATACAACGCTTTTAAGAAAAAAAACATTGTAGATTTGTTTTCCATAAATTAGTAGATGCTTGAAAATGTTATAGAAGGTATGATTCCATAATTTTTCTAGCTAAAAATATTGTAATTTAATATATCGATAAACGTTTAGAGACATTTACATAATATTTTTAAATGTTGTAGATTAAAAAAAAAAAAAAAAAAAAGGTTGTGTTTCACCTACATTACCAATCCACCGCAATATGCTAAATGCCATGATATATAGCTAAAAAGTCTAAATTCTCATTTAAATTTAAAGCCAAAATATATCAACCATTCAAAATACATTCCAATAATACCATTCGTTCTGAGTTTAAATTACTACAACCACAAAATATATACCAAACTATCCATATATATATCTCAAATTCACTTTTCAATCCACAAAAAAAACCACAAAATAAACAGTTACTGCACAAAAATCTCCACCTTAATCTCAATAACACACTGAAATCGCTGAACGTTCCAAGTTTGCCATAGAATTTATGAGGTTTGCCATGACAGAATCCAAGTCTTCCTCTGTTTCCATTGATTTTAATTTTGACCTTCTTTGATCTTGAATAACAGAAAATTCATTTGTTAAAGAAACACAAAGCTCCAATAAAAGGGTTTCAATACAACCTGACCATGTAAAAACTAACCAATCAGGCATCTATAAAATACTTACTGACACAGTTGTCAAGCTCACGACGTTTCTTTTTCTCATGTTGTGCAATGTTAAGAATATCCTCCTACAAAGCATGATTAGAAAACTTGTGATGTTAGAAAGATAGATATACATTCACAATAAGGGATATCTTTGCTCAACAACTAAAATAAAAGTATTTTCAGTATTTTCAGTCAGTTGGCTTTACCTCAAAGTGTCGTTGTCTATGAAGTTGAGCTGCTTCATCCTCAAAGTGTCTTTGCTCAAAGATTTATAGCAAACTGAAGCAATTTCAAACTACTATCTAAAACAGAAATTTCTTCTTCCAGCTTGTTTTTCTTAGATCTCAGATTCTCAAGCTCTCCAACATCCACATCTGTAGAAAAGCAATAGTATGAGACAAAAAAAAGACTTATAAGATAATGAACTTTTTAGCAAAGATTTATAGGTACAAACTGCATAAAAGAAAGACGCGAGTGATTCTGATGTCTTAACAGATGGAACAAAGTATTCTTTTCTTTAACATTTGATAATAAAGAAAGTAGAACTCAGATCTTCAAGTGCAGGATCCCAAGTACTTGGAGAAACACAAAAGTATGTAAATTTGGTATACTGGAGCTAATCCAACATTCTATGAATGTAAATGAAACTATAGTAAAGAACTCTGCTTCCAGGCGAATGAAAACACACAACAGCTAGCAACACAAAAAGAATAGATCATTAACTACTGAAAGATATATTGATGCTCACATTTTATCAAGTTTATTCTTTCTCTCTGCAATCTTCTTTTCACAGTGTGCAATTTCTTTCCAATATTTGGCTTTTTCTTTCTCCAGTAAAAGATTGATTGGTTGTGGATGGCCATGGAGAATAAAGATCCGGTGAAGCCATCAACTACAATGTATATAATCAACAATAAAGTTCGTGGGATACCCTGCAAAAACAGTAGAATAAGATCATAAATAAGATACAGAAAATTAAACACCCACTAGAATAATGCAAACATGAATATTGAGCCATATCTATGACGTGGTTCCACGTCAGTTAATAAAATATACATTACCTTGTTATGTTTATTTAAAGGGAAAGTTCACTCTTGACTAATCAGGCCACTAACCAAATTCTATTTTTAAAAGATAAAATGGTGACAGATACTAAGATCTAAAAAATAGGTGAATATTATATATAACAGGGGAGGAAAACATACCAACAAGGAGTTTCATCAAAAATATTTCTCGAGTGTTGCCTATCCCCACTATCAAACATGCATGCAGAAATCCTGCATTGTCAGCCAACTTAGTGGCACCATTAGAATCGGTCAAAATGTTCCCCATCTGCAAAGATTGTAACATTAATGGCAGAAAGAAACTAAAAATAACAGCAAGTAAAGCATCTAATGTGAAGTGTGACAGAAATTGCAAATTCCAAATGGGTGTTTATCATGGAATTGTCGGCACGTCGGCACTTCAGGTCTAACAACATAAGATCTTTTAGGCACAGGAAATAATATTACATATAAATGAACAATTTTCCAACACACAAGTTTTTATTTTAGAAAGCCGATCAGTAAGGCTGTAACATATAATTCAAGATGTATAGTGGCCATTTTTTCATGATGATCTAAAGTGAAAGTGTTAGTCTGGTGATGGACCAAACCACCCTTTCTTTCACCAAAGATGTTCTCTAAGTTCACTTTTTTCAGGAAATCTTGTATTAGTGTTATCATTATTCATGTAAAAGAACCAAGTGCAGAAGATATTACCTTCACATCTCTATGGGCATGAAGATACACAACAGCTTCAAGAGGTTTAAATAGCATAATAACCCTCAACAAAAAAAAAAAGAAACTACCTGATTATTAGCCCTAAATAATATCCCTGATTACTAGTCCTGATTACTATCTCCTAATCATAGGATGATAATCAAGAATAAAGGTAAACAAATAAAATCTACTTTGCAAAATAAGGAACTGCCAATGCAAAATACGCAGAAAGGCATATTGAGCTGCTTAAAATTAGTTCAAAATTATCTTTAAAAACATACAATAATCAATATTAACAAACACTAAAGTTTAAATCCACAAATAACTTTCATAGTTTTATAACCAACCAATCATTTTGTCGTAAACTATAAACATTCAAAAGCTATTAAAGTGTATCATAGTCATATCATTCGGTCTAATGATAGCCTGTTGAAAACAACTCAAAACAAGAAATTGAAAACTATGGAGACAATAGAAATAACCAAAAAAAAAACTCAAAATACTATGGGCAATCATAACTGCATTCAAGAAAGAGCTTACCTCGAATATTAGACTCAAATCCACAACTAGTCAAATGTTTTGCGAGTTCAACTCCTAAATTTTTTTGCCAGTTTGATACAACTTTAGCCTCAGATACAGGCCATACCACTGCTGTCTCAGTTGTAAGATCGGCATTGGCAGATGAAATACTCATTTGACATTTCAATTTTCAAATTACAGAACTTTCCTGCTATTCTGTCAAATTTTCCTCTCAGGAAACAAATGGAGAATAATAAATATGCAATGTCATATGTAAAATACTCACTTGACTTTCTAAAATTCTCTTCACACTCGCTACACATCCCCCACATGACATCCCCTGAAAGGCAGAGATCAGAAATTGTTAGAGAAAGGCCATACTAATAAATTAAATTAAACACCAAATTTGATACATATACATATCATATATGGAGAGATTAAACACCATTTCATATTAAAGTTAACAATCCGGATAAAATAAAACAGAGATGCATGGACACAAATTTGAATTGATAGCATAAGTGATTTTCAGAATGACCTGTGAATTGAGATTACGCAACTGCCGAACAGCTTGAGGAGATCCATCCATGAAAACCAACGGACCAGATAGCCCTACTCTAATATCCACCCGGTTAAGTTCGATTTCAGTCAAATTTAATACCTGAAATCTGATGGTCAGCAACTGGAATCTTTACAAAAAAATATACAAAAGATTAGCAATTAATTTAAAATTCCCTTACAAAAGATCTTAAGCAGCGGTATAAGGGTCGCTGCAAAATCAAAGAGTAACCGATGAAGAAGAAGAAGAGAGAAAAGACGAGAGAGAAAACGATGGGCAAAACGCATTTTGTGACAGTCGGTCGGTGGAGCACACATTAATCAGATCTGAAGCAAAACCAGCTTCCAAAGACCAGACTTCAACTGTCAAAACCCCTAAAGCTAGTAGAATCATCAAGATCCGAGACCTCCAAATTCGAAGCCCCAAGGATTCCAACTGTCAAAACCCATAAAATCAGCAGAATGAGGAGCCTCTCTCTAACTTTCGCTACTTGGAACCCTCGAGGATGCACTCCCAGTCACCGAGTCACGTTTTTTTTAATTTTAAGTTTTAGCTTGAGCGCGTTTTTTGATCCGTGTTTTTTAACTAGATAACCTTTTTTTTTATCTAGATAAAATTAAAAAAAATACCTTCTTAAATAGATAACGTTTTTTCATATATCTATAAAATTTTGTAAAAAAATATTATAAAAAAAAATATCATAATATTTTTTATAAAAATATTATAGTTTAAGTATTGCCTATTTACTTTATTTTGTAGTAGTGACGTTACTATTTAGATTACTATATATATATATATATATATATATATATATATATATATATATATATATATATATATATATATCCGGATCGGGGGCTTACCTTGATCGAGCTCACCCAACTTACCTATAAAAGCCGCCTTTATTAATTTCTCTCCTCACTTCATGATAACACGGCTGCCTCGGACCCTCTTATTTCTCTCATCCAGAAAATCCAAAGGAAGGAACGCGAACTATTTTCCTCCTCATCTACAAACTCGACCGAAAGCAACGACGCCAAATCATCACCGATCATGCGTGAGAGTTATTCCAAAGAGAAGCCCTCATCTAAGCCCTCTCGCCTCATCCAATTCTCTCTCACGCAGACCCAAAACAAGCCCTAATCCTGGCATGTCTTCAAATTTTAAACTTTTGTGTGGAATCATTTTTTTTTTTTGATATTCTAGTTGCTAAAAAAGCCCTAATCTGCGTGTTCTCTCTCATTTTCAGATAAAGCAATCCACAGCCCCTCATCCGATTTGGTCGAAAGGAACGAAGCTGTGTTCGATTTCTTCCCAAGTTGCTGACCAGAATCAGTTTAAGCAACCCTAGATAAGTTTTTAAGGTGCGATTTCTTTTTTTCATTTCGGACACTAAAACTTTGATTTATTAAGGTTTGGGTTGTTGGTTTTTATTTTAATTTCTACGTAATTCGAGTTTTAGTCACTATTTATTTTATATTTACATAAAGAAATTTATTTGTTGTGATTAAATGTTTTTGCTTGGCTATTGAAAATTGAAGATGAGTGGTGATTAGAGTTTTTGTAAGACCCCAAATTATTAATAAATGAAATTTATTTTCCTCTATTTATTATTTTGAAATAGTAAGGGTTGATTTGATTAATGTGGATAATTATGGGTAAAATACGAAATATTTCGAATAAGTTAGTGGTTATAAAATATTCATTGTTGTTTGGGAATATTCGTTTGGTGGTGTGGAATATTCTTCATTGGAGAATATTTGTCGACGGTAGCGATCTTTTCGGGCCCCATAACTGAAAGCGATTGGATGAAGAAAACGACAAATATAAGTTGTTTATAAATAATCTGGCGTAGTTATTCTGCAGATTATCTTGGAATAATACCCTATGGTTAAAACACACACTAATCTGCCGTTGTTGAATAAGTAGACACCAGTATTGCACCAATTATTGATTCTTACGTAAGAAGGCACTACTCAATAATGGTTACGATAATTCTTGCTCGAAGATTTTATTTTATTGATTCAATAATTCTTTGCGTTGATATTTTATATTGTTGTTGTTTCAATAATTGTCATTACAAGATTTTTCATTATCTGAGCAATAATTCATATTATTTGAATAATATTATTAGAAAACATTATTGGCAATGTCTAGAAAGTTACATACAGAGGTTTGGTCACCTAATTGTGCGCCAAGAAGCGAGAGATCCTTATTGGAAAGCCCTCTTTCCTGAACTACCGGCACAAAGATCTTGTGATTCTGTAATATTATTTGTGAATAATTAATTATTGATTTATATGATGAGGAAAATATTGATTTTATGTGGATATAGATGGAGAAAATTTTTAATGTGACAATTGTTGAAAATTAATATTTTATCTTTTTCTGATAAAATAATTCATTTAAATATATTATTTTAATAATATATTAACGGTGATATTTTTATAATGAATGTGGGATATATGAGTATATGAGGATGAAGAGTATTTTTGTGGCATTAAATGTTTAACACATATTTTGTGTGTTGGTGGACACAATTATTGACCGAAATTTGATTATAGCCTGTAAAATCGTCCGTTTATGGATTTCGGTCAATTTCTGTTTGGAATTTGGAAAAACTTTCTTCTGCAAAGTTGTAGAGAATTGAATTTCCTATAAAAATTCGTGAGATTCGAATTTTTTGATAAAAGGGCTATTAATTATGAATTATTGAAGTTCTGAAGTTCCGAAATAATTAATTTTTGGAAGTTTAAAATATTTTTAATTACAAAAACGTTTTTTTCATTTTTGAAACTCATTTAACATGTGATTAGGAGGCTGAATTCAGATTGTTAGTGTGCGTATGAAGTTGTGGAAAAATTATAATATATTATATTAAATTTTCGCTTTTTGGTGTTCTAAGCAATTTCCTATAAATAGGGTGCTTGGGTTAGAATTGAAAATCACACCGTAAACTCAAGTTTTCTCTCTATATTATCGAGCGTATTCTTGTGAGTATTTTGAGTATACTTTGAGTATTGCTATACGGTCTGAAGTTCAAGTCATAGCCTTTATCCCAGGTGTTTCAACTAAGAAATCTGCCTTTCGAGGTAAGGGATGTTATTTTCTTCTCAAATGATATTATTTCTTCAATATCATTATGCCGAAATATTGGTTGGAAATTTTTATCAAATTTAAAAATTTTTTATGTCGGGGTTACTATTCATGGGTTACTATTCACGAGTTATTATTCATGAGTTACTATTCACGAGTTACTATTCACGAGTACTATTCACGAAGCGTGAAGATGTTTTTTGTGAAATTTATATCTTTTGGTGTCGGAGTTACTATTCACGTATACGGCACTATTCACGAATACGGTACTATTCACCGAAAAATGAAATTTCTTCTTTTTGTCCAAAATATCTATTCTGGATACTAGCTTTGATTGTATCCATGTTTTGATCATTCTTGAATTTTACTTCAGTATGATTATTTATGAAGTATTTTTGAACTCGGATTGTTTAAAGTACGAATCCATAATACTTGTTCTTTTGTTTCACTGGATTCGTTTTCTTTGAAATATTTTTCATCATCCTAAGTCCTAAATGATGATATTATCGAATATCTTTGGCACATGTAGTGCAAAGATGAATGATTTCTTGATGAATATCTTTGGCAGAAGTAGTGCGAAAGATGAACAGTGTTGAGATGAACATGATTGATCGATTAATATCTTTGGCCCGTGAGTGCAAAGATGAACAGTGTTTAGATGAACATGACCAACTGATGAATATCTTTGGCACAGAGTGCAAATATGAATATTTGATTCGGATATATATTGATTGATGTTACAGGATAAAATATCGACGATGAACTTTTAAATTCATATATAGAAGATAGTAGTTTGCATTCTCTACTTAACTCTTCTAATGAATTATTATTTCATTAAAGATTGATTTAAAACCGATTGTCTATTGTATTCTATTAGATTTTTCCTGTTGGAGACTAACGATAATTTGTTGTATATTATGTTAGTCATAATATTCTTTACTGGGCTAGTTGAGCTCACCCTTTTCCTTGTTGTTCCATTTTTCTTCTCGGGAGGCGAATGTGTAATGCAGTGCAGTGGGGGTATGGAATGATGGTTATAGAGAAAGTTGTTTAGTAGTCCTCACCATTTTTATAAAATAATGTATCAATAATTATGATGGGGATTTATTTGTGTGTGGATATTGTCTAGATGGCAATATCTCGTATTCAAACTCACAATATATATATGTTGTGTCGTATTTTGCACGACAAAATGTATTAATAAAATTGTAGTTATTTACGTACCATGTATTTGGCGACTCGAATGGGTTGGATGGAATGGACCTATTTTGGGGGCGTCACGGTTGGTATCGAGCTTAGGGATATGATCTCCATGGGAGATCGGGGAATAGAACTAGGAGGGAGAGAGAGTAAATCCTTCGCTAGTGTGTCCTACCTAAGCTTATTTGTTAGTTGGTTAAGATATAGGGATATTATGTGATATATTGATTTTCTTAATTAACCCTTGTTTTATGACGGTATTTGAGAATGTCGATCGAGAATATTAACAATGGAGTAAATGAGATCGTGGAGATGCTGTGCCCAACGAGGAGAACGTCAACAGCAGTGGCAATGTACCTCCATGAACAACACCACCGAAAGCGGATGATGAACGAGGGATGTTTAGAAGCTTTTTTTGCTTCGCAAAATCGAATTTAGGAGACTCGTGTTCAAAATACAGGAGGAAATGATAGCAATTCACGGTGGTCACAAATGACAAGCAAATCAAAGAGTTGGGACCACTGAATTCAAAGCGGGATCCGATTAAAGGCGGAGACGTGGGTCAAACAAATTACCAAGCGTTTTTTTCATTTTGAAACTCATTTAACATGTGATTAGGAGGTCAATTCAGATTGTTAGTGTCGTGTGAAGTTGTGGAAAAATTATAATATATTATATTAAATTTTCGCTTTGGTGTTCTAAGCAATTTCTATAAATAGGTGCTTAGGTTAGAATTGAAAATCACACCGCGAAGTTTTCTCTCTATATTATCGGTTTATTCTTGTGAGTATTTTGAGTATACTTTGAGTGTTGCTATCGGTCTGCAAGTTCAAGTCATAGCCTTATATCCAAGTGTTTCAACTAAATCTTGTCTTTTCGAGGTAAGGGATGTTATTTTATTCGAAAATGATATTATTTCTTCAATATCATTATACCGAAATATTGGTTGGAAATTTTATCAAATTTGGAATTTTTTTCATATCGGGGTTACTTATTCATGAAGTTCTTATTCACGAGTTACTATTCATGAGTTCTTATTCAAGAGTTCTTATTCATGAGTTACTATTCACGAGTTACTATTCATGAGTTACTATTCATAAGTTACTATTCACGAGTACTATTCGCGAAGCGTGAAGATGTTTTTTGTGAAATTTCTATCTTTTGGTGTCTGAGTTACTATTCACGTATACGACCTTATTCACGATATCTGATGATTTCTTCACGACGAATCGACCTTTATTCATCAAAAAATGAAATTTCTTCTTTTGTCAAAATATCTATTCGGATACTAGCTTTGATTGTATCCATGTTTTGATCATTCTTGAATTTTACTCCACTCGATTACTTATGAAGTATTTTTGAACTTGGATTGTTTAAAATACTGAATCCTTAATATTTGTTCTTTTGTTTCACCGGATTCGCTTCCTTTAAAATATTTTTCATCATCCTCACCCCTAAATGATGATTTCTTTGAATATATTTGGCCCGTAGTGCAAAGATGAATGATTTCTTGATGAATATCTTTGGCCGTAGTGCAAAAATGAACAGTGTTTAGATGAGCAGTGTGTTTAGATGAACACGACTAATCGATGAATATCTTTGGCATGTAGTGCAAAGATGAATATTTGATTCCGTATATATATCGATTGATGTTACGAGGATAAAATATCGACGTTGGACTTTTAAATTCATATATAAAGATAGTAGTTTGCATTCTCTACTTAACTCTTCTAATGAATTATTATTTCCATCACGAAGATAGATTTAAACCGGTTGTCTATTGTATTCTATTAGATTTTTCCATGTTGAAGACTAACGATAATTTGTTGTATATTATCTTAGTCATAATATTTTTTTTGGGCTAGTTGAGCTCACCCTTTTCCTTGTTGTTCCATTTTTCTTCTCGGAGGCGAGAATGTAGCAGTACTTAGTCGGGGTATGGAATGAAGGTTCTGTAGAGAGTTGTTTAGTAGTCCTCACCATTTTTGTAAAATAATGTATTAATAATTATGATGGGGATTTATTTGCGTGTGGATATTGTCTAGATGGCAATATTTAAACTCACAGTTTATATGTTGTAATAATAAAGTTGTAGTTATTTCTGTACCATGTATTTGGAGACTCATAATGGGTTGGATGGAATGGACCTATTTTGGGGGCATCACAGTTGGTATCAAAGCTTAGGGATATGATCTCTGGCGGAGATCGTGGGAATAGAACTAGGAGGAGAGAGAGTAAATCCTTCCATTGAGTGTGTCTACCTAAGCTTATTTGTTAGTTAATCAAGATATAGGGATATTATGTGATATATTGATTTCCTTAATTAACCCTTGTTTTATGACAAGATTTGAGAATGTCGATTTGAGAATATTAACAATGGAGTAAATGAGATCGTGGAGATGCTGACTTACCAACGAGGAGAACGTCTAACAGTGACAATGTACCTCCACATGAAACAACACCACCGAAAGCGATGATGAACGAGGGGATGTTTAGAAGCTTTTAGCGATTCAAGCAAAATCGACGAGGAGACTCGTGTTCAAAATACGAGAGAAAACGATAGCAATTCACGGTGGTCACAAATGAAGCGAGTTCAAAGAGTTGGGACCACTGAATTGCAGGGAAAGTCGGATCCGATTAAAGGCGAGACGGGTCAAACAAATTACCAAGATATTTGATGTCTTGATTTGCGGAGGAACAAAAAGTTCCATTCGCTACTTTTATGTTCAGAACGAGGCAGATTCTTCGTGGGAATCGTGAAGCGTACCCATCCTGTAAGACCCGACTTTTATAAATAAAGATGAATTTTTCTATAAATATTATTTTGAATATTATGGAATAAATTTGATATAATGTTATAGTTGTGGGTAATATTTATAAATTTTGCAAAGTATGCAAGTTGTTATAAAATATTTGTTTGGTTGGGGAATATTCTTTTGTTAGGAATATTCATACAATGGCTCAATCATTGGTGGACCCTACAATGTAATTATTATTCTCGATTGAAAAAACGACAAAAAAATATTTTATAAAAATAACGGTAGGAGGTGTTATTCTGCGTTAAAAGCTGTTGAATTACCGGTGGTAAAAAAAGTATAAAGAATGTCTGGCGTGGTTGCATAGTAGCTACGGTATTGATTATTGATGCTTTACGTGAGAGAAGTCACTCACCTATGCTCAATTATTGCTACAAGAATCACTTGCATCATATCTCTTATATTATTGATTCAATTATTGTCACAATATCATCTCGTATAATATGTTATAGTATTAAATCAATAATTGAGGCGACAAGTTATAAATGATTAATAATTGTTGAAAGATTAAATATGTGTTGATGAAAAAAAATGATTTGTGGTAAGTTTGATTATTTTATGGGGGCTCATATGTCATCATCTAAGAGTCTCTTCATCGATAGTATTTACCTTACGTCGATAAGTAATTACCTTCGTCAATAGTAATTACCCTTGTGAATAGTATTTACCTTCACAATAGTAAATTACCTTCGTCAATAAGAATTACCCTTGTGAATAGTATTTACCTTCGTCGATAGTATTTACCTTCGTTAATAGTAAATACCTTTACCGACGTCGAACCACTTGTCGCTTCACATTACAGCGTCCGAACCACTTGTCGTTTCACATTACAAGCGCCAAACCACTTTTCTTTTCACATCATTAGTCGTCGAGCCACTTGCTTTTCACACTACAGCGCTTTAAGCTAGAAATCTTCTATAAATAGAGGCCTGAGGCTTCATTATTTTCACTTAATTCATTCAAGCTATAGAGAGAAAAGTATAGAGAATAAGAGAGAAGAAGAAGAGTATTTTGTTACTACACTCGCCAGCAGAGATTCAATCTCCTACCAAATGTAAGGGTGTTATTCTTTCTTATTCATGAAGAACTGCTTGTTATTCCATTGCTTATTATTCGTTGGAATAACTCAGATTCATGGTTTACCCTATACTTGGTGACATTCTTCTATTATTCATTGGAACATCCCGTCATGTGTTTACACCTAGGACCGGTTCCGCTCTTTATTATTATTCTGTTGGAACATCCTTGCATGCATGCGTTTCTACGCCGGACCGGGTTCCGTTATTTATTATTCTGTTGGAATAACCTTCTGTCGGTTTATCGCATGCATGGTGATTTCTTTTGTTATTCTATTCTTTATTATACCCATTGGTTAAAACTTTGACTTCTATACTCCATGAAATTAGTGGAATATCCTTGATATTTGCGTTTCATCCAAAGATCTTTTCATGGAAATATTCTTCCGATCATTCTTGAATTTTACTCTACAAAATAGTATCATGTTGATAATTTGGTCGTTAATAATTCTGGATAAAATAATTCTTGAACTTGTTTTATTAAATTCTTATATCATTGTTATCATCCTCATGTTTATATTTTTTAAAGTCATCGTGGCAGAAGGTGATGCGTAGATGGACTTGGTATGATTATGACCGAGAGACTATTCGGTTGTAATCATGACCGTAATATTACAAATAATGTGGTAAAAATCCTCGAATGGTAGTAGAGTGCATTGATGGACCGATTGTTGGCATGATCATGACCATTAATGAATACACAAATATTCTTGGCCCGTAGGTACGTGAATAATTGTGGTCGTGATACTAAAGAATATCCTTGGCCAGTAGTGCGGGGTGATTCGATGGTGTGGAATATTTATTAAAGCTGAGTCTCAACTATAACAGTGATGAAAAACCTTTTAAAACCTAAAAGATAGTAGACTTTATTTTCTACTTGACTCTTTTAATGGATTGCATATTCCACTGCAGTTAAACTGGTTGTCTATTGTATTTTATCAGTTTAACATTGTTGAAGACTATTGATAATTTATTCTGCATTATCTTAGTCATAATATTTCTTACTGGGCTAGTTGAGCTCACCCTTTCTTTCACTGTTCTCTTCAGGAAATGAGAATATAGCTGGGACGAGTCGGGAAAACGAGTGATGGTCCTGAAGATAGCATTAGTAGTCCTCACTATTCTGTGAAATAGTGTGATAATAATTGTAATGAGGACTCCTTTTGAGTTTGTATAATATCTAGTAGACGATATTTGTATTTAAACTCACAGTTTATGTCGTATTGTACACGACAGTTATGTTAGTAAGTTGTATTTAAATTCTATACCATGTAAGTGGCGACCCAAGATGGGTGATGTATTCCTAATTTTGGGGGCGTCACACATCCAGCTGCACTCAGCATGTCATGGGAGACATTTCAGAAACAGTTCAATGACAAGTACTTCCCTGAAAGTATTCGTCATATGAAGGAAGTGGAGTTTATTAGGCTGGAAGCGAGAATAACATGGCGGTGTCCCAAAGACGAGGCGAAGTTCGCAGAGTTATCCAGTTTCAGCACCTCATTTGGTGGAGAATGAGGAACGTGTATGACGCGGATGTTTCGAGAGGTTTGAAACCGGCGTACGTCGATATCTCATTTCTCATAAATTTTCTCTCTATTCGGATGTTGTCAATGTGGCTCGGTTGTTAGAAATGAGATAACGAAATGACGTTCAACCGAAGGACCATAACGAGATTATATCAAGAGAAGATAGCGATCATCGTAATAACGATAACCAAATGGAGAAAGAAGAATACGGACAAAGCGGTAACCACTCGGTGGTAATCGTGGCCATGAAAATAGAAGAAGCGAGTCGGGAGGAGATTTTAAAAGAGGAGATTCAACAACGACCGTGTGAAGACGCGGTACCAAGAAGAATCGGGTTCCAAGGAGGAGAAAGACCACCGGTCAGTATGTTACAAATCTTGGGAAAGAGGGACATATCGTTGAAAACCGCCTGCAGGTTAAGGTATGCTATAATTATGAAAAAGAAGGACATATCGCCGAGATTATGCGCAGATCGAAACCCAGATCCAATGAAATGGTGACTCAAAAGGATATCCCGAGAAAAGTCAAAGTCAATCGGTTCTGGAAGAAGCGTTTGTGGACTTCCATTAAAATGCGAGAACCCGAACGAAGTTAGCACGGGTTAGTTAATTATAAATTCTTGCGAAGTTTATACCTTACTAGAATCTGCTTCTACCCATTCTTTTATCTCTTTGCTTTGCGCTCAACGTTTGAACTTGACTACGGAGAAATTAGACTTTGACCTATTTATGGAGACCCTGTTAGAGAAACTTTCATTACATCCGTTGTTTAGAAATCTTGCTTGATTCAGTTGGCACTATCACATTACCCATTAACCTTATTTCTATAGAGATATTTGCTTTTGATGTAATTTTAAGGTTAACTACTCATCATGCCGAAATTGATTACTTTCATAAGGTTGTTAGTTTTCATATTCCTAAGCAACCTGTTATTCGAATTCAAGCAATCAAACCATTGTAAGACCCCAACTTATTATTAATGAAATTTAATTTTCTCTATTTATTATTTTGAAATAGTAAGGGTTGATGTGATTAATGTGGATAGTTAGGGGTAAAATACGCAAATACTTCAAAATAAGCAAGTGGTTATAAAATATTCATTGTTGTTTGGGAATATTCGTTTGGTCGTGGAATATTCAGATCGCTTTGTGGGAATATTAAATGCGACGAATGCAGCGACCATGTGGGCCCCATAACGAAAGCGATTGGATGAAGAAAACGACAAATATAAGTGGTTTAAAAAATAACTACAGTAGTTATTCACAGATTATCTTTGTTAAAATACCCGGTGGTTAAAACACGAAGAGCACCGGTATTGCACCAATTGTTGATTCTTACGTAAAAGGCACTACTTACTCAATAATGGTCACATGAAATTACTTGTTCGATATTTTATTGAGTTAATAATTCTTTGCGTTGATATTTTATATTCTTTGTTGTTTGATAATTGTCATTACACGAGTATTTTTCATTATCGAAGCAATAATTCATATTATCCGAATAATATTATTAGATAACATTATTGGCAATGTCTAGAAAGTTACGCCTACAAGGAGAGGTTTGGTCACCTAATTGCGGCGCCCGAAGAAAATTCTTATTGAAAGCCCCTTTCCAGGAACTGCTGTTGTCAATATTGTGATTCATAATATTATTTGTGAATAATTAATTATTGATTCATATGATGAGGAAAATATTGATTTTATGTGGATATAGATGGAGAAAAATTTTAATGTGACAATTGTTGAAAATTGAAATTTTATCTTTTCTCGATAAAATAATTCTTTTAAATATATTATTATATTTTAATAATATAATAATGGTGATATTTTACAACGAATGTGGGATATATGAGTATATGAGGAGGAAGAGTATTTTTGTTGCAATAAATATTTAAAACATGTTAAACATGTCAAGGACCCCATTTATTAGTGAAATTTGATTATAAATGTAAAATCCCCGTTTGTGGATTTCTTTGCCAATTTATGTTTGGAATTTGAAAAACTTTCTTACGCAAAGTTGTAGAGAATTGAATTTCCTATAAAAACTAGCGAGATTTGAATTTTCTAATAAAAGGGCTATTTATTGTGAATTATTGAAGTTCAAGCTCAAAATAATTAATTTTTGGAAGTTTTAATTATTATTTTAAAGAAAAACGTTTTTTTGCATTTAAGTGGGCTAACATGTGATATTAATTGCTGAAATCATATCTTCAAAGATGGGCTAAGAAATTTATAATATATATTAATATTTTATTAAATTTTACGCTTTGATGTTCTAGCATTTTCCTATAAATAGGGTCTTGGGTTAGAATTGAAAATCACACACAAATCTGAAGTTTTCTCTCTATATTATCGAGCGTATTATTGTGAGTATTTTGAGTATACTTTGAGTATTGTTAGGCGGTCTGCAGAGTTCTCTTGACCTTATACCCTAGATATTCAAATTAAAGTCTTAATCTTTCGAGGTAAGGGATGTTAATTTCTTCTCAAATGATATTATTTCTTCAATATCATTATCTTTGAAATATTGGTTGGAACTTTTTATCAAATTTGGAACTTTTTCATGTTGGGGTTACTATTAATGAGTTCTTATTCATGAGTTACTATTCACGATTCTTATTATTCATGAGTTACTATTCACGAGTTCTTATTCACGAGTACTATTCATGAAGCGTGAAGATGTTTTTTTTCAGGAATTTCTATCTTTTGGTGTTGAGTTACTATTCACGTGTCACGGCACTATTCACGATATCTGACCTTATTCATAGAAAAATGAAATTTCTTTTTTTTGTCAAAATATCTATTACGGATACTACCTTTGATTGTATCCATGTTTTGATCATTCTTGAATTTTACACCACTATGATCATTTTGAGGTATTTTTGAACATGGATAAAACAAAGTACGAATCCTTAATCCTTAATCCTTGTCATTTTGTTTCAATTGGATTCGTTTCTTTAAAAATATTTTCATCATCCTCGATCTTAAATGATAATATTATTGAATATCTTTGGTCCGTAGTGCAAAAAGATGAATGATTTCTGAAGAATATCTTTGGCTCAGTAGTGCAAAGATGAATGATTTCTGAAGAATATCTTTGGTAGTAGTCTGAAAGATGAGCAGTGTTTAGATGAACATGACCAATCGATGAATATCTTTGGCTGTAGTGCAAAGATGAATATTTGATTCGGATGTATATTGATTGATGTTACAGGATAAAAGATGAGCGATGAACTTTTAAATTCATACATAGAAGATAGTAGTTTGCATTCTCTACTTAACTCTTCTAATGAATTATTATTTCATTGCGAATATTGATTTAAAATTTGTTGTCTATTGTATTCTATTAGATTTTTTCTGTTGTTGAAGACTAACGATAATTTGTTGTATATTATCTTAGTCATAATATTCTTTTATGGGCTAGATTGAGCTCACCCTTTTCCTTTTTGTTCCATTTTTCTTCTCGGGAGGAGAATATAGCGAGTAATGAGCCTGGGTATGGAATGAAGGTTTTAGAAAGAATTGTTTAGTAGTCCTCACCATTTTGTAAAATAATGTATCAATAAATGTGATGAGGATTTATTTGAGTATAGATATTATCTGAAGATAATATTTGTATTCAAACTCACGGTTTACTGATTGTAATAATAAAGTTGTAGTTGTTTACATACCATGTATTGACAACTCGAATAGGTGATGTATACCTATTTTGGGGGCGTCACAGTTGGTATCGAGCTTAGGGATATGATCTCCAGCGGAGATCGGGAATAGAACTAGGAGGGAGAGACGAGTAAATCCTTCGCTAGTGTGTCCTACCTAAGCTTATTTTTTAGTTGGTCGAGATATAAGGATATTATGTGATATATTGATTTCCTTAATTAACCCTTGTTTTATGGCGGATTTGAGAATGTCGATGAGAATATTAACAATGGAAATGAGACCGTGGAGACGCTCAGTACTCACCAACGAGGAGAACGTGCAACAGTTGCAATGTTCCTCCTGTGAACAACACCACCGAGCGAGATGATGAACGAGGGGATGTTTAGAAGTTTTTGCGCTTCATGCAAAATCGAGATGAGGAGACTCGTGTTCAAAATACGGAGAGAAATGATAGCAATTCACGAGTTGTCACAATGCAAGCGATTCAAAGTTGGGACCACGAATTTAAGGGAAAGCCAGATTCGATCATAGCGGAAACATGGGTCAAGCAAATTACCAAGATATTCGATGTCTTGGGATGCACGGAGGAACAGAAGGTTCTATTCGCCACCTTTATGTTCCGTATGGCGAGGCGATTCTTCGGGTGGGAGTCGTGAAGCGTACCCATCCAAACCGCATTTCAAAGATGTCTTGGGAGACGTTTGAAACTATTTAATGACAAATACTTTCACGAAAGTGTTAAATCATATGAAGGAAGTGGAGTTTATTAGGCCGAGCGAGAACAACATGATTTGTCTCGATGACGAGGCAAAGTTTGCGAGTTATCGAGTTCAGACCTCATTTGGTGGAGAATGAGGAACGATATGACGGATGTTTCTTAGAGGTTTGAAACTGGCATACGTCGATATCTCATTTCTCATAAATTTTCTCTCTATTCGGATGTTGTAAAAAGGGCTCAATTATTAGGCGAGATAACGAGTATGGTCAAACCGAGGACCACAACCAGGATCGTACCGGAGATAGCGATCAATGCAGAATAATGATAACCAATGGAGAAAGAAATGCAGACGGACAAAATGGTAACCACTCTGGTGGTAATCATGGCCATGAAAATAGAAGAAGCGAGTCGGAGGAGATTTTTAAAGAGGAGATTTAACAACGACCGTGTGAAAGACAGCAGGTCTTAAAGAACAACCGGTTCTAAGGAGGAGAAACGACCACCGGTCATATATTACAAATGCGGAAAAGAGGACATATCACCAAACCTTGCCCACAACAGATTCAAGGTATGCTATAATTGTGGAAAGGAAGGACATATAAACTTCGAGATTATGCGATAGCGAAACCTAGTTCAATGGGGACGGTGACTCAAAAAGATCGTCCCGAAAAGTCAAAGTCAACGATTCCGGAAGAAGCGTTTGTTGTGATCGGTCATAATCGAGGAACCCAAACGAGGTGATCACGGGTAAGCTATTTATAAATTCTTGCGAAGTTTATACCTTACTTGATAATCCGGTGCTACCCATTCATTTATCTCTCCTGCATGTGCTCAACGTTTAAACTTGACTCGGAGAAATTAGACTTTGACCTATCTGTGGAAACTCCGTTAGGAGAAACTTTCATCACATCCACTGCTTATACATCTTGTTTGATTCAAGTTGGCACCATCACCTTACTGTTGACCTTATCTCTTTAAAGATACTTGCTTTTGATGTGATTTTAGGGATTGATTGGTTAACTACTCATCATGCCAAAATTGATTGTTTTTAAATACGGTTGTTAGTTTTCATATTCTAACCAACCTGACTTGTTGTATGAATTCAAGCAACTAAACCATTAAAATCAATCATTGTCATATCTAATCATAAAGCTATTCGTTTATTGAAAAACGGATGTCAAGCTTTCTTAGCCCATGTTATGGATTTGAATAAAGACACGTCAAATTTGAATAATATTCCTGTTGTTATTGACTTTCCTGACGTATTTCCTGAAGAACTTCCCGGTCTACCCCCAGAACGTGAAGTTGAATTCTTTATTGATCTTGAACCTGGTACAAAGCCCATTTCTAAAACCCCATATCGAATGGCTCCTATTGAACTTCAGGAGTTAAAGGTCCAACTACAGGAATTGTTGGACATCGGTTTCATTCGTCCTAGTACATCTCCTTGGGGTGCTCCTATTTTATTTGTAAAGAAGAAAGACGGGAGTATGCGACTTTGTATTGACTATCGGGAATTGAACCATGTCACCATCAAGAATAGGTATCCTCTACCTCGTATTGATGACTTGTTTGACCAGTTGCAAGGGGCACAATTCTTTTCAAAAATCGATCTTAGCTTCTGGATATCATCAAATGAAGATTAGGCGAGGATATTCCAAAGACGCCTTTAGAACTTCGATGCGGGCATTATGAATTCTTAGTCATGTCTTTCGGACTAACTAATGCTCCTGCGGCTTTCATGGATATGATGAACCGAGTATTCAAGGAATATTTGGATCAGTTTGTTGTTGTCTTTATTGATGACATCCTTATATATTCCAAAAGTCGTGAAGATCATGAGCACCATTTGAAGCTGGTACTCCAAAGGCTTCGTGAAAACAAACTATATGCCAAATTAAAGAAATGCGAGTTACGGCGAGGAAGTAGCATTCCTTGGGCACGTGGTGTCGAAACATGGAGTATCTGTTGATCCGTGAAGATTGAAGCAATACAAAGTTGGGAGCAACCGAGTCGGTGGATCAAGACGTAGCTTTTGGGCTTAAATTGGCTATTATCTGAGATTCGTGGAAGGGTTTTCTCGAATCACTACTCCATTAACTCAAATTTAACTCGGAAGGATACAAAATTTGTTTGGAGCGAAGAATCGCGAGAACAGCTTCCAAGAGCTTAAGAGAGACTTATTTCAAGACTGTTCTAACAATACCATTTGGTTCGGATGGATTTGTTATCTCTGTGATGCTTCGAGCAAAGGGTTAGGATGTGTTCTCATGCAACGTGGGAAAGTCATAGCTTTATGCCTCGCGACAACTTAAAGAGTATGAGAGGAATTATCCTACTCACGATCTAGAGTTAGCGGCGAAAGTAAGACCTCAAATTTTTTTAAATAAAAGGAATTTCCTTTATTTATTATTTAGAAATAGTAAGGGTTGATTTGATTAATGTGGATAGTTAAGAGTTAAATACGCAAATATTTCAAAATAAGCAAGTGGTTATAAAATATTCATTTTTGTTTGAGAATATTCGTTTGGTCGTGGAATATTACGTCTTTGTCGGGAATATTAAATGCGACGCCAGCGCGACCATGTGTAGCCCCATAACTGAAAGCGATTGGATGAAGAAAAGCGACAAATATAAGTTGTTTTTAAATAACTACGTAGTTGTTGCAGCAGATTATCTTGTTGGAATACCCGGTGGTTAAAACACACTAATACTGGCGTTGTTGAGCAAGAAGATACGGTATTGCACCAATTATTGATTCTTACGTGAAAGACACTACTCAATAATGGTTACAGAATTAATTCTTTATTCGATATTTTATTGAGTTAATAATTGCTGCGTTGATATTTTATATTCTTTGTTGTTTGAATAATTGTCATTACACAAGATCTTTCATTATCGAAGCAATAATTCATATTATCCGAATAATATTATTAGATAACATTATTGGCAATGTCTAGAAAGTTACATCTAAGGAGAGGTTTGGTCATCTAATTGCTTGGCCAAGAAGAAGAAATTCTTATTGGAAAGCCCCTCTTCCTGAACCGCACGGTTGTCAATATTGTGATTCAGTAATATTATTTGTGAATAATTAATTATTGATTTATATGATGAGGAAAATATTGATTTTATGTGGATATAGATGGAGAAAATTTTTAAAATGACAATTGTTGAAAATTAATATTTTATCTTTTTCTGATAAAATAATTCATTTAAATATATTATTTTAATAATATATTAACGGTGATATTTTTACAATGAATGTGGGATATATGAGTATATGAGGAGGAAGAGTATTTTTGTGGCATTAAATGTTTAACACATGTTTTGTGTGTTGGTGGACACAATTATTGAATAGAAATTTGATTATAGCTTTGTAAAATCGCCCATTTGTGGATTTCTACGATTTTTGTTTGGAATTTGGAAAAACTTTCTTCTGCAAAGTTGTAGAGAATTGAATTTCCTATAAAAACTCGTGAGATTCGAATTTTCTGATGAAAGGGCTATTTATTATGAATTATTGAAGTTCCGAAGTTCCGAAATAATTAATTTTTGGGAGTTTTAGTTAATTATTTTGAGAAAAACGTTTTTTGCAACTAAGTTGGCCTCACATGTGATTCAAATGGGCTGAGATCAGTTGTCTAAGGTGGGCTAAAGAAAATGTGGAAAATATATTAATATTATATTCAATTTTCTGCTTTGGTGTTCTAAGCATTTTCCTATAAATAGGGTGCTTAGGTTAGAATTGAAAATCACACCAGAAACTGAAGTTTTCTCTCTATTTCTCTCTCGATATTTTGAGCGTATTCTTGTGAGTATTTTGAGTATACTTTGAGTATTGCTAGACGATTGCAAGTTCCTTGACCTTATACCCTAGATTCTAGAAGTCTTGATCTTTCGAGGTAAGGGATATTATTTTTTTGTAATGATATTATTTCTTCAATATCATTATCTTTGAAATGTTGATCTGAAGTTTTATCAAATTTGGAACTTTTTCATGCTCGGGTTACTATTCATGGGTTACTATTCATGAGTTCTTATTCACGAGTTACTATTCATGAGTTACTATTCACGTAATTACTATTCACGAGTACTATTCATGCGGAAGCGTGAAGATGTTTTTGTGGAATTTCTATCTTTTGGTGTCTGAGTTAATATTCACGATATCTGACTTATTCACGTATAAAATAAAAATAAAATTTCTTCTTTTGTCCAAAATATCTATTCGGATACTAACTCGATTGTATCCATGTTTTGATCATTCTTGAATTTTACACCACTATGATTATTTTTGAGGTATTTTTGGGCGTGGATAAAACCAAGTACAAATCCTTAATCCTTAATCCTTGTCATTTTGTTTCAATCGGATTCGCTTTTTTAAAAATATTTTTCATCATTCTCGGTCTTAAATGATGATATTATTGAATATCTTTGGCACATGTAGTGCAGATGAATGATTTCTTAAGAATATCTTTGGCCCAGTAGTGCAAAGATGAATGATTTCTGAAGAATATCTTTGGCCCATAGTGCAAAGATGAACAGTGTGTTGAGATGAACATGACCGATTGATTAATATCTTTGGCTGTAGTGCAAAAAGATGAACACAGTGTTGAGATGAACATGACCAATCGATGAATATCTTTGGCTTTGTAGTGCAAAGATGAATATTTGATTCGGATGTATATTGATTGATGTTACAGGATAAAATATTGATGATGGATCGTTAAATTCATAGATTATAGTAGATTTCATTCTCTACGTAACTCTTACATGAATTATTATTTCCGCTATGAATATTGATCCGAAACTTGTTGTCTATCAGATTCTATCGATTTTTCCTGTTGAAGACTAACGATAATTTGTTGTATATTATCTTAGTCATAATATTCTTTACTTCGGGCTAGTTGAGCTCACCCATTTCCTTGTTGTTCCATTTTTCTTCTCGGGAGGCGAGAATGTAATGAGTACTAGTCGGGGTATGGAATGAAGATTCTAGAGAGAGTTGTTTAGTAGTCCTCACCATTTTTGTAAAATAATGAATCAATAATGTGATGAGGATTTATTTGAGTATAGATATTGTCTAGAAGATAATATTTGTATTCAAACTCACGCTTTACTTGTTGTAATAATAAAGTTGTAGTTGTTTCATGACCATGTATTTGGCGACTCGTAATGGGTGTTGTGTATACCTATTTTGGGGCATCATACAAACAGCATTTTTTCGCTAAAGATATGGAGGCACTATCTATATGGGGAGAAAGTGGAGATATATTCAGCACCATAAAAGCCTTAAATATTTCTTCACTAAAAAGAACTCAACACGCTGGCAATGACGTTGGCTCGAGCTATTGAAAGACTACGACCACACTATTCAATACCATCCTAGAAAAGCGAACGTGGTAGTGACGCGTTGAGTAGAAGATCATATGCGGAACGAAAAGCGATGATGTCAAGTATACGCGTAGAGCCAACTTTAATAGAAAAAGTTAAGGTTGCTCGAGCCACCCAATTTGAATGATGCGTATGAAGAAGAAAGTACAAGAAGGAGCTATTCCTAAGGCGAGAATTGATGAAGAAGGAATACTTGAGTCCACTCTAGAATTTGTGTTCCTAACGACTGACGATTTGAAGTACAAGATTATGATGGAGGCACACAATACACCATTTGCAATCCATCTCGGAAGTACTAAAATGTATCGTGATCTTCGACATACATTTTGGTGGAACAATATGAAGAGAGAGATTGCAAAGTTTATCTCAATGTGTTTAACTTGTCGGCGTGTAAAGGCGAAAGCATCCGGTACCTAAGGGTCCGTTGCAACCACTTGAGATTCCGAAATGGAAGTGGGAACACATTACCATGGATTTCACACGGTCTTCCCTACGGTTTCTCGGGCATCAATGCTATTTGGGTTATTGTTGATAGATTAACCAAGTCTCGCTCATTTCTTGTCGATGCGGGAGACTTATTCACTTGAACGTCTTGCTGCTAGTATGTGACGTGAATGAGATTGTGAGGTTGCATGGCATGCCCGTATCCATAGTTTCGGATCGTGACCCAAGATTCACTTCAAGATTTTGGGTTAGCTTGCAAAAAGCTATGGGCACGGATTCTGATTTATTTGGCCGCATACCATCCTCAAACCAGACGGACAATCGAAAAAGGACTATTCAAACTCTTGAAGATTTATTAAGACTCAGGTCCTGTACTTCAAGCGGCGGTTGGGATAAGTATTTACCATTGGTGGAATTCTCCTACAACAACAGCTTATCGAGCAAGTATAGGTGTAGCTCCATTTGAAGCATTATATGGACGAAAGTGTCGCTCTCCAAAGATGTTGGGACGAGGTGGGTGAAGCAACACCGTTGGGACCCGAGTTGATACGTATGACTACTTTAAAAGATCCAAATGATTCGAGAACGATACAAATGGCACAAGATCGATAAAAAGAGTTATGCGGATCTTCATCGAAAGGACGTGGAATTTAGTGTAGGGGATCATGTATTATTGCGAGTTACTCCATGGAAGGGAGTTACAAGATTTGGGAAGAGAGAAAGCTCAATCCACGATTTATCGGTCCATTTCAAATTCTTGACCGAGTAGAAAATGTAGCCAAGACTTAACGTATGAGGAGGTACTGTGCAAGATCTTGGATAGGAAGGAGCATGTCCCACGCCAAGAAAGGTCATACCACAAGTTAAAGTTTTGTGGAGGAATCATGCTATAGAGGAAATGACCCGAATTGAAAATGGAAATGAAAGCGAGGTATCCTCACCTTTTCAAACACACTGTGTATCGTACGCCAATTTCGAGGGACGAAATTTCATAAGGAGGGAGGTTGTAAGACCCCAACTTATTATTAATGAAATTTAATTTTCTCTATTTATTATTTTGAAATAGTAAGGGTTGATGTGATTAATGTGGATAGTTAGGGGTAAAATACGCAAATACTTCAAAATAAGCAAGTGGTTATAAAATATTCATTGTTGTGGGAATATTCGTTTGGTCGTGGAATATTCAAATCGCTTTGTGAATATTATTAAATGCACAAGCATGACCATGTGTGGGCCCCATAACGGAAAGCGATTGGATGAAGAAAATGACAAATATAAGTGGTTTAAAAATAACGGCATAGTTATTACCGCTAATCTTTAAAAATACCGTGGTTAAAACACAAGAAGTATACGGTATTGCACCAATTGTTGATTCTTACGTGAAGGCACTACTCAATAATGGTCACGATAATTACTTATCAAGATTTTTATTGAGTTAATAATTGCTCATTGATATTTTATATTCTTGTTGTTTCAATAATTGTCATTACACAAAGATTTTTCATTATTGAAGCAATAATTCATATTATCCTGAATAATATTATTAGATAACATTATTGGCAATGTCTAGAAAGTTACGCCTAAGGAGAGGTTTGGTCACCTAATTGCGGCGTCGATGAAGAAATTCTTATTGAAAGCCCCTTTCCTGGAACCGCGCACAGTTGTCGATATTGTGATTCTCAGATATTATTTTTTAAAGAAAAACGCTTTTTTGCATTTAAGTGGGCTAACATGTGATATTAATTCTTAAATCAGATCTTCAAAGATGGGCTAAGGAAATTTATAATATATATTAATATTTTATAAAATTTTCGCTTTTGGTGTTCTAAGCATTTTCCTATAAATTGGGTGCTTAGGTTAGAATTGAAAATCACACCGTAAATCAAGTTTTCTCTCTATATTATCGAGTATATTCTTGTGAGTATTTTGAGTATACTTTGAGTATTGTTAGATTTATGCAAGTTCCTTCAAAGACTATACCCTAGATTCCAAATGAACTACTAATCTTTCGAGGTAAGGGATGTTAATTTCTTCTCAAATGATATTATTTCTTCATATATCATTCTTTGAAATATTGGTTGGAACTTTTTATCAAATTTAGAACTTTTTCATGCTCGGGTTACTATTCATGAGTTACTATTCTTGAGTTACTATTCACGAAGTTACTATTCATGAGTTACTATTCACGAAGTTACTATTTACGAGTACTATTCATGAAGCGTGAAGATGTTTTTTGTGGAATTTCTATCTTTTGGTGTTGGAGTTACTTATTCACGATATCTAAGACTATTCACGTGATACGACACTTATTCACGATACTGGCTACTATTCAATAGAAAAATGAAATTTCTTCTTTTGTCCAAAATATCTATTCTGGATACTAGCTTTGATTGTATCCATGTTTTGATCATTCTTGAATTTTACACCACTATGATCATTTTTGAGGTATTTTTGAACATGGATAAAACAAAGTACGAATCCTTAATCCTTAATCCTTGTCATTTTGTTTCACTGGATTCGTTTCTTTAAAAATATTTTTCATCATCCTCAGTCTTAAATGATGATATTATTGAATATCTTTGGCTGTGTAGTGCAAAGATGAATGATTTCAAGAATATCTTTGGCACAGAGTGCAAAGATGAATGATTTCGAAGAATATCTTTGGTAGTAGTCAAAGATGAACAGTGTTTAGATGAACATGACCAACTGATGAATATCTTTGGCTGTAATGCAAAGATGAATATTTGATTCCGTATGTATATTGATTGATGTTACGTGGATAAAAGATAGATCGATGAATTTTAAATTCATACATGTAAGATAGTAGTTTGCATTCTCTACTTAACTCTTCTAATGAATTATTATTTCATTGCGCGAATATTGATTTAAAATTTGTTGTCTATTGTATTCTATTAGATTTTTTCCTGTTGAAGACTAACGATAATTTGTTGTATATTATCTTAGTCATAATATTCTTTTATTGGGCTAGTTGAGCTCACCCTTTTCCTTTTTGTTCCATTTTTCTTCTCGGGAGGCGAGAATATAAGCGAAATACGAGCTCGGGTATGGAATGAAGGTTTTAGAAAGAATTGTTTAGTAGTCCTCACCATTTTTGTAAAATAATGTATCAATAAATGTGATGAGGATTTATTTGAGTATAGATATTGTCTAGAAGATAATATTTGTATTCAAATTCACGCTTTTACTGATTTGTAATAATAAAGTTGTAGTTGTTTCGTACCATATATTGACAACTCGTAATAGGTGATGTATACCTATTTTGGGGGCGTCACAACCATTGTAGTCAAACATTTTCATATCAAGTCATGAAGTCATTCTTTTATTACGGATGTCAAGTTTTCTTAGTCCATGTTATTGATTTGAATAAAGACGAATCGATTTGAATAATATTCTGTTGTTATTGATTTTTCCCGACGTATTTCTGAAGAATTTCTTGGTTTACTCCCAAAGACCGATATTAAATTTTGTATAGACTTTGAACCCTAAGACAAAACTCATTTCTAAAATCTCATGTCGAATGGCTCTATTGAACTTCGTGAGTTAAAAATTCAACTATAAATTTGGTACCGAGCCTTTATCTGGTGATTTCCTTTGTGGAATGCACCGCCGATCTCGTAGGGGACACCATATTCATGCGATAATAAACCGATAGGTGTCATTGTAACGTCTTATCCAAGGTTGGGATATGAGTCACGATTGAGAACAACCTAAGTCGATGAATCGAAATACGTAGCTTTCTGAAGCTTAGTTGGTTATTATCGGAGATTCGTTGAAGGATATTCTCGAATCGCTATTCCATTAACGCAAATGATTCGTAGAGATACAAAATTCGAATGGAGCAAGGAATGTGGGAAGAGCTTCAAGAACTCAAGAGGACTCAATTCAACACATGTTCGACCATGCCATCTTGGAATAAATGAACGTGGTAGGTGACGTGTTGAGTAGAAGATCGTATACAAAATACGAGTACGATATTGTCAAAGACTCATTTCAGTATAATTTACAAATAATAGAGATGGAGATGAAAACTCTAGGTACCCACGTGATGATATACTGAGTATAATCGACTTTAATCGATAAAGTTAAAGTCGCTTCAAGCTACACACCGGAGTCATGAATTTGAAGAAGGAGGTGCAAGAAGTTGTTATTTCAAAAGCAAGAATCGGTGAGGTGAGGAAAGCTCAAACTTTCGATTTATTAATCCATTTGAAATTCTCGATCGAATAGGACCGTGGCCTATAGACTTCGCTTTTACCGCCAAGTATGATGCGTTGTCATAACGCTTTTCACGTCGATGATGTTACGTAAATATGTGGACTGGCAACCACATCATTGAGTTAGAACCTAAGAGATGAGGCGAAGACTTAACGTACGAGGAGGTACTTGTCAAGATCTTGGATAGGAAAGAACATGTCCTATGTACCGAGGTTATACCACAAGTTAAAGTTTTGTGGAGAAACTATGCTATTGAGGGAATGACCTGGGAGTTTGAAACGGAAATGAAAGCGAGGTATTCTCATCTTTTCGAAACACTGTATGCGTACATCAATTTCGAAACGAAATTTCATAAGGAGGGAGGTTGTAAGACCCCAAATTATTAATAAATAAAATTTATTTTCCTCTATTTATTATTTTGAAATAGTAAGGGTTGATTTGATTAATGTGGATAGTTATGGGTAAAATGCTAAAATATTTCGAATAAGCAAGTGGTTATAAAATATTCATTATTGTTTGTGGGAATATTCGTTTGGTCGTGGAATATTCTTTGCCATCAGGGAATATTTGTATGACGACGCAGATTTTTATGGGCCCCATAACTGAAAGCGATTGGATGAAGAAAACGACAAATATAAGTTGTTTATAAATAACGGCGTAGTTGTTATAAGCGTTATCTCGTTGGAATGCCCGTGGTTAAAACACACTAATACGCGTTTGTTGAACAAGAAAGACATTTGCGGTATTGCACCAATTATTGATTCTTACGTGAAGGCCTTTACTCAATAATTGTTATAGTAATTATTGCTTGATATTTTATTTTATTGATTCAATAATTCTTTGCATTGATATTTTATATTACCGTTGTTTCAATAAATTGTCATTACATAGTATTTTCCATTATCTGAGCAATAATTCATATTATCCGAATAATATTATTGGATAATATTATTGGCAATGTCTAGAAAGTTACATCTAAGGAGAGGTTTGGTCACCTAATCATTGGCCAAGAAGTGAGAGATCCTTATTGAAAGCCCCTCTTTCCAGGAACTACCAGGTTGCAAGATCTTGTGATTCTCAGTAATATTATTTGTGAATAATTAATTATTGATTTATATGATGAGGAAAATATTGATTTTATGTGGATATAGATGGAGAAATTTTTAATGTGACAATTGTTGAAAATAATAATATTTATATTTTTGATAAAATAATTCATTTAAATATATTATTTTAATAATATATTAACGGTGATATTTTTATAATGAATGTGGGATATATGAGTATGTGAGGATGAAGAAATCTCTGTCTTTCGAGGTAAGGGATGTTATTTTATTCAAAATGATATTATTTCTTCAATATCATTATCTTAGAATATATTGGTTGGAAATTTTTATCAAATTTGGAATTTTTTCATGTCAAGTTACTATTCATGAGTTACTATTCACGAGTTACTATTCACGAAGCGTGAAGATGTTTTTTTGTGAAATTTCTATCTTTTGGTGTCTGAGTTACTTATTCACATATACGACCTTTATTCACGTATACTGATCTTATTCACGAATACGACCTTTATTCATCAAAAATAAAATTTCTTCTTTTTGTCCAAAATATCTATTCGGATACTAGCTTTGATTGTATCCATATTTTGATCATTCTTGAATTTTACTCCACTCGATTACTTATGAAGTATTTTTGAACTTGGATTGTTTAAAATACTGAATCCTTAATATTTGTTCTTTTGTTTCAATTGGATTCGCTTTCCTTTAAAATATTTTTCATCATCCTCAGTCCTAAATGATGATTTTACTGAATATCTTTAGCCTGTAGTGCAAAGATGAATGATTTCTTGATGAATATCTTTGGCCCGTAGTGCAAAAATGAACAGTGTTTAGATGAATGTGTTTAGATGAACATGACTAATCGATGAATATCTTTGGCATGTAGTGCAAAGATGAATATTTGATTCCGATATATATATTGATTGATGTTACAGGATAAAATATCGACGTTGGACTTTTAAATTCATATATAGAAGATAGTAGTTTGCATTCTCTACTTAACTCTTCTAATGAATTATTATTTCAATTGCGAAGATTGATTTAAAACCGGTTTGTCTATTGTATTCTATTAGATTTCTTCTGTTGAAGACTAACGATAATTTGTTGTATATTATCTTAGTCATAATATTTTTACTGGGCTAGTTGAGCTCACCCTTTTCCTTGTTGTTCCATTTTTCTTCTCGGGAGGCGAGAATGTAATGAAGTACTTAGTCGGGTATGGGAATGAAGGTTCTAGAGAGAGTTGTTTAGTAGTCCTCACCATTTTTGTAAAATAATGTATTAATAATTATGATGGGGATTTATTTGCGTGTGGATATTGTCTAGATGGCAATATTTAAACTCACAGTTTATATGTTGTAATAATAAAGTTGTAGTTATTTCTGTACCATGTATTTGGAGACTCATAATGGGTTGGATGGAATGGACCTATTTTGGGGCGTCCACGCACGCTGGACTAAGTTTTTTTAGTTTGGTGGGTTCTTCAAATGACGGTATTTGATGCTTTGAGTTTCAAAATGTTTTGGTGCATATTTGAACATCTTTCGCACAATTTACAACTCAAACCCAAGAATTTTACAAACTTCAGGAACAATGAAAATATTTTAATAGCACAAATCATTATCAAATCTTTTGTTCTTAAGTCTACTTAACAGAGTTATTTCGTGATTTTAGAAGCTGTGAAATTTAGATTTTAAATTACATGTGAAAGTGTATTTCTGATTATTCAAATTTGAAGCACAACCTACTAATTCGGTGAGTGGATGAAAACAAATAAGAAAGGCCAATAAGAGTAAGAAAAATTCTGCTGCTACCTTAAAATTTTCTAGTGGTTCACATAAATTGAAAAGTAACTATATACTGTAAACATATTGTAAAAATTAGTGTGATATTGAAGATTCAAGTGACTGAAGGATTGCTTGTTTGTTATTCTTTACCAATTGGGTTTCTACTAATTCAATTGTGATGACTGTGACACTCCTTTTCGTTACTTTATTCGTGTTTGAATACATTTTGTTTGAGCAGCTATGAACGCACAATGTCATTGTGAGAGGCAACCTCAAATTAAAACATCATGGACCGATTCAAACCCAGGAAGAAGGTTTTTATCATGTCCGAATTATGGAAAAGTAAGTGTGTTAAGGGTTTCAATTTTTTAATATATCTCTTCCATTCTATTTACTTGCACATAAAAAGTAACCTTTTTGTTTACAGAGGAATGCACATCATATTTTTTTTGCTGGTATGATCCACCAATGTGTGATGGATCAAGACAAATCATCCTCGGATTACTTGAAAGATTAACTGAATGGAACAAGAGATGGAGAAAATGCGTGCAATAGGCAAAATCTAAGAAAAAGCAGTTTATTATTGCACTTGTTTGTTTTTGGTTATTGATTTTAATCATGTTATTGTAGATGGACTAAATATTGTAATATTTTGTTGAATATTATCATGTAAATATTGTTCATACTTGTAAAATGTGTTGAATATTGTTATATCCCTTAAGGATTGTTCATTCAATTTGTTGTTGTGCTTTGTTACCATGATTGGTTGAAGGAGGAGTCGATATGTTTGAAATTCAACTGTTATTTAAATCCAAGTCGAAGGTTTTCATAAAAAAAGCAAAAGGTGGATTATGCAGACTTTTGTTTGCTTCGTAATCCAAGTCTTATGTACAAACTTGCAAGTAGACTTGACATGAGTGCATTGCTTATCAAACTGCATGAGCTCCATCATTTCTTAATAATCTCCAATGGGTACATCTCTGTTACAGAACAGAGTTTGTTTATAATGGGTGCTTTTCTTCTTTAAGTACCAAAAATAAAAGAAAAAGTTTGAATCAGTTTTCAACACTTTTGTCCATCTTTCTTGGCGTTTCATTTCCACCTGAGTCAATAACAATACTCTTATAACTACCTCTAAAAAATAAAAAGAAAATGTTTTACCACAATTTACCACTAACTACACCTTAATATTAGAATGACACTGAGTAAATAGGAGACATGAAAGCAAAATTCAAATATCCACTTTGCGAAGTCATTACACAAACATGATGTCATTAGAGATGATTACACAAATTCGGATATTCAAAGTTTCTCCCATCACATACAGCGTTATTACACAAACATGTTGTCATTACACAAACCGTAATATCTGCCTCTGTCTCTTCCTTCATCTCGTAATACTCTTTCTCAACAAGGATTGGAAATTTATCTCCATGAACTGCATTCATTCTTCTTGCCTTTAGTCCGATATTTATCTTCATGAAGGCCTTCGTGGTTCTTTGCCTTCTTTGGTTTCATCTGTGGACAACTTTGAAAGATCCAACATCTTTGGTTTCATCATGAGAAATTCTAAGAAATAGTAATCCAACAAATGTAAAGATAACATAATCAGTTACTATCAACAAACACTGTATTTCTCAAATTATCAAATTGATAACATAGACTTTACATTAGTGTCTTTCAACAAACAATTAGCATACATAATGATTTTTTTTTTAATTTCACAGCTTGATTATCATATCTAATCCCATATTTCTTTTTAGAAATCTCTCACAATTATATTATAAAATTACAGTCACCAATTATCACAATTCCTTCACATAAAACTCAACTAGCTCAAGCTCCTTGCCTTAATACTTTAATTTCTTCCTCTTAGATCTCCAGCTCCATAATAAGCTATTAGATCGTGATTTGGGGATACAGAGATTTTGTAAGACCCCAAATTATTAATAAATAAAATTTATTTTCCTCTATTTATTATTTTGAAATAGTAAGGGTTGATTTGATTAATGTGGATAGTTATGGGTAAAATACGCAAATATTTTGAATAAGCAAGTGGTTATAAAATATTCATTATTATTTGAGAATATTCGTTTTGGTCGTGGAATATTCGTGATCGCTGTGAGAATATTCGTGCATTTAATCACGAGTCTTTATGGGCCCCATAACTAAAAAGTTTATTGGATGAAGAAAACGACAAATATAAGTTGTTTATAAATAACGGCGTAGTTATTACTGATTATCTTGTTTGAATACCCATGGTTAAAACACACTAATACGCGTTGTTGAGCAAGAAGACACTTGATATGCACCAATTATTGATTCTTACGTAAGAAGGCACTTTACTCAATAATTGTTATAGTAATTATCGTCAAAGATTTTTTATTTTATTGATTCAATAATTCTTTGCATTGATATTTTATATTATTCTTGTTATTTCAATAAATTGTTATTACACAAGATTTTCCATTATCTTGAGCAATAATTCATATTATCCTAATAATATTATTGGATAACATTATTGGCAATGTCTAGAAAGTTCGCATAAGGAGAGGTTTGGTCACCTAATTGCACACCAAGTAAGAGAGATCCTTATTGGAAAGTCCCTCTTTCCGGGAGCTACTTAGTTGCGATCTTGTGATTCTGTAATATTATTTGTGAATAATTAATTATTAATTTATATGATGAGGAAAATATTGATGTTATGTGGATATAGATGGAGAAAATTTTTAATGTGACAATTGTTGAAAATAAATATTTTATCTTTTTCTCGATAAAATAATTCATTTAAATATATTATTTTAATAATATATTAACGATGATATTTTTATAATGAATGTGGGATATATGAGTATATGAGGAGGAAGAGTATTTTGTGGCATTAAATGTTTAACACATATTTTGTGTGTTGGTGGACACAATTATCGAATCGAAATTTGATTATAAATTTGTAAAATCGTCTGCTTTATGGATTTCTTCCAATTTCATTTGGAATTTGGAAAAACTTTCTTTTGCAAAGTTGTAGAAATTGAATTTCCTATAAAAAATCGGAGATTCAATTTTCCGATAAAAGGGCTATTTATTATGAATTATTGAAGTTCAAGCTTCAAAATAATTGATTTTTGAAGTTTAAAATATTTAAAATAGGAAAAACATTTTTGGAATGTTTAGGTGGCCTCATTTAACAAGTGTAGGAGCTGAATTCAGTTGGCAAGTGTGTGTATATGAGGTTTTAAAAATATATATTAATATTATATTAAATTTTCTACTTTGGTGTTCTAAGCATTTTCCTATAAATAGGGTGCTTGGGTTAGAATTGAAAATCACACTTTAAAAGCGAAGTTTTCTCTCTATATTATCGGCGTATTCTTGTGAGTATTTTGAGTATACTTTGAGTGTTGCTATACTGGTGCAAGTTCTAGTCATAGCTTATATCCTGTTTTTACTAAAATCTTTGTTTTCGAGGTAAGTTGTAAGACCCCAACTTATTATTAATGAAATTTAATTTTCTCTATTTATTATTTTGAAATAGTAAGGGTTGATTTGATTAATGTGGATAGTTAGGGGTAAAATACGCAAATATTTCAAAATAAGCAAAGTGGTTATAAAATATTCATTATTATTTGATAATATTCGCTTCGTCGGGAATATTCGTGCATTTACCAGTATGACCAATGTGTGGGCCCCATAACTGAAAAGCGATTGGATGAAGAAAACGACAAATATAAGTTGTTTATAAATAACAGTAGTAGTTATTCTGAATTAACACTGTTGGAATACCGGTGGTTAAAACACACGATACTGGCGTTGTTGCAGACAAGAAGACACCAGTATTGCACCAATTATTGATTCTTACGTAAGAAGGTACTACTCAATAATGGTTACGATAATTATTGTTCAATATTTTATTGAGTTAATAATTGTTGCGTTGATATTTTATATTCTTTGTTGTTTGATAATTGTCATTACACAAGATTTTTCTTTATCGAAGCAATAATTCATATTATCCGAATAATATTATTAGATAACATTATTGGCAATGTCTAGAAAGTTCATCTAAGGAGAGGTTTGGTCACCTAATTGCAAGGCCAAGATGAAGAAGAAATTCTTATTGGAAAGCCCCTCTTTCCTGGAACCGCTCGGTTGTCAATAATGTGATTCTAATATTATTTATAAATAATTAATTATTGATTTATATGATGAGGAAAATATTGATTTTATGAGGATATAGATGGAGAAAATTTTTAATGTGACAATTGTTGAAAATTAATATTTTATCTTTTTCTGATAAAATAATTCATTTAAATATATTATTTTAATAATATATTAACGATGGTATTTTTTATAATGAATGTGGGATATATGAGTATATGAGGAGGAAGAGTATTTTTGTGGCATTAAATGTTTAACACATGTTTTGTGTGTTGGTGGACACAATTATTGATCGAAATTTGATTATAGCTTGTAAAATCGCCCGTTTGTGGATTTCGGTCAATTTCTGTTTGGAATTCGGAAAAACTTTCTTCTGCAAAGTTGTAGAAAATTGAATTTCCTATAAAAACTCGTGAGATTTGAATTTTCTGATAAAAGGGCTATTTATTATGAATTATTGAAGTTCCGAAGTTCCGAAATAATTAATTTTTGGGAGTTTTAGTTAATTATTTTGAGAAAAAAGTTTTTTGCAACTAAGTTGGCCTCACATGTGATTCAAATGGGCTGAGATTAGTTGTTCATAGGTGGGCTAAAGAAAATGTGAAAAATATATTAATATTATATTCAATTTTCTGCTTTGGTGTTCTAAGCATTTTCCTATAAATAGGGTCTTTGGTTAGAATTGAAAAACACACCGTAAAAACCCAAGTTTCTCTCTATTTCTCTCTCGATATATTGAGCGTATTCTTGTGAGTATACTTTGAGTATTGTTAGACGGTGCAAGTTCCTTCAAAGACTATACCCTTATTCCAAATTTAAAAGCACTAATCTTTCGAGGTAAGGATGTTATTTTCTTCTCGAATGATATTATTTCTTCAATATCATTATCTTTGAAATATTAGTTGGAACTTTTTATCAAATTTGGAACTTTTTCATGCTCGGGGTTACTATTCATGAGTTACTATTCACGAAGTTACTATTCACGAGTACTATTCATGAAGCGTGAAGATGTTTTTGAAAACTTTTATCTTTTGGTGTCTGAGTTACTATTCACGTATATGGCACTATTCACGATATCTGACACTATTCAATCGAAAAATAAAATTTCTTCTTTTGTCCAAAATATCTATTCGGATACTAGCTTTGATTGTATCCATGTTTTGATCATTCTTGAATTTTACACCACTATGATTATTTTTGAGGTATTTTTGAACATGGATAAAACAAAGTACTGAATCCTTAATCCTTAATCCTTGTCATTTTGTTTCACCGGATTCGCTTTCTTTAAAAATATTTTTCATCATCCTCGGTCTTAAATGATGATATTATTGAATATCTTTGGCTGTAGTGCAAAGATGAATGATTTCAAGAATATCTTTGGTAGTAGTGCAAAGATGAACAGTGTTTAGATGAACACGACCAATCGATGAATATCTTTGGCCTCAGTAGTGCAAAGATGAATATTTGATTCCGTATGTATATTGATTGATGTTACAGGGATAAAAGATAGACGATGAACTTTTAAATTCATACATAGAAGATAGTAGTTTGCATTCTCTACTTAACTCTTCTAATGAATTATTATTTTCATTGCGAATATTGATTTAAAATTTGTTGTCTATTGTATTCTATTAGATTTTTCCCTATTGAAGACTAACGGTAATTTGTTGTATATTATCTTAGTCATAATATTCTTTCTTCGGGCTAGTTGAGCTCACCCTTTTCCTTTTTGTTCCATTTTTCTTCTCGTGAGGCAAGAATATAAGCGAAAGATTTAAGTCTGGGTATGGAATGAAGGTTTTAGAAAGAATTGTTTAGTAGTCCTCACCATTTTTGTAAAATAATGTATCAATAAATGTGATGAGAATTTATTTGAGTATAGATATTCTCAGAAGATAATATTTGTATTCAAACTCACGCTTTCTGATTGTAATAATAAAGTTGTAGTTGTTTCGTACCATGTATTGACAACTCGAATGGGTGATGTATACCTATTTTGGGGCGTCACAACTTGGTATCGTAGCTTAGGGATATGATCTCCGCGGAGATCGGGAATAGAACTAGGAGGGAGAGACGAGTAAATCCTTCGCTAGTGTGTCCTACTAAGCTTATTTTTTAGTTGGTCAAGATATAAGGATATTATGTGATATATTGATTTCCATAATTAACCCTTGTTTTATGGCGATTTTGAGAATGTCGATGAGAATATTAACAATGGAAATGAGACCGTGGAGACGCTCAGTAATCACCAACGAGGAGAACGTGCAACAGTCGGCAATGTTCCTCCCGTGAACAACACCACCGAAAGCGAGATGATGAACGAGGGATGTATAGAAGCTTTTTGCGCTTCATGCAAAATCGCATTTGGAGACTCGTGTTCAAAATACAGGAGAAAATGATAGCAATTCACGGGTTGTCACAACCCAAGTAGTTCAAAGAGTTGGGACCACCGTAATTTAAGGGAAAGCCGGATCCGATCACGACGGAAACATGGGTCAAGCAAATTACCAAGATATTCGATGTCTTGGGATGCACTGGAGGAACAGAAGGTTCCATTCGCCACCTTTATGTTTAAATGGCGAGGCGGATCATCGGTGGAGTCTGTGAAACGTACCCATCCAAATACCGCTTTCGGCGTGTCTTGGGGAGACGTTTGAGAACTATTTAATGACAAATACTTTCCGAAAGTGTTCATCATATGAAGGAAGTGGAGTTTATTAGATCGAGCGAAACAACTTGACGGTGTCTCAATGACGAGGCAAAGTTTGCGAGTTATCCGTGTTTGCACCTCATTTGGTGGAGAATGAGGAACGTATGTCGCGGATGTTTCTTAGAGGTTTGAAACCCAAGATACGTCAAGATCTCATTTCTCATAAATTTTCTCTATTCGATGTTGTTGTAAATGTGGCTCAATTATTAGAGCGAGATAACGAGTACGGCCAACCCGAGGGACCACAACCGTGATCGTACCGCAGATAGCGATCAATGTAATAATGATAACCAAATGGAGAAAGAAACAGCAGACGGACAAAATGGTAACCACTCTGGTGGTAATCATAGCCATGAAAATAGAAGAAGCGAGTCGGGAGGAGATTTTAAAAAGAGGAGATTTAACAATGACCATGTGAAGACGCAGCGGTCTTAAGTGAAGAATCGGTTCTAAGGGAGGAGAACGACCACCCATTCCATATGCTATAAATGCGGAAAGAGGGACATATCACCAAAAACATCCACACAACAGATTCAAGGTATGCTATAATTGTGGAAAGGGACATATCGCCGAGATTATACGGTAGAAGCGAAACCTAGTTCAATGGGGGACGGTGACTCAAAAGATCGTCCCGAGAAAAGTCAAAGTCAACGATTCCGGAAGAACGTTTGTTGTGATCGGTCATAATGCGAGAACCCAAACGAGGTGATCACGGGTAAGCTATTTATAAATTCTTGCGAAGTTTATACCTTACTTGATAATTTGGTGCTACCCATTCATTTATCTCTCCTGCATGTGCTCAACGCTTAAACTTGACTCGGGAGAAATTAGACTTTGACTTATCTCGTGGAAACTCCGTTAGAGAAACTTTCATCACATCCACTGCTTATAAATCTTGTTTGATTCAAGTTGGCACCATTACCTTACCGCGCTGACCTTATCTCTTTAAAGATACTTGCTTTTGATGTGATTTTAGGGATTGATTGGTTAACTACTCATCATGCCAAAATTGATTATTTTCGTAAGGTTGTTAGTTTTCATATTCCTAACCAACCTGTTGTGCGAATTCAAGCAACTAAACCATTAAAATCAATCACCGCCATATCTAATCATAAAGCTATTCGCTTATTGAAAAACGGATGTCAAGCTTTTCTTAGCCCATGTTATGGATTTGAATAAAGACACGCCAAATTTGAATAATATTCCCGTTGTTATTGACTTTCTCCGACGTATTTCTGAAGAACTTCCCGGCCTACCCCGAACGTGAAGTTGAATTCTTTATTGATCTTGATCCCGGTACAAAGCCCATTTCTAAAACCCCATATCGAATGGCTCTATTGAACTTGAGGGAGTTAAAGGTCCAACTACGAGAATTGTTGGACATCGGTTTCATTCGTCCTAAGTACATCTCCTCAGGTGCTCTGCTTTATTCGTAAAGAAGAAAGACTAAGTATGCGACTTTGTATTGACTATCTGGTTATTGAACCATGTCACCATCAAGAATAGGTATCCTCTATGTAAGACCAAAAATTTTTAAATAAAAGGAATTTCCTTTATTTTGAAATAGTAAGGGTTGATTTGATTAATGTGGATAGTTAAGGGTTAAATACGCAAATATTTCAAAATAAGCAAAGGGTTATAAAATATTCATTGTTGTCGGGGAATATTCGTTTGGTGGTGGAATATTCAGATCGCTGTCGGGAATATTCGTATGCGACCAGCCAGCGCCATGTGTGGGCCCCATAACGGAAAGCGATTGGATGAAAAAAAATGACAAATATAAGTTGTTTTTAAATAACGACGTAGTTGTTGCCGTTAATACTGTTGGAATACCCGGTGGTTAAAACACACTAATACGCGTTGTTGAACAGTAGCACACGGTATTGCACCAATTATTGATTCTTACGTAAGAAGGCACTACTCAATAATGGTTACGATAATTACTGCTCAATATTTTAATGAGTTAATAATTCTTTGTGTTGATATTTTATATTCACATTGTTTCAATAATTGTCATTACACAATTATCTTTCATTATCGAAGCAATAATTCATATTATCTGAATAATATTATTAGATAACATTATTGGCAATGTCTAGAAAGTTACATCTAGGAGAGGTTTGGTCATCTAATTGCGGCTTGCCAAAGAAGAAGAAATTCTTATTGAAAGCCCCTCTTTCTGAACCGCTCGTTGTCAATATTGTGATTCTGTAATATTATTTGTGAATAATTAATTATTGATTTATATGATGAGGAAAATATTGATTTTATGTGGATATAGATGGAGAAAATTTTTAAAATGACAATTGTTGAAAATTAATATTTTATCTTTTTCTCGATAAAATAATTCATTTAAATATATTATTTTAATAATATATTAATCTATGATATTTTTACAATGAATGTGGGATATATGAGTATATGAGGAGGAAGAGTATTTTGTGGCATTAAATGTTTAACACATGTTTTGTGTGTTGGTGGACACAATTATTGAATAGAAATTTGATTATAGCACTGTAAAATCACCCGTTTGTGGATTTCGGTCAATTTCTATTTGAAATTTGGAAAACTTTATTCTGCAAAGTTGTAGAGAATTGAATTTTCTATAAAAACTTCATGAGATTCGAATTTTCTGATGAAAGGCTATTTATTATGAATTATTGAAGTTCAAGTCTCAAATAATTGATTTTTGGGAGTTTAAATTATTTTTGTTAAGAAAAACGTTTTTGTATTTTTTTTTGGACATCATTAACATGTGTGGCTGGTGTTTTGACCAAAAGGTGGGCTAAGGAAAATTTGTATAATTATATTAATATTATATTAAATTTTACTACGCTTTGGTGTTCTAAGCATTTTCCTATAAATAGGTGCTTAGGTTAGAATTGAAAATCACACCGAAACCCAAGTTTTCTCTATTTCTCTCTCGATATTTTGAGCGTATTCTTGTGAGTATTTTGAGTATACTTTGAGTATTGCTAGACGGTGCAAGTTCCTTCAAAGACTATACCCTAGATTCTAGCTAGAAATCTTGATCTTTCGAGGTAAGGGATATTATTTTTTTTGTAATGATATTATTTCTTCAATATCATTATGCTAAAATGTTGATCCAAGTTTTATCAAATTTGGAACTTTTTCATGCTCGGGTTACTATTCACGATTCTTATTCACGAAGTTACTATTCATGAGTTACTTATTCACGAAGTTCTTATTCACGAGTACTATTCATGAAGCGTGAAGATGTTTTTGTGGAATTTCTATCTTTTGGTGTCGAGATTATTATTCACGTGATACTGCAAGACTATTCACGATATCTGACTATTCACGATATCTGATTATTCAATCTAAAAATAAAATTTCTTCTTTTCGTCCAAAACATCTATTCGATACTAACTCGATTGTATCCATGTTTTGATCATTCTTGAATTTTACACCACTATGATTATTTTTGAGGTATTTTTTGGGCGTGGATAAAACCAAGTACGAATCCTTAATCCTTAATCCTTGTCATTTTGTTTCACCGGATTCGCTTTCTTTAAAAATATTTTTCATCATCCTCGATCTTAAATGATGATATTATTGAATATCTTTGGCCCGTAGTACAAAGATGAATGATTTCTGAAGAATATCTTTGGCCTGTGAGTGCAGAAGATGAACAGTGTTCGAGATGAACATGACCGATTGATTAATATCTTTGGCTTCAGTAGTGCAAAGATGAGCAGTGTTTAAATGAATATTGACCAATATGAATATCTTTGGCTGTAGTGCAAAGATGAATATTTGATTCCGATGTATATTGATTGATGTTACAGGATAAAATATTGATGATGGACTATTAAATTCATAGATTATAGTAGATTTCATTCTCTACGTAACTCTTCTATGAATTATTATTTCATTGCGAATATTGATCCAAAACTTGTTGTCTATTGTATTCTATCGATTTTTCCCTGTTGAAGACTAACGATAATTTGTTGTATATTATCTTAGTCATAATATTCTTTATCGGGCTAGTTGAGCTCACCCTTTTCTTGTTGTTCCATTTTTCTTCTCGTGAGGCGAGAATGTAGCGAGTACTAGTAAAAATATGGAATGAAGGTTCTAGAGAGAGTTGTTTAGTAGTCCTCACCATTTTGTAAAATAATGAATCAATAATGTGATGAGGATTTATTTGAGTATAGATATTGTCTGTAAGATAATATTTGTATTCAAACTCACAGCTTTCTTGTTGTAATAATAAAGTTGTAGTTGTTTACGTATCATGTATTTTGGCGACTCGAATGGGTGTTGTGTATACCTATTTTGGGGCGCCACAGCTTAATATCGAGCTTAGGGATATGATCTCTGGCGAGATCGGGAATAGAACTAGGAGGGAGAGAGACGAGTAAATCCTTCGCTAGTGTGTCTACCTAAGCTTATTTGTTAGTTGGTCAAGATATAGGGATATTATGTGATATATTGATTTCCTTAATTAACCCTTATTTTATGACAAGATTTGAGAATGTCGATCGAGAATATTAACAAATGGAGTAAATGAGACCGTGGAGATGCTGTCAGTACTCACCAACGAGGAGAACGTGCAACAGTCGGGCAATGTTCCTCCCGTGAACAACACCACCGAAAGCGGATGATGAACGAGGGATGTTTAGAAGCTTTTTGCGTTCATGCAAAATCGACGAGGAGACTCGTGTTCAAAATACAGAGGAGGAAATGATAGCAATTCACGAGTGGTCACAAATGCAAGCAGCTTCAAAGAGTTGGGACCACCGCACTTCAGGGAAAGCGGGATCCGATCATGGAGGAAACATGGGTCAAGCAAATTACCAAGATATTCGATGTCTTGGGATGCACGAGGAACAGAAGGTTCCATTCGCCACCTTTATGTTCCGTGGCGAGGCGGACATCTGGTGGGAGTCTCGTGAAGCATACCCATCCAAATTGCACTCAACATGTCGTGGGAGACATTTCAAATTATTTAATGACAAATACTTTCCGAAAGTGTTCATTATATGAAGGAAGTGGAGTTCATCGATTGGAACAAAACAACACGACGGTGTCTCAAAGACGAGGCAAAGTTTGCGAGTTATCCGTGTTTAGACCTCATTTGGTGGAGAATGAGGAACGATGACGCGGATATTTCTTAGAGGTTTGAAACCCGGCATATACGCCAATCTCATTTCTCATAAACTTTCTCTATTCAGATGTTGTAAATGTGGCTCAATTATTAGAGCGAGATAACGAAAGTACGGTCAACTGAGGACCACAACCAGGATCGTATCGTAGATAAGCGATCAATGAATAATGATAACTCACGGAGAAAAGAAATGCAGACGGACAGAAATGGTAACCACTCGGTGGTAATCATGGCCATGAAAATAGAAGAAGCGAAGTCGGGAGGAGATTTTAAAAGAGGAGATTCAACAACGACCATATGAAGACGTCGGCGCTATATAGCAACTAGTTTTAAGGAGGAGAACGACCACCGGTCAGATATGTTACAAATGCGGAAAGAGGGACATATCATTGGCCGCCCACAACAGCTTTAAGGTATGCTATAGTTGTGGAAAGGAAGGACATATCGCCGAGATTATACGCAGTGGCGAAACCTAGTTCAATGGGGACGGTGACTCAAAAGATCGTCCCGAAAAAGTCAAAGTCAACGATTTCGGAAGAGCGTTTGTCGTGGACCAATAAAAATGCAAGGAACCCGAACGGTTAGCACGTTAGTCAATTATAAATTCTTGCAAGTATATACCTTACTAGATATCGGTTCTACCCATTCTTTTATCTCTCTTACTTGCGCTTCAACGCTTAAACTTGACTCTAGAAATTAGACTTTGACCTTTATCTGTGGAAACTCCGTTAGAGAAACTTTCATCACATCCACTCGCTTATAAATCTTGCTTGATTCAGTTGGCACTATCACATTACCTGTTAACCTTATTTCTATAGAGATATTTATTTTGATGTGATTTTAAGGTTAACTACTCATCACGCCGAAATTGATTATTTTCGTAAGGTTGTTAGTTTTCATATTCCTAAGCAACCTGTTATTCAATTCAAGCAATCAAACCATTGTAGTCAAACATTTTCATATCAAGCCATGAAGTTATTCGCTTATTACTTGATGTCAAATTTTCTTAGTCCATGTTATGGATTTGAATAAAGACACGCCGATTTGAATAATATTCCTCATTGTTATTGATTTTTCCCGACGTATTTTCTCGAAGAATTTCTTGGCTTACTCCCAAAGCCCGATATTAAATTTTGTATCGACTTTGAACCCAGACAAAACTCATTTCTAAAATCTCATATCGAATGGCTCTATTGAACTTCGTGAGTTAAAAATTCAACTATAGAATTTGGTACTGAGCCTTTATCTTGTGACTTCCTTTGTGGAATTCACCTAAGCCAAACTCTCTCGTAGGGACGCCATATTCGATGCGATAGTAAATCGATAGGTGTCATTGTGACGTCTTATCCAAGATTGGGATATGAGTCACGATTGAGAGCAACCTAAGTCGATTATCGAAAGACGTAGCTTTCAGGCTTAGTTGGTTATTATCGGAGATTCGTTGAAGGATATTCTCGAATCGCTATTCCATTAACGCAATTTCGACTCGAAAAGATACAAAATTGTATGGAGCAAGGAATGCGAGAAGATTTTCCAAGAGCTCAAGAGGCGACTCATTTCTACACATATTCTAACCATACCATCTTGGAAAAGCGAACGTGGTAGGACGACGCGTTGAGTAGAAGATCATATCTTGAGGAACGAAAAGCGATGATGTCAAGTATACGCGACAGAGCCAACTTTAATAGAAAAAGTTAAGGTTGCTCGCCAATCGAATTCGAAATCATGCGTAAGAAAGTACAAGAAGGAGCTATTCCAAGCGAGAATTGATGAAGAAGGAATACTTGAGTCCACTCTGAGACTTTGTGTTCCCTAACGACTCGATTTGAAGAACAAGATTATGATGGAGGCACACAATACACCATTTGCAATCCATCTCGGGAGTACCAAAATGTATTATGATCTTCAACATACATTTTGGTGGAGCAATATGAGGAGAGAAGATCGCGTAGTTTATCTCGATGTGTTTAACTTGCTAACGTAAAGCGCGAGCATCTTGTACCTAAGGGTCCGTTGCAACCACTTGAGATTTTGAAATGGAAGTGGGAACACATTACCACGAATTTCATTACTAATCTTCCTGTGGTTTCTCAAGGCATAGATGCGATTTGGGTTATTGTTGATAGATTAACCAAGTCTACTCATTTCTTACGATACGAGAGACTTATTCCTTGAACGCCTTTCTCGTATATGTACGTAAATGAGATTGTGAGATTGCATGGCATGCCAAGATCCATAGTTTTAGATCGTGACCCAAGATTCACTTCATAATTTTGGGTTAGTTTGTAGAAAAGCTATGGGCACGAATTTACGATTGGGTTTGGCATACCATCCTCAAACGGATGGGCAATCGTAAAGGACTACTCAAACTCTTAAAGATATATTAAAACTCGTGTCCTAGATTTCAAAGGAAGTTGGGATAAGTACTTGCCATTGGTGGAATTCTCATACAACAATAGTTATTAAACAAATATAGGCATGGTTCCATTCGAAGCATTATATGGACAAAAATGTCGTTCTCCAATATGTTGGGATGAGGTGGGTGAAGCAACATTGTTGGGACCCGAAGTTTAATACGATATACTAATGATTCGACAACGATACAAACCAAGACAAGATCGACAAAAGAGTTATGCGAATCTTCATCGAAAGGACGTGGAATTTAGTGTAGGGGATCATGTATTGTTGCGAGTTGCTCCATGGAAGGGAGTTACAAGATTTGGGAAGAGAGGAAAGCTCAATCCACGATTTATCGGTCCATTTCAAATTCTTGACCGAGTAGGAAATGTAGCCTATAGACTTGCGTTACCTTCGAGTATGTCTCGTGTTCATAATGTGTTTCACATATCGTATTTCAGTAAATATGTGAAAGACCCGAACCACGTTATCGAGTTAGAACCCATTTGAGATATAGCAAGACTTAACGTGTGAAGAGGTACCTGTCAAGATTTTGGATAGGAAGGAGCATGTCCTACGCCAAGAAAGTTATACCACAAGTTAAAGTTTTGTGGAGGAACCATGCTATAGAGGAAATGACCTCGAATTGAAACGAAAATGAAAGCGAGGTATCCTCACCTTTTCAAAACACCAGTACGTCGCCAATTTCGAGGACGAAATTTCATAAGGAGGGAGGTTGTAAGACCCTCAAATTTTTAAATAAAAAGGAATTTCCTTTATTTTGAAATAGTAAGGGTTGATTTGATTAATGTGGATAGTTAAGGGTTAAATACGCAAATATTTCAAAATAAGCAAGTGGTTATAAAATATTCATTGTTGTTTGGAATATTCGTTTGGTCGTGGAATATTCAGATCGCTTCGGGAATATTCGCATTTACCTGCAAGACAGCCCATGTGTGGGCCCCATAACGTGAAAAGCGATTGGATGAAAAAAACGACAAATATAAGTTGTTTTTAAATAATCTGCGTAGTAGTTGTCATTAAGTCATTGCTGAATACCCGTGGTTAAAACACACTAATACGCGTTGTTGAACAAGAAGACACTCAGATTGCACCAATTATTGATTCTTACGTAAGAAGGCACTACTCAATAATGGTTACGATAATTACTTTCAAAGATTTTTTATTGAGTTAATAATTGTCTGTGTTGATATTTTATATTCTTGTTGTTGTTTCAATAATTATCATTACACAATCTTTCATTATCGAAGCAATAATTCATATTATCCTCAATAATATTATTAGATAACATTATTGGCAATGTCTAGAAAGTTCTGCTCTAAGGAGAGGTTTGGTCATCTAATCAAGCCACCAAGAAGAAGAAATTCTTATTGAAAGCCCCTTTCCTGAAACGCACTCGTCATCAATATTGTGATTCTCGTAATATTATTTGTGAATAATTAATTATTGATTTATATGATGAGGAAAATATTGATTTTATGTGGATATAGATGGAGAAAATTTTAAAATGACAATTGTTGAAAATTAATATTTTATCTTTTTCGATAAAATAATTCATTTAAATATATTATTTTAATAATATATTAACGGTGATATTTTACAATGAATGTGGGATATATGAGTATATGAGGAGGAAGAGTATTTTTGTGGCATTAAATGTTTAACACATGTTTTGTGTGTTGGTGGACAATTATTGACCGAAATTTGATTATAAACAGTAAAATCACCCGTTTGTGGATTTCGGTCAATTTCTATTTGAAATTTGGAAAACTTTCTTCTGTAAAGTTGTAGAGAATTGAATTTCCTATAAAAACTCATGAGATTCGAATTTTCTGATGAAAGGGCTATTTATTATGAATTATTGAAGTTCAAGTCTCAAATAATTGATTTTGGGAGTTTAAATTATTTTTGTTAAGAAAAACGTTTTTTGTATTTTTTTTGGACATCATTAACATGTGTGGCTGGTGTTTTGACCAAAAGGTGGGCTAAGGAAAATTTGTATAATTATATTAATATTATATTAAATTTTTTGCTTTGGTGTTTCTAAGCATTTTCCTATAAATAGGTGCTTAGGTTAGAATTGAAAATCACACCGTAAACCGAAGTTTTCTCTCTATTTCTCTCGATATTTTGAGCGTATTCTTGTGAGTATTTTGAGTATACTTTGAGTATTGCTAGATCTGCAAGTTCCTTCAAAGACTATACCCTTGTGATTCTAGCTGTAAGATCGATCTTTCGAGGTAAGGGATATTATTTTTTTTTAAATGATATTATTTATTCAATATCATTATAATTTGAATGTTGATCCAAGTTTTTATCAAATTTGGAACTTTTTCATGTCGGGTTAGTTCTTACTATTCACGAGTTACTATTCACGAGTTACTATTCATGAGTTACTATTCACGAGTTACTATTCACGAGTACTATTCATGAAGCGTGAAGATGTTTTTGTGGAATTTCTATCTTTTGGTGTCTGAGTTACTATTCACGATATCTGACTATTCACGATATACTGACTATTCACGATACTATTTATTCAATCGAAAAATAAAATTTCTTCTTTTTTGTCTAAAAATATCTATTCTCGATACTAACTCGATTGTATCCATGTTTTGATCATTCTTGAATTTTACACCACTATGATTATTTTTGAGGTATTTTTGGGCGTGGATAAAACCAAGTACGAATCCTTAATCCTTAATCCTTGTCATTTTGTTTCAATCGGATTCGCTTTTTAAAAATATTTTTCATCATCCTCGCCTTAAATGATGATATTATTGAATATCTTTGGCCAGAAGTACAAAGATGAATGATTTCAAGAATATCTTTGGCTCAGAGTGCAAAGATGAACAGTGTTGAGATGAACATGATGGATTGATTAATATCTTTGGCTGTAGTGTAAAGATGAACAGTGTTTAAATGAATATGACTAATCGATGAATATCTTTTGGCTCAGTAGTGCAAAGATGAATATTTGATTCCGATGTATATTGATTGATGTTACAGGATAAAATATTGATGATGGATCGTTAAATTCATAGATTATAGTAGATTTCATTCTCTACGTAACTCTTCTATGAATTATTATTTCACGCTAATATTGATCTCAAACTTGTCATTCATTGTATTCTATCGATTTTTCCTCGTTGAAGACTAACGATAATTTGTTGTATATTATCTTAGTCATAATATTCTTTATCGGGCTAGTTGAGCTCACCCTTTTCCTTGTTGTTCCATTTTTCTTCTCGTGAGGCGAGAATGTAAATGAGTACTACTTAGTGGGGGTATGGAATGAAGGTTCTAGAGAGAGTTGTTTAGTAGTCCTCACCATTTTTGTAAAATAATGAATCAATAATGTGATGAGGATTTATTTGAGTATAGATATTGTCTAGAAGATAATATTTGTATTCAAACTCACAGCTTTTCTTGTTGTAATAATAAAGTTGTAGTTGTTTCGTACCATGTATTTGGCGACTTTCGTAATGGGTGTCAGGTATACCTATTTTGGGGGCGCCACACTCTACCTCGTATTGATGACTTGTTTGACCAACAGATTGTGAAGGCACAATTCTTTTCAAAATCGATCTTAGATTCGATATCATCACCAAAGATTAGAATCGAGGATATTCCAAAGACGCTTTTTAACTCTCAGACGGGCATTATGAATTCTTAGTCATGTCTTTCTTGATTGACTAATGCTCCCGCTTTTCATGGATATTATTAACCGAGTATTCAAGGAATATTTGGATCAGGCCTCGTTGTTGTTTTTATTGATGACATCCTCATATATTCCAAAAGTCGTGAAGATCATGAGCATCATTTGAAAACGGTACTCCAAAGGCTTTGAAAACAAACTATATGCCAAATTGAAGAAATGCGAGTTCGGCGAGGAAGTAGCATTCCTTGGGCACGCGATGGTGTCGAAAACATGGAGTATCTGTTGATCCGGCCAAGATCAAGCAATACAAAGTTGGGAGCAACCAAGTCTGTGGATCAAGTACGTAGTTTTTGGGCTTAAATTGGTTATTATCGGAGATTCGTGGAAGGGTTTTCTCGAATCGCTACTCCATTAACCCAAATTAACTCCTAAGGATACAAAATTCGCTTGGAGCGAAGAATGCGAGAAGAGTTTCCAAGAGCTTAAGAAGAGATTTATTTCAAAGACTGTTCTAACAATACCATCCGGTTCTTGGATGGATTTGTTATCTCACAAATGATGCTTCGTGCAAAGGGTTAGGATGTGTTCTCATGCAACGGGGAAAGTCATAGCTTATGCCTCATGACAACTTAAAGAGTATGAAAGGAATTATCCTACTCATGATCTAGAGTCATGCAAATGCTTTTATTAAAAGATATGGAGGCACTATCTATATGGGGAGAAAGTGGAGATATATTCAAACCATAAAAGCCTTAAATATTTCTTCACTCAAAAGAACTCAACACGCAAGCAATGACGCTGCTCGAGCTATTGAAAGACTATGACCACACTATTCAATACCATCATGGAAAAGCGAACGTGGTAGTGACGCGTTGAGTAGAAGATCATATCGCAGAACGAAAAGCGATGATGTCAAGTATACGACAGAGCCAACTTTAATAGAAAAAGTTAAGGTTGCTTTCAAGCCACCGAATCGGGAAATGATGCGTGATGAAGAAGAAAAAGTACAAGAAGGAGCTATTCCTAAGCGAGAATTGATGAAGAAGGAATACTTGAGTCCACTCTAGACTTTGTGTTCCTAACGACTCGATTTGAAGTACAAGATTATGATGGAGGCACACAATACACCATTTGCAATCCATCCTCGGAAGTACTAAAATGTATCGTGATCTTCGACATACATTTTGGTGGAACAATATGAAGAGAGATTGCAAAGTTTATCTCAATGTGTTTAACTTGTCAACGTGTAAAGGCGAGCATCCGGGTACCTAAGGGTCCGTTGCAACCACTTGAGATTCCGAAATGGAAGTGGGAACACATTACCATGGATTTCACGTTCGGGTCTTCCTACGGTTTCTCGTGGCATCAATGCTATTTAGGTTATTGTTGATAGATTAACCAAGTCCGCTTCATTTCTTGCCGATACAGAGACTTATTCACTTGAACGCCTTGCTAGTATGTACGTGAATGAGATTGTGAGGTCAGCATGGCATGCCCAGTATCCATAGTTTCGGATCGTGACCCAAGATTCACTTCAAGATTTTGGGTTAGCTTGCAAAAAAGCTATGGGCACGGATTTACATTGATCTGATTCGGCATACCATCCTCAAACCAGACGGACAATCGAAAAGGACTATTCAAACTCTTGAAGATTTATTAAGACTCGTGTCCTAGACTTCAAGGGCGGTTGGGATAAGTATTTACCATTGGTGAATTCTCCTACAACAACAGCTTATCGTGCAAGTATAGGTGTGGTTCCATTTGAAGCATTATATGGGCGAAAAGTGTCGCTTCCAAGAGATGTTGGGACGAGGTGGGTGAAGCAACACCGGTTGGGACCCGAGTTGGTACGTATTTGACTACTTTAAAAGATCCAAATGATTCGACAACGATACAAAACCAACACAAGATCGACAAAAGAGTTATGCGGATCTTCATCGAAAGGACGTGGAATTTAGTGTAGGGGATCATGTATTGTCATGAAGTTGCTCCATGGAAGGGGAGTTACAAGATTTGGGAAGAGAGGAAAGCTCAATCCATGATTTATTGGTCCATTTCAAATTCTTGACCGACTAGGAAATGTAGCCTATAGACTAGCGTTACCTCCGAAAGTATGTCTCGTGTTCATAATGTGTTTCCATATCTCATATTTCAGTAAATATGTGAAAGACCCGAACCACGCTATAGAGTTAGAACCCATTTAGATAGCCAAGACTTAACGTATGAGGAGGTACCACCAAGATCTTGGATAGGAAGGAGCATGTCCTACGCCAAGAAAGGTCATACCACAAGTTAAAGTTTTGTGGAGGAATCATGCTATAGAGGAAATGACCCGGGAAATGGAAACGGAAATGAAAGCGAGGTATCCTCACCTTTTCAAACACTGTGTACGTACGTCCAATTTCGAGGACAAAATTTCATAAGGAGGGAGGTTGTAAGACCCCAACTTATTATTAATGAAATTTAATTTTCTATTTATTATTTTGAAATAAGTAAGGGTTGATTTGATTAATGTGGATAGTTAGGGGTAAAATACGCAAATATTTCAAAATAAGCAAGTGGTTATAAAATATTCATTGTTGTTTGGAGAATATTCGCATCGTTTGGGAATATTCGCATTTACAATAACGTAGCCCATGTGTGGGCCCCATAACTGAAAGCGATTGGATGAAGAAAAACGACAAATATAAGTGGTTTAAAAATAACTACAGAAGTTGTTACCAAGTTAATCTTCGTTGGAATACCCGGTGGTTAAAACACGATGAAGAACACCCAAGCATTGCACCAATTATTGATTCTTACGTAAGAAGGCACTACTCAATAATGGTTACAGTAATTACCGCTCAATATTTTATCGAGTTAATAATTATCATATTGATATTTTATATTTGTTTGTTTTAATAATTGTCATTACACAAGATTTTTCTTTATCGAAGCAATAATTCATATTATCCTAATAATATTATTAGATAACATTATTGGCAATGTCTAGAAAGTTTTGTCTAAGGAGAGGTTTGTCACCTAATCAATTACTACCAAAGTAAGAAGAAATTTTATTGAAAAGCCCCTCTTCCTGAACTCGCCGGTTGTCAATAATGTAATTTCAGTAATATTATTTATGAATAATTAATTATTGATTTATATGATGAGGAAAATATTGATTTTATGAGGATATAGATGGAGAAAATTTTTAATGTGACAATTGTTGAAAATTAATATTTTATCTTTTTCTCGATAAAATAATTCATTTAAATATATTATTTTAATAATATATTAACGATGATATTTTACAATGAATGTGGGATATATGAGTATATGAGGAGGAAGAGTATTTTGTGGCATTAAATGTTTAACACATGTTTTGTGTGTGTGGTGGACACAATTATTGATCAAATTTGATTATAAATTTGTAAAATCGCCTGCTTTAGGAATTTCGGTCAATTTCTCATTTGGAATTGAAAAAACTTTCTTCCGTAAAGTTGTAGAGAATTGAATTTCCTATAAAACTTAAGTAGATTTGAATTTTCTGATAAAAGGGCTATTTATTATGAATTATTGAAGTTCAAGTTCAAATAATTAATTTTTGGGAGTTTTAGTTAATTATTTTGAGAAAAACGTTTTTGCAACTAAGTTGGCCTCACATGTGATTCAAATGGGCTGAGATCAGTTGTCTAAGGTGGGCTAAAGAAAATTTGAAAAATATATTAATATTATATTCAATTTTCGCTTTGGTGTTCTAAGCATTTTCCTATAAATAGGTGCTTAGGTTAGAATTGAAAACACACCGTAAACCCAAGTTTCTCTCTATTTCTCTCTCGATATATTGAGCGTATTCTTGTGAGTATACTTTGAGTATTGTTAGACGGTGCAAGTTCCTTTCAAAGACTATACCCTTAGATTCCAAATTAAAGTACTAATCTTTCGAGGTAAGGGATGTTATTTTCTTCAAATGATATTATTTCTTCAATATCATTATGTCAAATATTGGTTGGAACTTTTTATCAAATTTGGAACTTTTTCATGCTCGGGGTTACTATTCACGAGTTACTATTCACGAAGTTACTATTCACGAGTACTATTCACGAAGCGTGAAGATGTTTTTTTTGGGAAATTTTTATCTTTTGGTGTCTGAGTTACTATTCACGATATCGACATACACTATTCAATTTAAAAATAAAATTTCTTCTTTTGTCCAAAATATCTATTCTAGATACTAGCTTTGATTGTATCCATGTTTTGATCATTCTTGAATTTTACACCACTATGATTATTTTGAGGTATTTTTGAACATGGATAAAACAAAGTACTAATCCTTAATCCTTAATCCTTGTCATTTTGTTTCACCGGATTCGCTTATTTAAAAATATTTTTCATCATCCTCGCCTTAAATGATGATATTATTGAATATCTTTGGCCCGTAGTGCAAAGATGAATGATTTCTCAAGAATATCTTTGGTCGTAGTGCAAAGATTAACAGTGTTTAGATGAACATGACCAACCGATGAATATCTTTGGCTCAGTAGTGTAAAGATGAATATTTGATTCCGGATATATATTGATTGATGTTACAGGATAAAAGATAGATTTATGAACTTTTAAATTCATACATAGAAGATAGTAGTTTGCATTCTCTACTTAACTCTTCTAATGAATTATTATTTCACGCTAATATTGATTTAAAATTTGTCAGCCTATCAGATTCTATTAGATTTTTCCTCATTGAAGACTAACGATAATTTGTTGTATATTATCTTAGTCATAATATTCTTTACTTGGCTAGTTGAGCTCACCCTTTTCCTTTTTATTCCATTTTTCTTCTCGTGAGGCGAGAATATATCGAGTACGAAGCCTGGGTATGGAATGAAGGTTTTAGAAAGAATTGTTTAGTAGTCCTCACCATTTTTGTAAAATAATGTATCAATAAATGTGATGAGGATTTATTTGAGTATAGATATTGTCTAGAAGATAATATTTGTATTCAAACTCACGCTTTCTCATTGTAATAATAAAGTTGTAGTTGTTTTTGTACCATGTATTGACAACTCGTAATGGGTGATGTATACCTATTTTGGGGGTGTCACAGTGCAATACTGCGTGTCTTCTTGCTCAACAACGCCAGATTAGTGTGTTTAAACCACCGGTATTCCAACAAGATAATCTGTGAACTAACTATGCCATTATTTATAAACAACTTATATTTGTTGTTTTCTTCATCCAATCGCTTTTTCCGTTATGGGGCCAACAAAAGATCACATTGTCGCATTTAATATTCCCCGACAAGATTTAATATTCCACGATCAAACTAATTTCCCAATAATAATGAATATTTTATAACCACTTGCTTATTCAAATATTTATGTATTTTACCCATAACTATCCACATTAATCAAATCAACCCTTACTATTTCAAAATAATAAATAGAGGAAATTCCATTTTTTTAAAAAAAAAATTTCGAGGTCTTACAAAATGATTAAGTCCACACTCAATATAGAAAAGTCTCTGAAACTGTTAACCAATATTGAACAACATGAATCCTTGCTTAAGAGAAACAGAGAGCTAGACTACAGCTAGACTACAGAGAGTTAGGAGACATACCAGATTTTAAGTATTGAACAACTTTTGTTCCTTCAAAAATTAGAGAAATAAGTAATACTTTGTCATTCAACTTCCATAAAAGGTGATAAGCAGTCAAGTACCTGATATTGAAGTTTGCAGAGAATAAGAAGAAGAGCATGACTATAAATCTTACATAGAATTCAAAGCAGTATGTAACTCATACTGTAAATCATAATACCCATAATAAATTTGGTTTAGATTTCATAATTCAATATGATTATGCCTCCATATTATGCAACAAACTAGTCAAATAAAATTGAATCGAAAGCGGGGTGAAGTAGTGAGAACTACTTCCCAGCTCATAAGATATCTCAAAACAAAAACACAATTCTTTATCCCAAGAAAGATGCACCTAATCATATATAGATGAAACAACCAATTGATTTAGTTCCAATTATAAAAAGCCCAAATACCAACAATTCAAAGATTTCTCCCCATTGATATAAAGAGTATTTTGTTCCCCTCTTGGTGAATCAGTAAGCTCAAGAGAAATAACTTTCTCAAAAAATGAGTCAATGGAAGACAAGAAATTTTGTCGTTCTCCTTGAAGAAAAATTAAGGCATAAAATGTGACGCCCCCAAAATTAGGTATACGTCACCCATCTTGGGTCGCCACTTACATGGTACAGAATTTAAATACAACTTACTAATATAACTGTCGTGTACAATACGACATAAACCGTGAGTTTGAATACAAATATTGTCTACTAGATATTATACAAACTCAAAAGGAGTCCTCATTACAATTATTATCACACTATTTCACGTATTAAGTGAGTACTACTAATGCTATCCTCCGACCATTACTCGTTCTCCTCGACTTGTCTCCAAATATATTCTCATTTCAAGAGAAACAAAGTGAAAGAAAGGGTGAGCTCAACTAGCCCAAAGAAGAAATAATATAACTAAGATAAAGCGTAATAAATTATCAATAGTCTTCAACAATGTTAAACCGATAAAATACAATAGACAACCGGTTTAATCTGCAATGAATATGCAATCCATTAAAAGAGTCAAGTAGAAAATAAAGTCTACTATCTTTTAGGTTTTAAAAGGTTTTCATCAATTTTATCACTAAGACTCGCTTTAATGAATAAACCACAATATCTAATCATCCCCGCACTACTTGGCCAAGGATTTTCATCAAATTATCAATGGTCATGACTATACCGAATCACCCCTCGGTCATAATCATACCAAAAACTATCCATCATCGCATTACAAAGCCACCGAGGACTTTTTTCACATCATTTATATCAAGCCATGATTATACCGAATGAACCCTCGGTCATAATCATACTAAGTTCATCTATGCACGTAAGCCAAAGATAACTTTCAACATAATATAAACACGAGGATGATGACAATGATATAAGAATTCAATAAAACAAGTTCAAGAATTAATTTATCCAGAATTATTAACGCCCAAATTGTTAACAAGATACTGCTTTTGTAGAGTAAAATTCAAGAATGATCGGAAGAATATTTCCATGAAAAGATACTTTGGATGAAACGCAAATATCAAGAATATTCTACTAATTTCATGGAGTATAGAAGTCAAAGTTTTAACCAACCGGGTATAATAAGGAATGGAATAACAAAGGAAATCACCATGCATGCGGTATTTAGATGTAGACGTTATTCCAATGTAATAATAATAACGGAACCAGTGTCGTGTGAAATTCACACCGATGATGTTCCAATGTAATAATAAAGATGGAACTAGATCCTGTAAAACACACGATAGATATATTCCAACGTAATAATAAAGACGGAACCAGTCCTGTAAAACACACGTATGTAATGTTCCAAATGTAATAATAAAGATGGAATAATATAAGGATTTCACCAAGTATAGGGGAGTCCACAGATACAAAGTTATTCCAATGTAATAAATAAGAATGGAATAACATAAGGATTTCACCAAGTATAGGGTATATGGCAGATACAAAAGTTATTCCAACCGAATAATAAAGAATGGAATAATGTAAGTTCTCTTCATGAATAAGAAAGAATAACACCCTTACGTACAACAAATAATATCCCTTACCTTAGAAGAACCGAATATTGGAAAAGTGAAGTAGCAGAATACTTTTCTTCTTTCTCTATAGTTTCTCTCTCAGAGTTTCAATGAATTCGTAAGAAATAATGAAGGAATGAGCTTTCATTTATAGAAAAAGCGAGGGTTGCTTCTTGGTCTTAACGAAGGGGTCAAAATGACTTTGGTAATATCAAGAGACAACTACTATTCATGAAAGGGGTAATTAACCCTTGGAACAATCAAGAGGCGCTTAAATCTTGGTAATATTGAAGGGACAACTACTATTTACGAAGGGGTAATTAATATTGACGAAGGTAATTACTATTGAAGAAGGTAATTACTATTGACGAAGGTAAATACTATTGACGAAGGTAATTACTATTCACAAAGGTAAATACTATTGACGAAGGTAAATACTATTGACGAAGGTAATTACTATTCACAAAGGTAATTACTATTTACTATTCACAAAGGTAATTACTATTCACAAAGGTAAATACTATTGACGAAGGTAATTACTATTCACAAAGGTAATTACTATTCACAAAGGTAAATACTATTGACGAAGAGACTCTTAGATGATGACATATGGGCCCCCCATAAAATAATCAAACTTACCACAAACGTCTTATAACAAACTCTTTATATACATCAAGGATTGAATAAATATTACCACAAATCATTTTATTTTTAATCAACACATATTTAATCTTTCAACAATTATTAATCATTTATAACTTGTCGTCTCAATTAATAATATAACATATTATACAGATGATACTGTGACAATAATTGAATCAATAATATGAGAGATATGATGCATCAATTACTGTAGAAATAATTGAGTATAACTGAGTGACTTTTCACGTAAGTATCAATAATCAATACTGTGTGCTACTATGCAACCACGCCAGACATCGTATTTTTTACTACCGTAGTTCAACAGCTTTAACTAACACTTTTTGCCGTTATTTTTAATAAAAGATAATTTCGCTTTCTTACTACGAAATACTTCCGTTGTGGGGGTCCACCAATGATTGTGTCGTCGTATTTAATATTCCCCCGTTAAAACGAATATTCCCCGACCAATCGAATATTATATAACCACTTGCTTACTTTGAAAAATTTGTAAATATTACCCACAACTATAACATTATATCAAATCTACACCATAACATTAAAAAAAATATTTTGAGAAATTTAAATCTTTATTCATAAAATCTAGGGTCTCATAATTTGCATTCTTTATTTAGTCAATAATATACGCAGCATAACCATGAGATTATTATATAGTAATGCAAACGTGATTGTAATAAAGTATTGATACTACTTTACAGGTCATACTTCTTATATTGTGCCTGTAGTAGTAATATATATGTGATACATATAGAATCAAAGCATTATTCAGTTTGATTATTGGTTCAGTGCAGGATAATATAAGAGATATGATGTGACGCCCCCAAAATTAGGTATACATCACCCATCTTGGGTAGTCGATACATGGTATGTAATTTAAATACAACTTACTAATATAACTGTAGTGTATACAATACGACATAAACCGTGAGTTTGAATACAAATATTGTCTACTAGATATTATACAAACTCAAAAGGAGTCCTCATTACAATTATTATCACACTATTTCACAAAATAGTGAGGACTACTAATACTATCCTCTCGACCATTACTCCGCTCCCCGACTCGTCTCAAATATATTTCTCATTTCAAGAAGAGAATAAAGAAAAGAAAGGGTGAGCTCAACTAGCCCAAGAAGAAATATTATGACTAAGATAATGCGTAATAAATTATCAATAGCCTTCAACAAAGTTAAACCGATAAAATATAATAAACATCAAGTTTAATCATAGCTTAACAAGCAATCCATTAAAAGAGTCAAGTAGAAAATAAAATCTACTATCTTTTATGATTTAAAAGGTTTTTCATCACTTTTAAAGTCGAGACTCACTTTTAATAAATAATCCACATCATCGAATCACCCCCGCACTACTACCAAGGATATTCTTTAAGATCACGACCACAATTATTCATGCACTCACGCCCAAGAATAGTTGTGTATTCATTAATGGTCATGATCATGCCAACAATCGTCCCATCAATGCACTACTACCCATCGAGGATTTTTACCACATCATTTGTAACATTACTTAGCCATGATTACACCAATAATCCTCGGTCATAATCATACCAAGTCCATCCATGCTCTACACGTGCCACGTATGACTTTTAAAAAAAATATAAACATGAGGATGATGACAATGATATAAGAATTCAATAAAACAAGTTCAAGAATTATTTTATCCAGAATTATTAACGCCCAAATTGTCAACATACGATATCTTTTTTGTAGAGTAAAATTCAAGAATGATCGTAAGAATATTTCCATGAAAAGATATCGATGAAACGCAAATATCAAGGATATTCTACTAATTTCATGGAGTATAGAAGTCAAAGTTTTAACCAACCGGGTATAATAAAGAATGGAATAACAAAAGAAATCACCATGCATGCGGATTGCATGACAGACAAAAGTTATTCCAATGTAATAATAATAACGGAACCAAAGTCATGTGAAATTCACACCGGCTGTGATGTTCCAATGTAATAATAAAGATGGAACTGCATCCTGTAAAACACACGATAGGATATTCCAATAGAATGATAAAGATTTTAACCAGTGTCTAGTGTAAAACACACGCATGTGATGTTCCAACAGAATAATAAAGATTTTAACCAGTCCTGTAAAACACATGCATGTGATGTTCCAATGTAAATAATAGAAGAATGTCACCAAGTATAGGGTAAATCACAGATACAAAGTTATTCCAATGTAATAATAAGCAATGGAATAACATAAGGATTTCACCAAGTATAGGTATGTATCTGCATGATACAAGATATGTATAGGTATGCCACTTTTTACAAAGTTATTCCAATGTAATAATAATGAATGGAATAATGTAAGTTCTCTTCTTAATAAGAAAGAATAACACCCCTAATATCCCTTACCTTAAAGAACCTAATATTGGCAAAGTGAAGTAGCAGGTATACTTTTCTTCTTTCTCTATAGTTTTCTCTCTGTTGGTTTCAAAGTAATTGAAAAGAAAATAAATGAAGGAATGAGCTTCTATTTATAGGAAAATAAAATGCATAGTAATTAATCCATGAACGGTCCAGATTGATTTACTTTAATTTGACGGTCCATATTTAAAGCAAAATCTTTTAAATAAAATATAATATATTCTATTTATATAAAAACATTTTACTATGCAAACACTATGCAACACTATGCAAAAACACTATGTAAAACACTATGCAACACTACGCATAATAAAATATAATATATTTTATTTATAAAATAACTTTAATAAAGTATTCTGCTTTTATATAAAAGATGTTTCGCTTTTATTACGTTAATAATACTTAATAAAATAAAACGCCATTATCGCTATAATAATTCATATTATTAATCGATAATAATGGAATCAAACCGAAAGTGACTTCTCACATAAGATCAATAATCAATACCGTGTGCTACTTATGCAACCACACGTATTCATCGTATTTTTTACTACCGAGTAGTTCAACAAGATCAACAGTAAAACTTCCGCCGTTATTTCAATAAAATATTTTTGTCGCTTTTCTCATCCGACAATAATTCTGCTAGGGGTCCACCAATGATTGAGTCAGTTGTATTTAATATTCCCTCGCTAAAATGTAATATTCCCCACCAATCGAATATAATATAACCACTGCATACTTTGCAAAGTTTATAAATATTACCCACAATTATAACATTATATCAAATTATTCCATAATATTCAAAAATAATATTTATAGAAAATTCATCTTTATTTATAAAAGTCGGGTCTTACAACCTCCCCTTCTTATGAAATTTTGCCTCGAAATTAGGGTACGCACTGGTATGTCAAGAGGTAAGGATACCTTGATTTCATTTCGATTCTAACTCCCAAGTCATCTCCTCAACATCGTGGTTCCTCCACAAAACTTTGACTTGAGGTATAACCTCGAGCGAGAATATGTTCCTTCTTATCCAAAATTTGAACAGAACCTCTTCATACGCCAAATCTTCCGCTATTTCGTCCGGCTCTAACTCAATAATATGGTTCGGGTCTTTCACATATTTACGTAATATGGATATGTGAAAAACGCATGAACACGAGACATATTTGGCAGTAAAGCGAGTCTATAGCTACGCCCCTACTCGATCGAGGATTAAAATGGACCGATGAATCGAGGATTAAGTTTTCCTCTTTCCAAATCTTGTAACTCCTTTCCATGGAGCAACTTAAACAACACACGATCTCCTATATCAAATTCCACGCCCTTTCGATGAAGATCAAGATAACTCTTTTGTCGATTTTGTGAGGTTTTTATACGTTGTTTCGATCGTTTGAATCTTTTCAGTAGTCATACGCATCAACTCCGGTCCCAACAACGCTGCTTCACCCACCTCATCCCAAAGATACCGAGAACGACACTTTCTTCCATACAACGCTCGAATGGAGCCATGCCAATACTTGCTTGATAACTCGTTGTCAGAGGAAAACTCCACCAATGGTAAGAACTTGTCCCAACTCCCCTTGAAATCAAGGACACAGAGTCTTAATAGATCTTCAAGAGTTTGAATAGTCCTCTCCGATCGTCTCGTCCGTCTCGAGGATGATATGCCGAAGCTAAATCGTAAGTCCGCGCCCATAGCTTTTTGCAAACTAACCCAAAATCGTGAAGTGAATCTTCGGGTCTCGATCGTAAACTATGGATACCAAAGATACCATGCAGCCTTACAATCTCGCTTTATGTACATACGAAAGCAAGACGTTCAAGTGTATAAGTTTCTCGACGGTAGAAGAAATGAGCAGACTTGGTCAATCTATCAACAATGACCCAAATCGCATCAATGCCTTGAGAAACCTTAGGAAGACCCCAGAACGAAATCCATGGTAATGTGCTCCCACTTCCATTCTCGAATTTCAAGTGGTTGCAATGGACCTTTTGGTACTTGATGTCCGCTTTAACTCGTTGACAAGTTAGACACCTTGAGATAAACAAAATACTATCTCTCTCTTCATATCGCTTCCACCAAAATGTATAGAATTTAATATCATGATACATTTTGGTACTCCCGTAATGGATTGCAAATGGTGTGTTGTGCGCCCCATCATGATATTATACTTTAAATCGTGGTCGTTAGAACACAAAGTCCGGAGTTGACTCAAGTATTCCTTCTTCATCGATTCTTGCTTCCTAAGATAGCACCTCTTGCATTTTCTTCCTCATACGCATCGCCTCCAGTGTCTCAGAATTTCGAGCAAATTTTTAACTTTATCGATTAAAGTCGGTTCTACTCAGATATTCGCTTATCATCACACGCGTCCCTCGAGTCTTTAACTCTATCTCCATCCTTTGCAAGTCACACAAAATGGGCCTTTACATTGACAATAACGCACTCAGATTTCTGCATATGATCTTCTACTCAATGCGTCGCCTACCACGCTCGCTTTTCCGTGATGGTATCGATGGTATGATCATAATCTTTCAATAGTTCAAGCCAACGTCGTTGTCGCATGTTGAGTTCCTTTTGAGTGAAGAAATATTTGAGGCTTTTATGATCCGTAAAGATTTCCACTTTCTCCCCATACAAGTAATGCCTCCAAATTTTAAGTCTAAAGATAACAAATGCTAACTCCGCATCATGAGTAGGATAATTCCACTCATATTCTTTGAGTTGTCATGAGGCATAAAGCTATAACTTTTCCATGTTGCATGAGAACACATCCCAACCCTTTGCTCAAGATCATCATCAGATGACAAATCCTCCGAGCCGATGGTATTGTCGTAACAGTCTTGAAATAAGTCTCCTCTTGAGTTCTTGAAAACTATTCTCACATTCTTCGCTCCAAACCGAACTTTGTATCTTTTCGAGTCACCGAAATAATGGAGTAGCGATTCGAGAAAATCCTTCCACGAATCTCCGATAATAACCAAATAAACCGAGAAAGCTACGATTTCTGGCCATCGATTTAGGTTGTTCCCACTTTTGAATAACTTCAATCTTTCTTTGGTAAACAGATATTCCACGACTTGATACCACGTGCCCAAGGAATGCTACTTCTTCAAGCTAGAATTCGCATTTCTTCAACTTGGCATAAAGCTTATATTCACGGCTTTTGGAGTGTCACCTCAAGTGTTGCTTTCATGATCTTCACGGCTTTTGGAATAAATAAGGATGTCATCAATAAAGACGACCACAAAGTGATCTAAATATTCCTTGAATACTCGGCTTCATCATATCCATGAAGGCAAAGCAGAGGAGCATTAGTCAATCCAAAGGACACGACTAGAATTCATAATGCCCGCATCGAAGTTCCGAAAGCCGCCTTTTTGGAATGTCGTCGGTTCTAATCTTCAATTGGTGATATCCTAACGAAAGATCAATCTTTGAAAAGAATTTGGCTCCTTGCAAATCGGGTCAAACAGTCATCAATACGTGGCAATGGATACCTATTTTTGATGGTGACATGATTCAACTCCCGATAATCAATACAAAGTCGCATACTCCCATCTTTCTTCTTCACGAATAGAACAGAGCACCCCAAGGAGAAGTACTAGGACGAATAAAGCCAATGTCTAACAATTCCTCGCATTGGGTCTTTAACTCCTCGAAGTTCAATAGAACCATTCGATATGGGGCTTTGTAAATAGGTTTTGTACGTTTCAAGGTCGATACAAAATTCAATTTCACGCCTGGGGTAGGCCAGAAGTTCTTCGGGAATACGTCGTAAAATTTATTAACAATAGAAATATCGCTCAAAACCGACGTATTTTTGTTTCAATCAGATATGAGCTAAGAAAGCTTGACATCCATTTTTCAATAAACGAATAGCTTTTATGGCTTGAGATGACCGTGATTGATTTTAATGGTTTGGTCGTTAAATTCGCATAATAGGTTGATTAGGAATATGAAAGCTAACAACCTTACGAAAACAATCAATTTTGCATGATAAGTAGTTAACCAATCAATCCCTTGTAATCACGCCAAATGCAAGTATTTTTAATGAAATAAGATCGACGAGTAATGTGAGGGTACCGATTTGAACCAAATAAGACTTGTGGGACGCCCCCAAAATAGGTATACATCACCTATTCCGAGTTGTCAATACACGGTACGTAAATAACTACAACTTTATATTATTACAACAAGAAACTGTGAGTTTGAATACAAATATTATCTTCTGCATAATATCTATACTCAAATAAATCCTCATCACATTTATTGATACATTATTTTACAAAATGGTGAGGACTACTAAACAATTCTTTCTAAAACCTTCATTCCATACCCCGACTCGTACACTCGCTATATTCTCGCCTCCCGAGAAGAAAAATGGAACAAAAAGGAAAAGGGTGAGCTCAACTAGCCCAAGAAAGAATATTACGACTAAGATAATATACAAAAAATTATCGTTAGTCTTCAACAGGAAAAATCTAATAGAATACAATAGACAACAAATTTTAAATCAATATTCGCAATGAAATAATAATTCATTAGAAAAGTTAAGTAGAGAATGCAAACTACTATCTTCTATGTATGAATTTAAAAGTTCATCGCTCATCTTTTATCCTCAGTAACATCAATCAATATACATCTCGAATCAAATATTCATCTTTGCACTACAGTGCCAAAGATATTCATCATTTAATCATGTTCATCTAAACACTGCTCATCTTTGCTTTGCACAACAACCAAAGATATTCTTCAGAAATCATTCATCTTCGCAGCACTACAAAGCCAAAGATATTCAATAATATCATCATTTAAGACCGAGGATGATGAAAATATTTTTTAAAGAAACGAATCCAAAGGAAACAAAATGACAAGGATTAAGGATTAAGCATTCGTACTTTGTTTTATCCATGTTCAAAAAATACCTCAAAAATAATCATAGTGGTGTAAAATTCAAGAATGATCAAAACACGGATACAATCAAAGCTAGTATCCGTAATAGATATTTTGACAAAAAAGAGAAATTTTATTTTTCTATGAATAAGTGTCAGATATCGTGAATAGTGCCGTATATATGTGAATAGTAACTCTGACACCAAAAGATAGAAATTCCACAAAAAAATCTTCTTCACGCTTCATTAATAGACTCGTGAATAAGAACTCGTGAATAAGAAACTCATGAATAAGAACTCGTGAATAAGAATTCATGAATAGTAACCCCGACATGAAAAAGTTCCAAATTTGATAAAAAGTTCCAACCAATATTTCAAAGATAATGATATTGAAGAAATAATATCATTTGAGAAGAAAATAACATCCCTTACCTCGAAAGATTAAGACTTCTAATTTGGAATAATGGGTATAAGTCTCAAGGGAACTTGCACCGCCTAACAATACTCATAGTATACTCAAAATACTCACAAGAATACGCCGATAATATAGAGAGAGAAAACTTCAGCTTTACGTGTGATTTTCAATTCTAACCTAAAGACCCTATTTATAGAAAATGCTTAGAACACCAAAATGTAAAATTTTAATATAATATTAATATATATATTAAGATTTCTACGCCCACCTTCCTAGATCTGATCTCAGCTCATTATGCACATGTTGTAGCCCACAAAACAAACAAAAACGTTTTTATTATTTAAAATATTTTAAACTTCCAAAATCAATTATTTCTGAGCTTCTAACTTCAATAATTCATAATAAATAGCCCTTTCATCAGAAAATTCGAATCTCAAGAGTTTTTATAGGAAATTCAATTCTTTACAACTTTTCAGAAGAAAGTTTTTCCAAATTCCAAACAGAAATTGACCAAATCCACAAACGGATTTTACAAAGCTATAATCAAATTTCACCAATAAATGGGGTCCAATCGACATGTTTAACATGTTTTAAACATTTATTGCAACAAAAATACTCTTCCTCCTCAGATACTCATATATCCCACATTCGTTGTAAAATATCACCATTATTATATTATTAAAATATAATAATATATTTAAAAGAATTATTTTATCGTAAAAGATAAAATTTCAATTTTCAACAATTGTCACATTAAAATTTTTCTCCATCTATATCCACATAAAATCAATATTTTCCTCATCATATGAATCAATAATTAATTATTCACAAATAATATTACGTAATCACAATATCGACAACCGTGCGCCTTCTGAGAAGGGGGGCTTTCCAATAAGAATTTCTTCTTATCGCGCAATTATTAGGTGACTAAAACTCTCCTTAGATGTAACTTTCTAGACATTGCCAATAATGTTATCTAATAATATTATTCAGATAATATGAATTATTGCTTCGATAATGAAAAATACCGTGTAACGACAATTATTAAAACAACAAAGAATATAAAATATCAACGCAAAGAATTATTAACTCAATAAAATAATCGAATAAAGAATTATCAGAACCATTATCGAGTAGTGCCTTCTTACGTAAGAATCAACAATTGGTGCAATACCGCAGTATCTTCTACCGTGTTTTTTACCACCGTGTATTTTAACAAAGATTAATCTGTGAATAACTACGCCAAGTATTTTTAAACCACTTATATTTGTCGCTTTCTTCATCCAATCGCTTTCACATGGGGCCCACACATGGTCATAGCATCAGCATTTAATATTCCCCGACAAAGATTTAATATTCCACGACCACCAAACAAATATTCCCCGACAACAATGAATATTTTATAACCACTTGCTTATTTTGAAGTATTTACGTATTTTACCCCTAACTATCCACATTAATCACATCAACCCTTACTATTTCAAAATAATAAATAGAGAAAATTAAATTTCATTAATAATAAGTTGGGGTCTTACAACCTCCCTCCTTATGAAATTTCGTCCTCGAAATCGGGACGTGACGCATTCTGTGTTTCAAAAGGTGAGGATACCTCGCTTTCATTTCCGCTTTCCAATTCCTGTGTCATTTCCTCTATAAAGATGATTCCTCCACAAAACTTTAACTTGTGGTATGACCTTTCATAGCGTAGGGACATGCTCCTTCCTATCCAAGATCTTGACAGTACCTCCTCATACGTTAAGTCTTCATTATTTCGTCCGGCTTCTAATTCTATAACGTGGTTCGGTCTTTCACATATTTACGAAGCATGATATGTGAAACACATTATGAACACGAGACATACTTGGAGGTAACGCAAGTCTATAGGCTACATTTCCTACTTCCTACCAAGAATTTGAAATGGACCAATAAATCGTGGATCGAGCTTTCCTCTCTTCCCAATCTTGTAACTCCTTCCATGGAGCAACTCGCAACAATACATGATCCCCTACACTAAATTCCACGCCCTTTCGATAAAGATCCGCATAACTCTTTTGTCGATCTTGTGCCGCTTTGTATACGCTGTCGAATCATTTGAATCTTTTCTAGAGTATACGTATTTCAACTCGGGTCCCAACAATGTTGCTTCACCCACCTCATCCCAACATATTGAGAACGACATTTTCGGCCCATATAATGCTTCAATGGAGCCACACCTATACTTGCCTCGATAACTGTTGTTGTAGGAGAATTCCACCAATGGTAAATACTTATCCTAACCGCCTTTGAAGTCTAGGACACGTAGTCTTAATAGATCTTCAAGAGTTTGAATAGTCCTCTCTCGATTGTCCGTCTGCTTTTGGGGATGGTATGTCGAACTAAATCGCAAACTGCGCTCATAGCTTTTTTGCAAGCTAACCCAAAATCTTGAAGTGAATCTTGGGTCACGATCCAAACTATGGATACAGTGCATGCCATGCAACCTCACAATCTCATTCACGCATATACTAAAGAAGACGCTCAAGTGAATAAGTCTCCGTGACGGCAAGAAATGAGCGGACTTGGTTAATCTATCAACAATAACCCAAATAGCATTGATGCCTCGAGAAACCGTAGGAAGACCCGTGAATCGAAATCCATGGTAATGTGTTCCCACTTCCATTTCGAATCTCAAGTGGTTGCAACGGACCCTTAGGTACTAGATGCTCCGCCTTTACACGCCGACAAGTTAAACACATCGAGATAAACTTTGCAATCTCTCTCTTCATATTGTTCCACCAAAATGTATGTCAAGATCACGATACATTTTAGTACTTCCAGATGGATTGCAAATGGTGTATTGTGTGCCTCCATCATAATCTTGTACTTCAAATCGTAGTCGTTAGAACACAAAGTCTAGAGTGGACTCAAGTATTCCTTCTTCATCAATTCTCGCCTCCTAATAGCTCCTTCTTGTACTTTCTTCTTCATACGCGATCACCCCGGGATCCTGGCTTGGCTCGAAAGAACCTTAACTTTTTCTATTAAAGTTGGCTCTACGCGATACTTGACATCATCGCACTCGCTCCTCGCATATGATCTTCTACTCAACGCGTCACCTACCACGCTCGCTTTTCCGTGATGGTATCAATAGTGTGGTCGTAGTCTTTCAATAGCTCGAGCCAACGTCATTGCCGCATGTTGAGTTCTTTTTTCGAGTGAAGAAATATTTAAGGCTTTTTATGGTCCGAATATATCTCCACTTTCTCCCCATATAGATAGTGCCTCCATATCTTTAACCGCGAAACGATCACGCTAACTCTAGATCATGAGTAGGATAATTCCTCTCATACTCTTTTTAAGTTGTCATGAGGCATAGGCTATGACTTTCCCACGCCAGCATGAGAACACATCCTAACCCTTTGCCCAAACATCATCAGAGATAACAAATCCATCCGAACCAGATGGTATTGTTAGACAGTGCCAAAATAAGTCTCCTCTTAAGCTCTTGGAAACTCTTCTCGCATTCTTCACTCCAAACGAATTTTGTATCCTTCCGAGTTAGTGAAGTTAATGGAGTAGCGATTCGAGAAAACCTTCCACGAATCTCCGATAATAACCAAATTTAAGCCCAAAAAGCTACGATTTCACCACCGACTTCGCTTGCTTCTAACTTTGTATTGCTTCAATCTTCACGGATCAACAGATACTCCATGTTTCGACACCACGCGCTCAAGAGAATGCTACTTCCTCAAGCCGTAACTCGCATTTCTTTAATTTGGCATATAGTTTGTTTTCACCAAGCCTTTCGAGTACCAAATTTCAAATGGTGCTCATGATCTTCACGACTTTTGGAATATATAAGGATGTCATCAATAAAGACAACAACAAATCGATCCAAATATTCCTTGAATACTCGGTTCATCATATCCATGAAAGTCATAGGAGCATTAGTAAGTCCGAAAGACATGACTAAGAATTCATAATGCCCGCATCGAAGTTCTAAAGGCGCCTTTGAATATCCTCGCCTAATCTTCACCGATGATATCCGAATCTAAGATCGATTTTGAAAAGAATTGTGCCTTTGCAAATCGGGTCAAACAAGTCATCAATACGAGGTAGATGATACCTATTCTTGATGGTGACATGGTTCAATTCCCCGATAGTCAATAAAAGTCGCATACTCCCGCCTTTCTTCTTTTACAAATAAAACAGAGCACCCCAAGGAGATGTACTAGATTTAATGAAACCGATGTCCAACAATTCCTCGTAGTTGGACCTTTAACTCCTCAAGTTCAATAGAGCCATTCGATATGGGGTTTTAGAAATGGGCTTTGTACCAGTTCAAGATCAATAAAGAATTCAACTTCACGCTCGGGGTAGACCGGAAGTTCTTCGAAATACGTCGGAAAGTCAATAACAACAGAATATTATTCAAATTTGACGTGTCTTTATTCAAATCCATAACATGGGCTAAGAAAGCTTGACATCCGCTTTTTCAATAAACGAATAGCTTTATGATTAGATATGACAATGATTGATTTTAATGGTTTAGTTGCTTGAATTGCATAACAAAGTTGGTTAGAATATGAAAACTAACAACCTTACGAAAACAATCAATTTTGGCATGATGAGTAGTTAACCAATCAATCCCTAAAATCACATCAAAAGCAAGTATCTTTAAAGAGATAAGGTCAATGTAAGGTGATAGTGCCAACTTGAATCAAACAAGATTTATAAACAAAGTGGATGTGATGAAAGTTTCCTAACTGAGTTTCCACAGATAGGTCAAAGTCTAATTTCTCCGAGTCAAGTTTAAACGCTGAGCACATGCGCAGAGAGATAAATGAATGGGTAGCACCGATCAAGTAAGGTATAAACTTCAAGCAAGAATTTATAAATAGCTTACCCGTGATCACCTCGTTTGGGTTCCTCGCATTATGACCAACCACAACAAACGCCTTCCCTAATCGTTGACTTTGACTTTTCCGACGATCTTTTGAGTCACCGTCCCTCACCGAACTAGGTTTCGCCATCGTCATAATCTCGAGCGATATGTCCTTCCTTAACACAATTATAGCATACCTTGAACCTTTTGTTGGCGCTGACCGATATGTCCTCTCTTTCCATGATTTGTAACATATATGACCGGTGGTCGTTCTCCTCCCTTAGAACCGGTTGTTACGCAAGATGCTGTCTTCACATGGTCATTGTTAAATCTCCTCTTTTAAAATCTCCTCTGACTCGCTTCTTCTATTTTCATGGCCATGATTACCACCAGAGTGGTTACCATTTTTGTCCGTCTGCTTTCTTTCTCCATTGGTTATCATTATTCATTGCTGATCGCTATCTCCGATACGATCCTGGTTGTGGTCCTCAAATTGGCGCACTCAAGTATCTCACTCTAATAATTGAGCCCTCGCTTTACAACATCCGAATAGAGAGAAAATTTATGAGAAATGAGATCTTGGACGTATCGCCGGGTTTCAAACCTCTAAGAAACATCCGCGTCATCGCTCCTCATTCTCCACCAAATGAGGTGCAAACCTCGGATAACTCTGCAAACTTTGTCTCGCATCGAGACACCGCCATGTTGTTCTCGCTCCCAATCTAATAAACTCCACTTCCTTCATATGACGAACACTTTCGTGAAAGTATTTGTCATTAAATAGTTTCAAATGTCTCCCAAGACATATCTTTGAAAGCTGTACCGGATGGGTACGCCTTCACGAGACTCCCACCAAGATGTCCGCCTCACCACGGAACATAAAGGTGGCGAATGAAACCTTCTACATTCCTCCGCATCCCAAGACATCGAATATCTTGGTAATTTGCTTGACCCATGTTTTCGCCATGATCGGATCCGCTTTCCATTAAATTCGTGGTCCCAACTCTTTGAATCGCTTGGGTCAGTGACAACTCGTGAATTGCTATCATTTCTCCTCATATTTTGAACACGAGTCTCCTTGTCTCGATTTTGCATGAACGCAAAAAAACTTCTAAACATCCCTCGCTCATCATCTGCTCGGTGGTGTTGTTCACAGGAGGAACATTGTCGACTGTTGCACGTTCTCCTCGTTGGTGAGTACAAAGGCTCTCTACTCAGTCTCATTTCCATTGTTAATATTCTCAATCGACATTCTCAAATACCGCCATAAAACAAGGGTTAATTAAGGAAATCAATATATCACATAATATCCTTATATACTTGACCAACTAAAAAAATAAGCTTAGGTAGGACACACTAGCGAAGGATTTACTCATCTCCCTCCTAGTTCTATTCCCGATCTCCGCCAGATCATATCCCTAAGCTCGATACCAATCGGACGCCCCCAAAATAGGTATACATCACCTATTCGAGTTGTCAATATACGGCGTAAACAACTACAACTTTATTATTACAACCGTAAATCGTGAGTTTGAATACAAATATTATCTTCTGCAGACAATATCTATACTCAAATAAATCCTCATCACATTTATTGATACATTATTTTACAAAAATGGTGAGGACTACTAAACAATTCTTTCTAAAACCTTCATTCCATACCCCGACTGCATCGCTTATATTCTCGCCTCCGAGAAGAAAATGGAACAAAAAGGAAAAGGGTGAGCTCAACTAGCCCAAGAAGAATATTATGACTAAGATAATATACAACAAATTATCGTTAGTCTTCAACAGGAAAAAGTCTAATAGAATACAATAGACAACAAATTTTAAATCAATATTAGCGTGAAATAATAATTCATTAGAAGAGTTAAGTAGAGAATGCAAACTACTATCTTCTATGTATGAATTTAAAAGTTCATCGCTCATCTTTTATCCCCGTAACATCAATCAATATACATCCGAATCAAATATTCATCTTTGCACTACAAAAAGCCAAAGATATTCATCACCGGGTCATGTTCATCTAAACACTGCTCATCTTTGCAATACAACCAAAGATATTCTTCAGAAATCATTCATCTTCGCTACTCTACAGCCAAAGATATTCAATAATATCATCATTTAAGACCGAGGATGATGAAAAATATTTTTAAAGAAACGAATCCAAAGAAACAAAATGACAAGGATTAAGGATTAAGCATTCGTACTTTGTTTTATCCATGTTCAAAAAAATACCTCCAAAATAATCATAGTGGTGTAAAATTCAAGAATGATCAAAACATGGATACAATCAAAGCTAGTATCCAGAATAGATATTTTGGACAAAAAGAAGAAATTTTATTTTTCTATGAATAATGTCGATATATCGTGAATAGTGCCGTATACGTGAATAAGAACTCAGAACACCAAAAGATAGAAATTCCACAAAAAAACATCTTCACGCTTTCATGAATAGTACTCGTGAATAAGAACTCGTGAATAAGTAACTCATGAATAAGTAACTCGTGAATAAGAATTCATGAATAGTAAACCCGACATAAAAAAGTTCCAAATTTGATAAAAGATCCAACCAATATTTCAAAGATAATGATATTGAAGAAATAATATCATTTGAGAAGAAAATAACATCCCTTACCTCGAAAGATTAAGATTTAAATTTGAATACTGTATAAGTCTTTGAAGGAACTTGCACCGTCTAACAATACTCAAAGTATACTCAAAATACTCACAAGATTACGCCGATAATATAAAGAGAGAAAACTTGAGCTTCTAAATGTGATTTTCAATTCTAACCCAAGACCCTATTTATAGAAAAATCTTAGACACCAAAAAGCGTAAAATTTAATATAATATTAATATATATATTAAGATTTCTACGCCCACCTTCCTAGATCTGATCTCAGCTCATTATGCACATGTTGTAGCCCTACAAAACAAACAAAAAAACGTTTTTATTATTTAAAATATTTTAAACTTCCAAAATCAATTATTTTGAGCTTCTAACTTCAATAATTCATAATAAATAGCCCTTCTATCAGAAAATTCGAATCTCGCGAGTTTTTATAGGAAATTCAATTCTCTACAACTTTGCAGAAGAAAGGTTTTCCAAATTCCAAATAGAAATTGACCGAAATCCACAAACGGGATTTTACAAAGCTATAATCAAATTTCACCAATAAATGGGGTCCAATCGACATGTTTAACATGTTTTAAACATTTATTGCAACAAAAATACTCTTCCTCCTCAGATACTCATATATCCCACATTCGTTGTAAAAATATCACCATTATTATATTATTAAAATATAATAATATATTTAAAAGAATTATTTTATCAGAAAAAGATAAAATTTTAATTTTCAACAATTGTCACATTAAAATTTTTCTCCATCTATATCCACATAAAATCAATATTTTCCTCATCATATGAATCAATAATTAATTATTCACAAATAATATTACAGAATCACAATATTGACAACTAGGCAGTTCCAGAGAGAGGGGCTTTCCAATAAGAATTTCTTCTTACTGGCGCGCAATTAGGTGACCAAACCTCTCCTTAGACAGAACTTTCTAGACATTGCCAATAATGTTATCTAATAATATTATTCAGATAATATGAATTATTGCTTCGATAATGAAAAATACTGTGTAATGACAATTATTGAAATAACAGCAATATAAAATATCAACGCAACAATTATTAACTCAATAAAATAATCGAATAAAGAATTATCGTAACCATTATTGAGTAAAGGCCTTCACGTAAGAATCAACAATTGGTGCAATACTGGTGTAGCTACTTGTGTTTTTAACCACCGGGTATTTTAACAAGATAATCTGTAATAACTACGCCTGTTATTTTTAAACCACTTATATTTGTCGTTTTTTCATCCAATCGCTTTCCGTTAGTTATGGGGCCCACATGGTCGCTACAGTCGCATTTAATATTCCCCACAAAGATGAATATTCTACGACCAAACGAATATTCCCGACAACAATGAATATTTTATAACCACTTGCTTATTTTGAAGTATTTGCGTATTTTACCCCTAACTATCCACATTAATCACATCAACCCTTACTATTTCAAAATAATAAATAGAAAATTAAATTTCATTAATAATAAGTTGGGGTCTTACAAGACTTATAAACAATTGGATGTAATGAAGGTTTCTCCCAACGGAGTTTCCATAGATAAAGTCAAAGTCTAATTTCTCCTGAGTCAAATTTAATCGATGAGCGCAAGTAGAGAAATAAAAGAATGGGTAGAACCAATTATCAAATAAAGTATAGACTTCATTAGAGTTTATGATAATCTTACCCGTGATGACCTCATTCGGGTTCCTTTACTTCTAGGAGGTCACAACAAACGCCTCCTCAGACTACTGGTTTGACTTTTACGGGATGGCCTTTGGTGCCTCTATCCTAGTTGAATTTGTCTTCTGATGAACGACAAAATCGAGCTAAGTGACCTTCTTTCCACAATTATAACATGCTTTGACTATGATGTAGCACGATTTGGATCGATGTGTCCTCTTCTCCGCATTTGAAGCATATGATAGGTGGTATTTCTCCTTCCTTAACAACGGGTCTTTGGTCTTTGACGTCTTTCCATCATTGTTGAATCTCCGCTTCTTGAAATGTCCATTCTTATTGTTTTGGCCGATTACCACCAAGTGGTTACCATATCCGCTTTGTTGATTCCTCTCACGCTTGTTGTCACCGCTCGATAACTACTCTCACCGGTATTATAATTTTGTTTACCGCTTCTTTTAGTTAAGTTGACTCGTTATCGCGCTCCACTAATCGAGCCCTATTTACAACATTTGAATACAAACACGCTTTATGAGAAATAAGATGTTGACGTATCTCCGACTTCAAACCTCTTAAAAACATTCGTGCCATTCTCTCTTCATTATCCACCAAGTGGGACGCAAACCGTGATAACTCCGCAAATTTTGCCTCGTATTGCGACATGGTCATATTGTTTTGTTCCAACTTGATAAACTCTACCTCCTTCATGTGGCGAATACTTTCAGGAAAGTATTTGTCGTTGAACAGCTCCTGGAACTTCTCCCAAGATATCTTCAAGACAAAGAGGTTGAGTACGCTTTTACCGATTCCCACCAAATGAATCGCCTCTCCGCCGCATGACATAAAGGCGTGAAAGGGAACCTTTTGCTCCTCGAGCATCCCAAGACATCAAATATCTTGGTAATCTGCTTTATCCATGTTTCCGCGTAAGTGGTTTTGGCTCTCCCTTAAACTCCGGTGGTCCCACCTCCTTGAATTGTTTAATGGACCTTAGAGAGTTTTCCGTGTTTCCACCTACGCTTTTGGACAGAGTCGCTCTCGCTCATTGTTGCATAAATCGTATAAAGCCTCCGAACATTTGATCATTCATCATTTGGTCATATTATTGTTTGCGTGAGGATTGTCGCCTTCCCGATGCACATTATCCTCGATTATTGATATGTGGTGAATCAACGATCGCTTTGTGCTCCATTCTTATTCTCAACATTCTCGGATGTCATTTTCAGACATCGCCACAAAATAAAAGATTAATTGACATGTAATGATTATCTTTATATTCGACCGACCAATAAAATAAAGACATAAACTTAGGTAGGTCATACTAGCGGAAGGTATTCCCCGCTCTCCCCTCCTAGTACTATTCTCACATCTTAGCCAGGATCATATCCTAAGCTCGATACTGTTGTGACGCCCCAAAATTAGGTTTACATCACCCATCTTGGGTAGTCGGATACATGGTACGTAATTTAAATACAACTTACTAATATAACTGTCGCTGGTATGCAATACGATATAAATCGTGAGTTTGAATACAAATATTGTCTACTAGATATTATACAAACTCAAAAGGAGTCCTCATTACAATTATTATCACACTATTTCACGAATAGTGAGGACTACTAATGCTATCCTCCGGACCATTACTCGCTCCCACTCGTCTCCAATTTATATGTTCTCATTTCACGAAGAGAATAAAAGAAAGAAAATTGAGCTCAACTAGCCCAAGAAGAAATATTATGACTAAGATAATGCGTAATAAATTATCAATAGCCTTCAACAAATGTTAAACCGATAAAATATAATAAACATCAAGTTTAACTCAAATGAACAAGCAATCCATTAAAAGAGTCAAGTAGAAAATAAAATACTATCTTTTATGATTTAAAAGGTTTTTCATCATCATTAAAAGTGAGACTCGACTTTTAATAAATAATCCACATCATCGAATCACCCCTCGCATTACTGGCCAAGGATATTCTTTAGTATCACGACCACAATTATTCATGCACTACTACGGTGCCAAGAATAGTTGTGTATTCATTAATGGTCATGATCATGCCAACAATCGTCCATCAATGCACTACTACCACTCGAGGATTTTTACCACATCATTTGTAACATTACTACATGATTACATCGAATAATCCCTGGTCATAATCATACCAAGTCCATCCATGCTCTACAGGCCACATATGACTTTTTAAAAAAAAATATAAACATGAGGATGATGAAAATGATATAAGAATTCAATAAAACAAGTTCAAGAATTATTTTATCCAGGAATTATTAACGTCCAAATTGTCAACATGATACTGTTTTGTAGAGTAAAATTCAAGAATGATCAGAAGAATATTTCTGTAAGACCCCAACTTATTATTAATGAAATTTAATTTTCTCTATTTATTATTTTGAAATAGTAAGGGTTGATGTGATTAATGTGGATAGTTAGGGGTAAAATACGCAAATACTTCAAAATAAGCAAGTGGTTATAAAATATTCATTGTTGTTGGGGAATATTCGTTTGGTCGTGGAATATTCGTACTGTCGGGGAATATTCGTATAACTAGGTAGCGACCATGTGTGGGCCCCATAACTAAAAAGCGATTGGATGAAGAAAAGCAACAAATATAAGTGGTTTAAAATAATTGGCGTAGTTATTACCAATTATCTTTGTTAAAATACCCGGTGGTTAAAACACGAAGAACACACGTGATTGCACCAATTGTTGATTCTTAAGTAAGAAGGCACTACTCAATAATGGTCACAGTAATTCTTTATTCAAGTATTTTATTGAGTTAATAATTCTTCACATACCGATATTTTATATTCATTGTTGTTTCAATAATTGTCATTACACGATTTTTTCATTATCGAAGCAATAATTCATATTATCCTAATAATATTATTAGGTAACATTATTGACAATGTCTAAAAGTTCTCACATTAAGGAGAGGTTTGGTCACCTAATCAAGCTACCAAGAAGAAGAAATTCTTATTGGAAAGCCCCTCTCCTGAGGAACCACCACAGTTGTCGATATTGTGATTCTCATAATATTATTTGTGAATAATTAATTATTGATTCATATGATGAGGAAAATATTGATTTTATGTGGATATAGATGGAGAAAATTTTAATGTGACAATTGTTGAAAATTAAAATTTTATCTTTTTCCGATAAAATAATTCTTTTAAATATATTATTATATTTTAATAATATAATAATGGTGATATTTTAACAACGAATGTGGGATATATGAGTATACGAGGAGGAAGAGTATTTTGTTGCAATAAATGTTTAAAACATGTTAAACATGTCAATTGGACCCCATTTATTGGATCGAAATTTGATTATACCACATGTAAATCCCCTGTTTGTGGATTTCGGTCAATTTCTGTTTGGAATTTGGAAAACCTTTCTTCTGCAAAGTTGTAGAGAATTGAATTTCCTATAAAAACTCATGAGATTCGAATTTTCTGATAGAAGGGCTATTTATTATGAATTATTGAAGTTCAAGCTCAAAATAATTGATTTTGGAAGTTTAAAATATTTTAAATAATAAAACGTTTTTGTTTGTTTTGTGGGCTACAACATGTGCATAATGAGCTGAGATCAGATCTAGGAAGGTGGGCGTAGAAATCTTAATATATATATTAATATTATATTAAATTTTCGCTTTGGTGTTCTTCTAGCGTTTTCCTATAAATAGGGTCTTGGGTTAGAATTGAAAATCACACCGTAAACTCAAGTTTTCTCTCTATATTATCGAGTGTATTCTTGTGAGTATTTTGAGTATACTTTGAGTATTGTTAGACGGTGCAAGTTTCCTTCAAAGACTATACCCTTGATTCCAAATAAAGTACTAATCTTTCGAGGTAAGGATGTTAATTTCTTCTCAAATGATATTATTTCTTCAATATCATTATCTTTGAAATATTGGTTGGAACTTTTATCAAATTTAGAACTTTTTCATGCTCGGGTTACTTATTCATGAGTTACTATTCATGAGTTACTATTCACGAATTACTATTCATGAGTTACTATTCACGAGTTACTATTCACGAGTACTTATTCATGAAGCGTGAAGATGTTTTTTGTGGAATTTCTATCTTTTGGTGTTGAGTTACTATTCATGTATACTAAGACTATTCACGATACTGACTTATTCAATTTAAAAATAAAATTTCTTCTTTTGTCCAAAATATCTATTCGGATACTAGCTTTGATTGTATCCATGTTTTGATCATTCTTGAATTTTACACCACTATGATCATTTTTGAGGTATTTTTGAACATGGATAAAACAAAGTACGAATCCTTAATCCTTAATCCTTGTCATTTTGTTTCACCGGATTCGTTTTTTTAAAATATTTTCATCATCCTCTACCTTAAATGATGATATTATTGAATATCTTTGGCCTGTAGTGCAAAGATGAATGATTTCAAGAATATCTTTGGTCAGAAGTGCAAAGATGAACATGTGTTTAGATGAACATGACCAATCGATGAATATCTTTGGCACAGAGTGCAAAGATGAATATTTGATTCAGATGTATATTGATTGATGTTACAGGATAAAAGATAGATTTATGAACTTTAAATTCATACATGTAAGATAGTAGTTTGCATTCTCTACTTAACTCTTCTAATGAATTATTATTTCATCATGCGAATATTGATTTAAAATTTGTTGTCTATTGTATTCTATTAGATTTTTTCCTCATTGAAGACTAACGATAATTTGTTGTATATTATCTTAGTCATAATATTCTTCTTCGGGCTAGTTGAGCTCACCCTTTTCCTTTTTGTTCCATTTTTCTTCTCAAGAGGCGAGAATATAAGCGAGTACGTAGCCTGGGGTATGGAATGAAGGTTTTAGAAAGAATTGTTTAGTAGTCCTCACCATTTTTGTAAAATAATGTATCAATAAATGTGATGAGGATTTATTTGAGTATAGATATTGTCTGAAGATAATATTTGTATTCAAACTCACAGCTTTTACTGATTTTGTAATAATAAAGTTGTAGTTGTTTCGCATCATGTATTGACAACCTCGTAATAGGTGATGTATACCTATTTTGGGGCGCCACAATTTCCATGAAAAGATATCGGATGAAACGCAAATATCAAGGATATTCTACTAATTTCATGGAGTATAGAAGTCAAAGTTTTAACCAACCTGGGTATAATAAAGAATGGAATAACAAAAGAAATCACCATGCATGCAGATTGCGATGATGCGTGTTATTCCAACAGAATAATAATAATCGGAACCGTGTCATATGAAATTCACACGCAATGGGATGTTCCAATGAATAATAAAGATGGAACCGGATCCTATGTAAAACACACATGATAGGATATTCCAATGTAATGATAAAGATTTAAACCAGTCCTTAGTAAAACACATGGCATGTGATGTTCCAACAGAATAATAAAGATGGAACCAGTCCTGTAAAACACACGATGGATGTTCCAATGTAATAATAGAAGAATGTCACCAAGTATAGGTAAACCACAGATACAAAAGTTATTCCAATGTAATAATAAGCGAATGGAATAACATAAGGATTTCACCAAGTATAGGGTATCGCCGTATCTGACAGGATATGTATAGGGTATGCCACTTTTTACGTTTATTCCAATGTAATAATAATGAATGGAATAACGAAGTTCTCTTCTTGAATAAGAAAGAATAACACCCTTTACGAATACAAATAAATAATATCCCTTACCTTAGAAGAACCTGAATATTGGCAAAGTGAAGTAGCGAGAATACTTTTCTTCTTTCTCTCTATAGTTTCTCTCTAGAGTTTCAAAGTGAATTAAAGAAAATAATGAAGGAATGAGCTTCTATTTATAGGAAAATAGAATGCATAGTAATTAATCCATGAACGGTCCAGATTGATTTACTTTAATCGACGGTCCATATTTAAAGCAAAAATCTTTTAAATAAAATATAATATATTCTATTTATATAAAAATATTTTACTATGCAAACACTATGCAACACTATGCAAAACACTATGCAAAAACACTATGCAACACTATGCATAATAAAATATAATATATTTTATTTATAAAATAACTTTAATAAAGTATTACGTTTTATATAAAAGATGTTTACGCTTTTATTACGTTAATAATACTAATAAAACAAAACGTCATTATCATATAATAATTCATATTATTAATCGTGATAATGGAATCAAACCGGTGACTTCTCATATAAGCATCAATAATCAATACTGTATTGTTACTATGCAACCACACGTATTCGTATTTTTTACTACCGAGGTAGTTCAACAAAGATCAACGGTAAAACTTCCGTAGTTATTTCAATAAAATATTTTTGTCGCTTTTCAATCCGAAATAATTTACATTGTAGGGTCCACCAATGATTGAGTCAGTTGTATTTAATATTCCCTCGCTAAACCGAATATTCCTCGACCAATCGAATATAATATAACCACTTGCATACTTTACAAAGTTTATAAATATTACCCACAACTATAACATTATATCAAATTATTCCATAATATTCAAAAATAATATTTATAGAAAATTCATCTTTATTTATAAAAGCTAGGGTCTTACATATGATGCGTGAATTATCGTAGCAGAATAATTGAGTATAGCTAAGTGACTTCTCACGTAAGCATCAATAATCAATCTGAGTGTACTACGCAACCACGCCAGACATCTTGTACTTTTTACTAATGGGTAGTTCAACAGCTTTAACGGTAACACCTCTGCCGTTATTTTTATAGAAAGATAATTTTGTCGCTTTTCTAACTACTTACAATACTTCTTAGTTAGGGGGTCCACCATCGATTGAGCCGTCGTCTTTAATATTCCCCGACAAAAAGAATATTCCCCACCAAACGCAATATTTTATAACAACTTTACTTACTTTGCAAAATTTATAAATATTACCCACAACTATAACATTATATCAAATTTATTCCATAATATTCAAAATAATATTTATAGAAAATTCATCTTTATTTATAAAAGCTTGGGTCTTACATAAAACTCTTACCTTAAAAAGAAAAAAGTACTGCGTGAGAGCTCAAGAACGCTTGAACCCTCTTGGCCTTAGAATCATCGAGCAACCCAAGACATACCAGATTAGGGCTTGTTTTGGTCCGCGTGAGAGAGAATCGGATGAGGCGGAGGGCTTAGATGAGGGCTTCTCTTTGGAATTACTCACGCAATGATCGGTGATGATTTGGCGTCGTTGCTCGAATTGAGTTTGTAGATGATGGAGGAAAATAGTTCGCGTTCCTTCCTTTGGATTTTCGGATGAGAGAAATAAGATGGGTCTGAACGAGCCGTGTTATGCGAAGTGAGGAGAGAGAAATTAATAAGGGCGGCATTTATAGGTAAGTTGGGTGAGCTCGATTAGGGGTAAGCCCCCGATCCGGATTTATATATATATATATATATATATATATATATATATATATATATATATATATATAATTGGGGCTCTACGATGGGGCGAGGCGGTTGACCTTTCCGTCCTTGCTCTTTGTCCGCTATCAAATTGCTTTTAGAAGATTAGATTAGATTAAATAAAGAGGAAAAAATACAGAAATTACATTGTAACTAGACCTGACAATATAGTTAGTTAACTGTTGAGTCAAACCATATTAATCGGAACCAAATGAGCTGGTTCCAATTAATATACCATACCATACCATACCATGGGGCATGTGCAGGGGGTCAATGTCATGTTTCTATTTAATACTAAGTTTAAATTTCGCTCCGCAATAATGGCTCGATGATTCACGGATACCTTCCTATTTGCTGTAACAAAGTTGAAAAATCTCTTTAATTCGATTTAATTAATTTAATTTCATGAAATCTTTAATTTTAATTTGTCAAACCGAAACTAATCTATCTAGAAAACTTATTACATAAACATCAAAATTGACCCACTTAATTTGTAATACTTGTCCACTTCAATATTTGTTAACTAATTTTTTTTCTATAAGGTATGCCGGTTTTACTCGATTTCGAAAGAAATTTTCTACTATCCTTGGTGAAATAGATTTGTCCTATATACAAAAAACTTTAATTTTTAGAATATTAGGAAAACTTAATCAATCTATGTTAGAAGAAGAAAAGTAAAAACTAATAAGATAGAATTACAAATTTTATTTATTTATTTGATAATTTGAGGGTGGGGTTGAACCCAGCCCTCATCATGAAGAATTTTAAATATGGATGGTATTAATAATTTCAATTTAAAATTTTATTAGTATATTTTTAGCATTTTATTATTTATATTAATAATTTTTATATCATATTATTACTTAATTAATTTAATTGTGGCGGTCACAATTTTATTTTTTCAAAATTTTGTTTAAAAGTCAAAATATTTTAATATGATTTTGAATCATAATCATATAGTTCCAACCCACACAATCTATATTAAAAATGATTAATATATTTTTAATTTTTAAATAGAACTATAACCATATTTTAAAAACCAAAATTAATTCATAACATATTTTATCTGGCCTAATTGTAACTCAAGGTATTATTAGTATTTGGTTTGAAGAGTAGCTTATTATTATACAATCCTATTAATTAAGTTAATAATAATACCGGCCGGCCGTCAGTGAACAAATATCCCTTGTACAAAACATGCAGGCCATAAGATAATGTATGCCAAATGCCAAGGGGTGATTAAAATAGCTTATTTATTTCCATCGAATAAAACAAACTTATTTTGTCTTTGAGAATTAAATATGAGTAGTACTCTAACTTTCCAGATCAAGAAACACGAGGACGAGGGAGGTAAATGAATCACCTACTGCTGCTGCTGCCAATTTCTCCCTCAGCTCAGATCACAATTCACACTACACTCATTTCAATGGATAAGATAAGAAGATTGACGGCAGATCCTCTTCCCCAAAATTTTTTGTGTTTTTATTTAAATTTTAACATATGTCTTTTTATTTAATTTTAAAATTAATTAGTGTTAAGTAAGAAATTAGGTGTCAAAATTTAAGTGGAATGACACAATGAGACAAGAAATTTGGGGACAGAAAATCTGCTCTCAAGAAGATTGAGGTCAAAAGGGTAAAAACACTGATTATTAAACGCTCTATTGAGGCCATTAAAAATATATATAATTTATTATTTTATAAACTTATGTAAAATAGTAAATTATTGGTAGTTACTACAAAATTAATTATTTTTAAAAGTTATGAATCGTATTAGTTTTAAATTTAGCACCACGTGTTTTTCTGATAAATTTTTTTATATATTTTGCTATAAAATATTTAATATTGGGGAGTACTATTCATGCACATACTCTCGACCTATGTGAAAGAGGACCAAATAAAATATCAAAAAATAAAGATGAAAAAGGAAAGGTGAAAATATCAATTCATTAAATATTGCTATAAAACTAGTATTACTTATTTCCCTTATTAAGCTATAATAAAATTTACAATTATTTAGTAAATTACTGAATTGTCCAAAATTGCCTACACTTTTTTGCAGGGGTAAATGTTTTTGGCTATAAAAACAGACAAGTACATTGGAAACAAACAGAAGCGATGGTTAGTTGGTGGTTACTATCTTACCATCTTCAATTTGAATTGAAAACAGAACCCTTTTTAAAAACTCCTACACCACCACCGACCTGAAAGCTTGTAACGTAACAGCATTCTCTCTCTCTGCGTTTGCGGATATCACCCAAACCTGTGGAGCTTCATTTGTTCTTCATCTACTCAAAGCAAAGACTTAGGCTTGTTCAAAACCAGGTTGATTCTGTAAAGTAAGTCGGTTATTCTCTCTCCAGATAATTTCTTTTTTTTTCATTTTCATGGTCACAGCCTGCCGTGTTTCCGTTTAGGGGTTTGAATTTCTAAAAATTCTAATTTGATATATGAAGATGAAGAGAGCAAAGTTAGACTTGTTCAATTCTATGAGTCGACAGAGATCGATTCAGATTCTGATTTGTGTTGGGATTTTATACATACTTTTAGAAGTTCCTTTCGTGTTGCAAACTGGATTCAGTGCTGTTACTCTAGAGGGCTTCAATGATGTATTATCTCGGCCTTTTCTGCTCCAAAGTGGGGAGGAATTAGAAGAAAAAGAAGCCCCAATTCGACCCTTCACACTCCCCCGAAAGGTTTTGAATCAATCGCAAGTTAGAGAATATAAAATCCTATCAAGCTTGAACTTTGATGGCGTCATTGTGAATACTGGTAGCAAAGATGGGTTTCTGGGGTTTCAGAAGTCTGCAATAGAGGCTTTTGAAGTGGGCAAGAAGTTCTGGGTAGAGCTTGAATCGGGTAAAGTTCAAGGTCTTGTTAATAAGACTGCAGAAAATCGAACTGAATCTTGCCCCCACACGATTTCACTTTCAGGTTCCGAATTTAGGGGAAAGGGGAGAATTATGGTGATTCCTTGTGGGATGACATTAGGATCACATATAACTTTCGTGGGTAAGCCTAAGCAAGATCATCTGGAGCAGGACCCAAAGATTTCCTTGGTGAAGGAAGGACAGTACGTGATAGTCTCGCAGTTTATGATGGAGTTGCAGGGTTTGAAAACTGTTGATGGGGAGGACCCACCAAGGATATTGCATTTCAATCCTAGGTTGAAGGGGGATTGGAGCGGGAAGCCTGTTATTGAGCAGAACACTTGTTATAGGATGCAATGGGGATCAGGGCTTCGGTGTGAAGGGTGGAAATCAAGGGCTGATGAAGAAACTGGTGAGTGAATACTCTGAGGTTTTAATTATATATCTTTTTTTAATTAAAAAAAACACTTGGTTTTAATTGATACTTTAATGACTGGCTCTGTAATTAGTACTTTACATTTATTCTATTGGAGGGAAGTATAAATTGACAAAAGTTAGATGTGTTTAATCGACATCTTAGCTAAAGAAAAATAAAGGCAATTACGCCTGCCAGCCATGTTGCCAGGAATTGGAATCTTAACCAAAACATGTGTTGTTTGTAATCTATCTATCTATCTATCTATATATATATTTGGTTGCGGAGATAAATGAAGCAAACCAGATATATGTTGGAGCTGACAACTAAATAGCTTTCTAATTTGGTTCTAAGTTTTGAAAATTCATGTTTCTTTTCATACATCTTGTTGTCATTACAAGATGCTGAGTTTTGATTAAAAGATAGCATTTGATCATATATTATATTTTCCTGCTTGCTCATTTTTCTTTGTTATGAATTACTCCCTTGTCCTAGGATAAAAGTCCTTATTACAATTTTAGAAGTTATATGTCTACTTACCTTAAATAATCTATTTTTTACAATAATTTGCCTATAATATCCTAAGTATTAATTGTCATATTTTAATTCTCTATGCATATTTATGGAGCATCATTAGTCATGTGCAGAAAACTATGCAATTAAATGAGAATTTAAATTTGGACAATTTTGTCATTTTTTCCTCTTTCATATTATGGGTAAAATGTCCAAGACTTTTATCCTGGGACGGACTACAAAGTATTATTGTCCATCTTTTACCTCTGATGTGAGATTTTCCTCTGTTAATGGGAAATACAGACTAAATTCAGTGGATAACCTGAGTTATGGTTCTGATTATTGGTGAAATTTTCTATTGGCACTTCAAATCTCCTATTTATTCTTGTTTGGGACTGACCACCACTTCTGGCAATTCTCTGGACTTTCTGCAGTGGATGGTCAGGTGAAGTGTGAGAAGTGGATCCGCGATGATGATAATCACTCTGAGGAATCAAAGACAACGTGGTGGTTGAACCGGCTTATAGGTCGAACAAAGAAGGTGACTGTTGACTGGCCATACCCATTTGCAGAAGAGAAGCTATTTGTCCTCACTCTTAGTGCTGGCTTGGAAGGTTATCATGTCAATGTTGATGGAAGGCATGTCACTTCATTTCCTTACCGCACTGTGAGTAACATTCTACAACCTGTAGTATCATGGTGACTGGAATGTAAACTTTCCTTATGGTTCTCTCCTGATGTTGGTAGGGTTTTGCACTCGAGGATGCCACAGGCTTATCTTTAAATGGCAACATTGATATCCATTCTATATTTCCTGCGTCCTTACCCACATCACATCCTAGCTTTGCACCTCAACGACTTCTTGATATGTCCACTAGATGGAAAGCTCCATCTCTTCCAGATGGACCTGTTGAAATGTTCATTGGTATTCTTTCAGCTGGCAACCATTTTGTTGAGAGGATGGCTGTGAGGAAGTCTTGGATGCAGCATAAGCTTATCAAGTCTTTGAAAATTGTTGCTCGTTTTTTTGTAGCGCTGGTTGGTGAAAACAGTAGTTTTCTTATTTTTTTCGTTTTTTTCCATGAGAATTGTTAGTTTGAGGGTTGTTAAATCTATTCAGAACTGATGTTTTGACAGAATGGAAGAAAGGAAGTAAACGTTGAACTGAAGAAAGAAGCGGAGTTTTTCGGAGACATTGTCATAGTGCCTTACATGGATAATTATGATCTTGTTGTCTTGAAAACTGTTGCCATTTGTGAATATGGGGTTAGTATTGAGATATAAAAGTTTAGAGAAAAGTCCAGGTACTTTTGTACTTAGAGGTAACTTATGTTGGAACAATTTTTGCTGTTACAGGTTCATACAGCATCTGCTAAGTATATCATGAAGTGTGACGATGACACATTTGTTAGAGTGGATGCAGTCATTAAGCAAGTAAATAAAGTAGCTGACAATAGGAGCTTGTATGTTGGAAATATCAATTATTACTATAAGCCCCTGCGCAGTGGAAAATGGGCAGTGACATATGAGGTACTATTGAACCTACTTTTTCCTCTTCACCTTGAGTACTTTTTATTTTGGTTTGCACATATCCATAGCAAACTTTTGATTCATGTTTTTTGACATCCTACTAATTTCAAGAAAACTGCTCAGCTGCATTTTGTTTTAACATTTCCTCGCACATATTCCCTTTTCTGAAGATTGCACCAATAAAATCCATTTTTGTGCATTTTTTGTTATTTATTGGCCAATTATTGTGGCAGTAAGTTTTCACAAGGATAGTTATAATATTTGGTTTCTTCACAAGTAAAATTTGGTATCCCATTCTTTCAAGTTACCAATCATGTTCCTAATATGTTCCTGTTAATGCCAAGATCTTTCTACGAACTCCAATCACGTAAAGCTCGTCCAAATCCTGCACAATAAACACGACAACACCAAAAGCTTGACGACTTCGACCGTCGGGGGATAGCTCCGGCGTGAGAGTCAGTACAGGCGATCACAAGGTTAACAATGGAGGATAAAAAATATCTAGTGTATTGAGAGAGATAAAAATATCAGTTACCTTTTCTTTACATGACATCCTTGCTATCATATACTCTCCTTCCCATCTGTACCACCCCTTTCTTCTTCGACATAGGTCCCCTACTTACAGCGATCTCACCGATCGCATGCAAAAGACCTTTGCCACATCCATCACTTTTTTTGTAACCACGCCGTGATGAATCCCATCCACATTAATGCCTTGCAGACATATCGGTCAACAGCTATCTTATTCATCATTACCGGTCAAAGCTGCAGATATTTATTCATCTGATGGGTCAGCCCAATACTTTGAAGACCAAACAAAGATAACACAATGGCTTGACCCAACAACTTTAGGATCCAATAATGGTGACCCAATGGACTAATCAAATAATTCGGCCCAAACCGGTTGGCCCAATAAATGAAATATCATGGCCCAACAGTTCCTTTTGGTTGAGATGCAACTTGCAGCAGGCAATGCACAATCTATCCTCATCACATGTGTTATTTTGTTTTCTTATAGATTTACTCGACATGGAACCATAATTTTCCTTGGAAATTTCTAAATAATTCCTCTTGCACCACTTAAGTCCACATTATCAAGTGTTGAGTATGTTGTTACTAATTGTGAAGCCATTTGTAAGTTGAATGTCTCCCACAGTTCCTTTTGCTTTGGTTGTTCAGGAATGGCCAGAAGAAGATTATCCACCTTACGCAAATGGGCCAGGATACATTCTTTCATCAGATATTGCACACTTTATTGTATCCGAGTTCGAAAAACATAAATTGAGGGTATTGACATCGACTCTCTCTTGTACACTTTTTATTGAAGTGATTTTGAATTCTTGCTGCCAAAGATTAATTAACTAGTTCCACCCCTTGCAGTTGTTCAAGATGGAAGATGTCAGTATGGGGATGTGGGTGGAGCAGTTCAATAGTTCGAGCACTGTGGAGTATATACACAGCTTGAAATTCTGCCAATTTGGGTGCATTGAAGACTATTATACAGCACACTACCAATCTCCAAGGCAGATGATGTGCATGTGGGATAAACTTCAACAAGGAAAACCTCTGTGCTGCACATGAGATGACAGATTTACAACATGGAAATCTGAGGATATAGAAGAACAGGGACAAGTTTTTGGCGGTTATAACTGTGTGTTGCAAATATTCCCTGGAGGCTCGGGCTAGATTTAGTGTGGCTTTTTTAGGAGAAATTCTTTTATTATTTTCCCCTCATCCTTTTCATTTAGGTTTTGCCCCGAGGTAGCAGAACTGAGTACTGGGTTACATTCTTGTACAAGGCAATATTTCCAAACATGTCTTGGTTCTGTAATTTACTGTGTAAGCAGAATGGGTGAAGGAAATGAATTACTGCCTCATTTTTAATTAAGACTGTAAAATGAACAAACAATTCGGGATACTCGGTTAAGAGTTCGATTGGAGCTTGATTTGAAAAATAAATGAGTCAAATATGAGCAAATTTTAAAATTCGATAAATTACTCGAATTTTTTTAAATTGTAAATTTTTATTATTCGGATCATATTCGTTCAAAATTAAACTTTATTTTATACTTGATATATTTTGTGAGCCAAATTTGAACAATTTAATACTCGGCTTGACTCGTTTTATTTGCACGGGTCGGGCCAAAACAACTCGAGTTTTGGTGGACTAAAAAAGTGAAGTTCAAATTCCGTTTTTTGACGGGCGAGCCAGGCTGGTCCGTGGGCTGAGACTGATTTATGACCAAATTTTGACACATTTTTAGATTTAGTCCAAATTGGCCATAACCGAGCTGGGTCAAAACGGCCCAAGTTTTGCTAGACAAAAAAAATAAAGCCCAAAGTCCGTTTTTAGATGGACGGACCGAGCCTGGCAACGGACTTAGGCTGATTTTGTCAGGCCAACCTGATAGGGCCAGGGGCGGAGTAACTCGTACAAGAACGTTTGTCCACCATGAATTTGGGATATTTTTTTTAAAGTGCTAAAAATATAATTTATTCAAAGTAAATAAGATAAAAAAAATATAAAAATTTAGAAATTTGCGTACCATGATATTTTGATTTTTATTTTTTTAACAGAAATTGAGTAGTGCGTTGAGATTTAAAAGGCCCAAACTTTGAAAAAAAATTCTGCCTCCGAGAATTCTTACGACAAAATATAGAAGTATTTATACGGCTCGTTATTTTCTTATTAAAAAAATTTTAGTTTTCGTGGCGATTTTTTGTAATCTGGTGATTACGAAATGACATAAATGGATAGGACATATGTCCTTCACTGTGATGGGGTTATGTGTAAAGCTTTAAAATGAATCAAATAGTTCGAAATCGATTCATATTTGCTTGATTAAAAGTTTGATTCGAACGCGACTCAAAATATAATAAAATATAAATGACTCAAATATGAACAAATTTTAAAATTTGATAATTATTAAAACCTTTTCAAATTTTAATTTTCTATTGATATTTGTATTAAACATTTCGGACAGCTTATATTTTCAAATATAAATATAAGTTGGAATCAAAATGAGTTGCAAACAAGTAAAGGATCTCATAAATATTGTTGATCTAATTAAGTGATTGCTTAAAACTACTTTTCTTTTTTCGTAAGATGGTAAATGTAAGAATAAGATTTGATTTTCTTTATAATATTATTTTAAATAGTAAAGTGTTTATTTAATAAATATTATAGTTGTGGGTAATTTATTCAAATTATACAAAGTAAACAGTTATCGGAAAATATTCGTTTGGTCGGGAAATATTCTTTTTATCGGGGAATAATAGTACGACAATACAATCATTTTGATGGATCACATAACGGAATAACCGCCTTGGATCTGAAGCGGCGAAATAATATTTTATAAAATTACGATAAATTTTTACCGTTAAGCTGTTGAAATACCTTCATGATAAAGATCAGAATAATGTCGCATTGTTGCACAGTAGCCCATGATATTGCAAGTATCTCTGATTATTGATTCTTGCGTGAGAAGTCATTCAATAATTGATAAAGTAAAAATTGCAGTCTTTCATATTATTGATGCAATAATTGCTACAATGATAATTGAATAGTATTTTATATTATTGATTTAATAATTGTCACGACACAGTAACTCATATTATTGAAATGATATTATTAGATAGCATTATTGACAATGTCTAGAAAGTTGAGGAAATGAGTTAGGTTATTTAATTGCGCCCTTATCGGAAAGCCCCATCTTTATTGGGAACGATCTCGTTGTTAATATTGTGATTCTGTAATATTAATTGTGAATATTAATTGATGAATAAAAATATGATAATTAATAGTAAATATTGTTTCAATTTTATAAAGGGAAGAATTTAGCATGAGATATTTGTTGAAGGTTTATCATATTTTTCTGTAGAATTATAATTATCTCCTCTGATAAAATATTAATTCAAATATATTATTATAATATAGTATATTATAATAATATATATAATTTCTTGGCATGTGAATAAAATAGAGTCGATGTTAGCAATTCGAATTGAAAAACTTTTCGTGCACTTCTCTTTTTTCTAATGGGTGGATGAAATAAGTTTTCCTGCATATATAGTCTTTGTCCTTATTTTTGGTGGATGGCAAAAGTTATGGAGTGAAATTTATCTTTTCCCTCTGAATTACACTATAAAAGGGGAGGCAACCTTCATCTGAAACACACCAAAAATTACAAGCGTTCCTACTGCAATACTGTAAATATTTCTTTTGAGTATAAGAATATTTTAAGTGTAACTTATAGTGCATGATTTTCTCAGAATAATATCCGTTATACAAAGTCAGATCTAGTTTCTACTAATATAAAGGAAATTATTTTATTTAAATACTCGTAAGGGATATTATTTTTTTTCATACTCCATATTATGTAAGTGATATTATTTCATTTTATATTCCTAAATTTAAACTTACTACGGTAAGTATTGCTTCTATAATTATTGAAATGATTATAAATTCTTTAAGGTTTGCGCTTCATCTAATATCATTTCATTGGAATATTGGTATGAATTTTCTTATTAAATTTTAATATTTACTATTCATGGATACTATTCACGACAAAATTTAGTTTCTTTTCTTTGTCCAAATTATCTTCTTAAATATCATTTTTGAATTTTACTCTATAATTGGTGATCATGTTGACAATTTGGACATTCTTGAACTCGGGATAAATTAAATTATAACTCTCTAATATTTATCCTTGATCTCAGTTGATTCATTTTTTATATCATTGTCATAATCCTCAGACTTAAATTATGGTGAAAGTTATCTTTAGCCTGTAGTGCAAAGATGAACTGTTGATTAATGAATATATTTGGCCCGTAATGCAAAGATGAACGGTTGAATAATGAATATATTTGGCCCGTTGTGCAAAGATGGATAAATATTTGGCATGATCATGATCACTGGTTATATAAACGAATATCTTTGACCTGTAGTACATAAATAATTCGTTGGTTAAAAACAATTATTGATTGGTGTTACATGAATAAAATATTGATGATGAATTTTTAAATCATAGAAGATAGTAAACATCATACTCTATTTGACTTTTGACTCTTCTAATGAATTGCTATTTCCGCTGCAGTTATTGATCTAAAATTTGTTGTCCATTATATTTTATTTAATTTATCATTGTTGAAAGTTAAAGATAATGTATTCTTCATTATCTTTGTCATAATATTCTTTACTGAACTAGTTGAACAACTCACTTTTTTTCTTTTTTGTTCCATTGTTCTTCTCAAGAAATGAAAATGTAACTGAAATTAGTCAGGGGCCCTTTTTTTTTTGTTCCATTGTTCTTCTGAAAAAATAAAAGTATAACTAAGACTATTCGAGGAGTGGAGTAATGATCCGAAATAATTACTATAAAAATCTTCATTATGTTGTGAAAAAGTATGATAATAACTATATTGAAGACTTAATTTGAGTTTGAATATTGTCGTATTATGTAAGGTGCAATATTTATATTCAAACTAACAGCTTATGTGTTACCATATTTTACACAACAGTTTAATAATTATAAATATAAAAATTTATATTTAAATTTTATACCATATATTTTAACGACTCAAAATAAATTATGTGAACCTATTTGAGGGCGTTAAACTACTACACACAAAAATAAAGTTATCCATCATATTTAGTTTAGCTAAAAACAATGACGGAAATAATGTAATACGATCTATATATATATATATATATATATATATATATATATATATAAATAGTAGTACATGCTTATTGCATGTCACAGACTCTCTAAGTATGACTTAGGAATAAAAACTGTAAAAATCCATTAACTAATAAAGTCATGCAAGTGCAACTCCCTTCCTAGCCAGTAGTTGAGAAACTGTTTCCATCTGTCCATGACATCATCAAGCTCATTCTTCTTCCTCGCGTCACTGCTGAGTCTTGGTCCACCTACTTCAACCAATATAAGTTAACCCTTTGTAGAAAAGAAAACTACAACCTCTCCATCATCCAAAAAGCACACTCGCTGTTTTCCACTCCTTCCTTCTGTATTTAACCATTTATATATACTACCACATAGTTTTTATAAGTGACAACAAAGAAAAACTCTGCATTTGCCTATAAAAGACGGTGGGTGCGGGAGTGACCGAGTGAGCAACAATCAAACATCAAACCAAAAGTAACTATGGCGACCCCAAAGACGATCATGGAGACCTGGACGACACTAGGCTCATCGATTGCGAGTTTCATGTTTGTCTGGGCGATCATCCGCCAATACTGTCCCTATGAGCTTCGTCGCTACCTAGAGTTATATACACACGGATTCATGAGTCTTTTCTCCCCATACATTCGGATTTCAATCCACGAGTTCACTGGAACCCATCTCAAGCGTAGTGAAGCCTTCGCTGCTGTTGAGGCATATCTTAGTGTTAACTCATCAAAAAGTGCCAAGAGATTTAAAGCTGAGATGGGAAGAGACAGCAAGAAGCTAGTGTTAAGCATGGATGAACATGAAAGGGTGACTGATGAATTTGAGGGTGTCAAAGTTTGGTGGTTCTCGACCAAACTCGCATCACCATCACGGTCAATGTACCCAGAGCCAGAGAAAAGATATTACAGGCTCAAATTCCATAAGCAATATAGAGAGATGATAACAGATACTTACTTGGAGCATGTGGTGACAAAGGGCAAGGAAATTAAAAGGAGAAATAAGCAGAGGAAGCTTTACACCAACAGCACCAACAATAAATTCTCAAGCCGAAAGCAGACCATGTGGAGTCATATCGTCTTTGAGCATCCAGCTATTTTTGAAACTATGGCAATGGAGCCAGAAAAGAAACAGGAGATTATTGAAGACCTATTAACATTCAGTAAAAGTAAGGACTTTTATGCTAGGATTGGAAAGGCATGGAAACGGGGATACCTGCTGTATGGTCCCCCAGGCACTGGAAAATCAACCATGATTGCTGCAATGGCAAATTTGCTGAGCTATGATGTTTATGATCTTGAGCTGACGGCTGTGAAGGACAACACGGAGCTGAGGAAACTTTTGATCGAGACAACGAGTAAATCTATTATTGAAATTGAGGACATCGACTGCTCACTTGATCTTACAGGTCAAAGGAAGAAGAAAGAGAAAAAACCTTCAGAGGATGACAAGAGGAAAAAGGAGACTTCTAGTAAAGAACCCAAGGACGAGAGCAACAGCAAAGTTACTCTATCAGGGCTCTTGAATTTCATTGACGGGCTCTGGTCTGCCTGTGCAGGGGAGCGACTCATTGTCTTTACAACTAATTATGTGGAAAAGCTTGATCCAACACTGACAAGAAGGGGAAGAATGGACAAACATATCGAGCTGTCTTACTGCAGTTTTGAGGGATTTAAGGTGCTTGCAAAAAATTACCTGGAGATAGAAGCACATCCAGTGTTCGATTTGATTCAACGGTTGATGGAGGAAACCAAGATTACACCTGCTGATGTTGCAGAGAACTTCATGCCCAAGACAGCAATAAAGGATGCAGAGATTTGTCTTTCAAATCTGGTTCGGGCTCTTGAGGAAGCAAAGGATGACTTAAAACAGGAGGAACCAGCACAGGTGGAAGCAATGCTGCCAGATAAGCAAGAAGCTGCAAAAACATTATGAAATTGAAATACAAATGCTATTATCAGACTTGAAAATGTGTAGAGTTCTCAAATGGAAAATAGAAATTTACCTTTTAAAAAAAATCTTCAGTAACTAATTACATGCTGTATCGACAAAGCTTAACACTAGCGTCTAGCAGTGCCATCTATGCATCTTCAGTACTACAGTAATGTACCTTATGGTTTGTTTCTAAGTTTTATTTCGAGGGGAAGGAAAGGGAAGGGAAAGGGAAGGGAAAGTTGAAACTTTTCTTCTAATATTTTGCAAGGCTTGCTCCAACTTTCTCGATACTTCCCTTCCTCCCTAAACGAAACTCACAAGCATGTCATTAAGCAACACACAGAAAAGAAAAAAACTGCCAACAGTCACCACAAGGACATGGAAACATTGAACCGGAAAAACTAAAAAAAAAAAACTCAATTAGTTACCTTTTGTGGGAGGATAGTTACGGTTTACAACAAGAAATTCAGTTTCTAAATTATCAACAAACCCAAACCAATCCACTCCTCAAGAGGAAGAGGCAGACCATTTAACGTCTATGGACCATAAAACAAGTAGACTTGAACATCTAAAATTGAAAACTTTCGATCACATATCAGTTAACGGGTTATTGTACACTGACTAGATAAGCGAAGACTACAGAGCTCCCAACAAATTCCACATTCACCACTGGTTTGTTAGTTGTAGGCAAACTAAAAAATAACTAGCCAATCTACATAATTTCTCAGCATGACAGCATCACATTGCTCCTTGATGGAAATCATTAATAAGCTGCGTGAAGGCAGTTGCTTAGATTCCACCATGGAAGAACTCTCGAGTTGTAACTTCCTTCATAGACCAAACAGTTGCTTAGATTCCACCATGGAAGAACTCTCGAGTTGTAACTTCCTTCATAGACCAAACGCAAAATTTAAAAATTATCTATCATACAACCAGCTTCACCAAGAGAAACCTGCAACTCTGACTTGGCAGTTACAGAAGCCTCAGAAGTTATCTGTATCTTCATCTTTTATCATTGAGTTGGGACAATCGTCAAAGCCAGAACCCGGGGCCAGCTCATTAAGATCAAGAAAACGCCTTTTTTGTACACCTTCAACCTCATCTTGATCTGGGCTATCAGCTTTCTTAGGCATTTGAATTTGCTCTTTCCCTACTGTCTCAGGTTGTTCTTCAACAGGTGGTTCAATTTTCATCTCCTGATTGTTATCAATTCTCTCAGATTCTTCACTCCCACTTCAAGAATGAAAACTCTGCATTCTCACTTGCATCTGTGTACTTATCTGATGCATTTGATTCCTCAGGCTTTAAAGACTCAGTTTCTGAATCCGACCCCTCTAATTGTCTATAATCAATACGGTTTCTTGTGGCCCTTTTACTACGTCTTAGACCTGACTGGAGCTCACAAACTGACCTTAACTTAGTTTCCCTCCTGGTGCGACCCGCAATTTCTTTCTTCGAGGCTCGGCACTGTCGTCCACTTCGTACTCAAGGAGTCATCTTCTTCGTCCTCCTCCTCTTCATCTTCAGCATTTTCTCCTTCCCAATGATACTCCTCATCTCCTTCAGAGCTGCTAGATATCTTCCTCATTTCTTTACGTCTCTTCAAATATTCTTCATCATACACAACTTCCCCAACTATATCATCATCACTGTCAAAGTCTACATCATTATCTGAAACTGCTTCAACAAACTCTTTTGCTGAATACCGTTCGGGCCTCTGTCTTCGCTGGATTGCTATATATCACAAATTTATTAGTTAGCTTACAAGATGAATCACTGCACCAACAATTTTTTAACAGGATTGGAACTACCTGCGATCCAATGGTTCAGAGTTAAGGTCTTCATCAGTTTCATCATAATCAGATGATTTTGGAGATAGCACATTGAACGAGACATGTTGAGAAATTTGTGAAGGGCCACCCAATCTACCATTTGTAGAATAAGTATCAGGTCTCATACCTTCTCTTCTGACGGTATGTTCTGGGGACGGCTGTTTTCTACTGACACGAGTAATAAATTAGATATAAAAGTCAAATGAAGTCTAGTATTGTCCCAGAAAGTAATCAAATATATCTTTTCAAGATGTATGATATTCCATGAGAAGTATTATACGATATTGACTAGGTGATAAAACCATACTTGGTTATATTGATAGCTTCGCTGATTGATCGGTCATAGTCATCTGCAAAAATCATCAAATGTAAAAAATGAGATCCAAGTAGAATATCTTAATTTATCCTTACTGAAAAGGTGCAATATAGTGTTATCAATTATGTGGGCCTCTTGCTGGTAGCACCAAATCTAGTACCATATCCACATAGCCGTTGGGGGCTCCCCCTCTAGTGTACCCTACCCAACCACAAAGTAGAAACATTGAAAAAAACTATTTCCCGCGGGAGGAGGAAAAAAGAAAGAGTCAGATTTATTGCTCTCACCAAAAGTATATGATACAGGTTTTCTACCACGAAGGGAGCGTCCAGGAGCAAGCACATCCACAGTCATCATATTATCGAGAAGAAGAGCTTGTCTATGTTGTTTTTTCAACAGCTTCTCTTTTCTCTGCGCAGAAAACAATCATAAAGATAAACATATGGTCATAAATCTACGTTCTTTTTACAAATTCATTCTAATCTACTCCATTGAAAATAAGAAAACAGTTATTAAGGAAGAAATTTGATGAGATATCCAAGGAAAAGCAAAACAAATACAACTCAAGAAATTGCAATTATAATCAGTTTTAATCAAAAAATAATAATACCTTATGGACCTTCTCAATCTCCGGAAGAATGTCGATTTTTAATTTCTTCCCAAGTGAAGCCTCGGTTCTATTTTTGCTTGAGAAAAGCTTCTCCTGAAACCAGAATATGGGAAACTTCAGAAAAACAAAACAATGACCAGAAATTGGTAAAACCGCGTTTCTATAAACTATCAACCATAAAGACCATATTCAGAGAAAAAGGCAATGTTCAACGTTGATCCCATTGATCATGGGGAATCAGAATGTCTGATGAATGACATAATACCAAAGGCAGCCAGATAAGTGTTGAACTTCTTCAAAGGTTACGAGACATTACTTTTTAAAAGGTATAGAGACTCCACTACCTCCAAGGAAGAATTATGTAGTGTAAAATGTGTGAAAACTTTCTTAATTTTCCCAACTCTCAACCAAGGAGAAGAAACATGAAATAAGAATTCACAACACACTTAGAAATACTAGGACATGGCAACAAACCATGAAAACTTACAGAAACATCTAGAAATTCATCCAAATTAGTTGCAACTGTTTCCCACTGGTAACATGAGCTAGGAATGGGTTGTACACTTTTGCCCTTCCCTTTTTTCACCTCCACTTTTCTAATCTCTCTGTGCAACCGCTGGCCGATGACAGGATCATCTTCATACCTAGAACAATAAACATAGAGATGATATATTTATCATTACAGAAGAATATTCATCATAATTGACATTTACCCGCATAAATATGAATTTATTTCTCGTGTCAGGATTTTTCTAGTGGACAAAGACTACCTCAAGATAAACCCTATAAACAGATCAAGTACAACAAGCACGAGGAATTACCAATAGGAGATTCCATGAGAATCACCCCCAATACGTTCCTTACGGAATGCTGAAAGATGAACACCGTGTTTTATTGAATCATCTATATAGTTCCGAATATCTTCTTGCTGTAAAATAAGACAAAAAAAACATTCAGCTCTTTATGCATTCAGGAAACATATAAGAGAAGGAAAATATAAACAAAAACATTTTTAAATCAAGCAGTTTACTTCTTGCATCATCTGTGCTGTTCTTTCCAGCACCTCTTCACTTCTTAAATTTGTACACCGCTTTCTTTTATCTTAGAGCATCTGACTAATCACTTGGTCACTAACTTACAGTATTTAAGTTTCTTTTTTATGTTTGTAAGGAAAAAGATAACCAAGTAATACATTATTAATATTTTTTTTATTAAATGCAATTCACTTGACCCTAAAAGAAACCACAAAAAGGAAAAACGAAATTAAAAACAATGAATCCATATTCCTTTAGAACCAAAATAAGGACCTAAAAAGTAAAACAATTTAAATAATCTTTCCTGCATTATAATACATGAGTTGGTCTTAAAATAAGTAAAAAAATTGAGGCAATTTTCATGTCATAGTTTTTAAAACCATGATTCAGCTGACACACTGATACTAATAAAGCGTCCAAAGTCACTGTTGCCTTCAAAACATGAAACTAATGGCTATTTATATCAATATATGATAACATCATGAAAGTAAACTTTGAAGCAGGATTCAAAACTAAAAATTTTGTACCTCAACACGAATATCACACAATGCTTTCAAAATCACCACGCGGACACCAGAATCAAGTGTATTATATGCTTCAATCTCAGCCCTAAATCAATGTGGTAAACTCATATTACACACCAAATCCATAACATGAATTCTTCAAAATGTAAAATTCTTACCCATGTGATGCAACAATTGGTAGCTCCCCATCTGCAACCTGCAATGAAGTACCAAACCAAGTAAAGACAGCTTTTAGAACTACAAGAATAGATACTTAAATGTCCAAAACTTAATTCAACAAGCACAGATTATTACCCAATGCCACCAGTCTCTTAACTTTCTGCACAGAACAGTAATCCAAGTATTTTGCCCAAGCGCCATTCGAGTAATAGGTGGGATAGCCTATTAATATAGCCAGAACAATTAAAAAAACGAAAAAACAGAAGACAATTTTACAGCATAAAAGTATATCTCTCATTATCAGACAAGTAGACAACATATAAATTACATATTTTTCAGTATCTCATCCCTTATGGATACATATCTTATGATACGCTATACATATTTTAAGATATGATACGGTATAGGAGCAATTTGATATGATGTTGTTAGTGCATCTTTATATGAGCATCTTGCATTCCAAGGAAATCAAACTGTGTTACAGAACAGGAAGAAAGATTGCTATTGAACTTTCACAGAAGATATTTGTATAAATAATTCAAAGAGGAATCCACACTTACGATGAAAATAAGAGAGAAAAAAGGGAGCACCAAAAGTTTACAAAGTCAGACAAGAAGAGCGACTTCTGAAAGATTTGACGCAAAAGTCCAATGCCCACCAGAAACTCATGGTAGAAAAAGGACAGAACTAAAAATTACAAATATAATATAATATAGAGTGACACTGGTGTGTCATCAAAGGGGAGAGGAGATCAAGGTTCCTGGCTCCATTTACATATAATCCAAAATATTCTCCAATGATTAATTTATGTACACTGTTTGTATACTTCTTTACTTGTCAATTAAAAAATTAATCTACTAACATAATTCATGTTAAAAACAAAGCACCATAAAGTTTTCAAACTTCAAAGAGGAGTTCAAGGTTACAGGATCAAAAGGGATAAGTCTGCAAAGCCACAAAAAAGGGTTTTGAATCCATTAATGTGGTTGTAAATCTGTTAACCTGATGAAAAAGGATTATTTTGATCACATAAGAACATGTTATAAGCCAGCAGCCCAGTAACAGTTTATTAGTTATGACGAGATTTTAACAAGAACATACAATTAGGATTTGGAAGGAAAGAGATACTGCTAATCATAACAGTAAACCATATGTAATCATATATGAAGTAATACATAGCATTATTCAAACTTATAATATGAAACAAGCTAACTGAGTTCAACTTCTTTATTCCAAAATTTGGAAGTTGGAACTGTAGGAAAGGTGAAACATAAATATTGCTACCCATATGTTCGTGTAAGTGAAGCTAAAATCTCTAAATGGGCCATCTTCCTACAACAGATCCTTCATAAGCGAATTCATTTCATCCTTTTCTGAAAATAAACCTAGTGATGTTGGCCCCAAGGTTTTATTACCTTAAATCACTAATCACTTACCAAGGATGTGCTAAGTTCGGTATTGGTTAATGGTAATATTTGTTTAATCATGTATACGAGAGGCTCATGAGAACACTGAAGATTAAACTCAAGCTTCCAGATGTTTGAAGACTCTGTACCTAGAAAATGACCCAAGGAGTCATACACCTCACGAACGTAAGAATGAAAATAAACTTGAACTTAGTAATATTTTGAACTAAAAAGTAATATTTTGACCTCTGGCTATGTCCAGGTTGATCTAGTTCTATCAGACAAATAAGGTGAACTGCTAGTTTGTTTGACCAATATGTGTTGTATGGGAGATAGCACTCAAAAACAAAATGTGTTGTTAATGTAGCAAAGTTCTACAAATCGCTATCCGTAGACCAGTGCAGTTGAGGATATAGGTAGCAGAGGGGACACTGCCTAAATGTTGTTTGTAATTGTGGCATAAAGCTTAAAGCTATAAGCTTTGCTTAACAAACAAATAGAAGCTGCATCGTATAGTGAGCAAGTAACTTAATCTAGCTCAAACTTTTATAGCTGGAAAAAATGCTGAAATATTTTGAAATGATGTTTGGAAAAGTAAATAGTGCACCAACTACATCAATAATGTATTTGAGGCCTCAAGACTTGCATGCAAAAGCTAAAGCTGAACTAAAATTGCAAATTTACAGTTTAGAAAAAGTAAACACCAACCTTTAACAAAGGAATGTGTATATCACCCAAAGTATTATTTGGTGTGATCAAAGCTGTTTCAAACTCCTCGGCAGAAAACTCAACTTTAATATTTAAAAGGGACCTAAAAACCTACAAGAAGAATAACAAACACATTAGCCTCGTATAACAAACAACACTAAAAAGCATCAAAATTCCTCAACAAAGACTGCAACTTTAGACTTTATTTCAGCTCACATTTAAGAAATTAAGAACGGAAGCAAACTCCCACATTGACCTAATACTCCAACGTGGCAACTGCGAGGGTGGCGGATCCCCAACTAACGGAGTCACAATCTTGTTGCATTGCCGGTCCTGTGGTGGAGATGGTGGCGGAGACTCCTCCCGCGGTGGTGGCTTCTCCTTCCTCTTCTGCTTCCGCTCGGCGGCAACAACTGCCGCCTCCGCTTCCGCCGCCGCGTAGAGCCTAGCCGCCGACCGAGCCGTACATGCCCTCGACGGCCTCTCTCTCCTAACTACACTGTTATTATTGTTAGTGATTTTGTTGTTGCGAGTGTTTTTGGTTTCATTGTTTTCGGTATCGGAATTGATCGGAGTTGAGAGTTGGTCGTCGGACATAGCGGAGGGATCGGAAAGTGGGAGGGGATTGTGTGCGGAGGGGTCACATAGAGAGATCATGGGGGTTGCATTGAAGTGATTGGAGACCCTAGAAAGAGATTAATGACTAGTTTGAGGAGAGAGAAAGAAAAGAAAAGGCTGGGGTTTTGGGAAAATAATAATTAGAATAAGTAGAGAAGAGGGTTGAAGCTTAAACCTTCACAAGTAGCTTCTTCTCCTCTCCCTTTTGTTCTGTGTTTGGATGTGCGAGAGAAGGGAACGAAAGGAAGAGGGGGCAGTGGAATTGGAAATTTGGGGTGAAGTGAGAATTGGGTTTGGGGTAAAAAAGATTATTTAATCAGAAATATGGGTTGGGGAATTTATAATCTTTTGTTAATTGAAGGATGATTTTTGAAGTTGTAATTTATTAGGGCCAGAGCCAGAGCCAGAGCCAGAGCCAGAGCCAGAGGGTGGGAAACTAATTTTGTGAATGTGAGGGTTTTCATTTGTAATTTTGTAATCATTACTCTCATCATGGATCTATACGACATCGTTGGGTGGGGCTTATTCTACAATTTTAATCAATCATGGTCAAGGATTCAGGCATTCTCAGCATAACATTTTTAGAACAACAATCTTAAACCTATTACAAGACAAACTCCAGGAAAATCAACAAAGAAAAAGAGAAGAAACTTGCAATTTTCCCCCTGGAACCCCCAGAATAATATTGTGGTCCATGAGTCACAAAACTTTCCATGGTCTCTATAAACACCGGTGCTAGTCAACATATAAAAAGATCCTTGTTGTTATCCTCTGCCGGTGAAATTATGATGTAGCCTCCAAATGCAGGGGGAGCACTTCCTGGTCTTGTGCTACACGGAATGGAAGAGTCCGTCGTGGGCGCAACTGAAAGAAATATTAGTAGTTGTAAAATTCCCGCTATTTTTAGGAACTTCAGTAGCCGCCCATATATATATATATATATATATATATATATATATATAGCAATTTCATACCAACAAGCACCTGAAAGACTACTTGTAAGTACATTAGCCAGGAGGAACTCAAGAGTGAGAATGATCTTGTTGTTGTTTATTCATTGATGATATTTGTCCAACTTGACTAACCTTCCGTACATGCATGGATCAGTCATGGACCACCTGTTATTGATGCAGATCCAATGTTGTTGTCAACTGAGGGGTGGTTGTATCCCATTACTGGGAAAATGGGATTAATGGAACTCGGAGGGCTATTTCCTTGGGGATGGAATAGGTAGGGGCCGTAGTTTCCTCCCTTTGTGACTATGTCAACCTCTTCATATTCATCCCTTGACATGCAAGAAACATAAATGATCAACTAAGGGGGGAAAAAAACAGAGGAGGGGTGGTATAGAGTAGTTTACCTGCCCAGAGTCTCCACAGTAAAATATGAAGGTCTTTCCGAGTCAAAACTACAACGCCATGGATTTTTGAAACCTAGGGCCCAAATCTCAGGTTCCAATTCATCGTCATCATCCATGTATGGATTATCAGTTGGTATAGAGTAGTTTCCCCATAGACCTAGCCCTTTAACTTCTGCTGCACCTGAGATCATGGATACAAATTAAAATGACAAAGATGGATACTCAATATGTATAGGATTATTAACAAGTATGCTGACTGATATTTTATATCTATTTCGTCGTCACACACAATACATGTCAAATTGTACATGATTAGACCATTGTCTTTTTACATTTTAAGGAAGTGGAGCGGACGTAGCTATAAGCTACAAAATTTTCATATAGAACAAAAGTTAGACATACAATCAACAATGCCTTTTACCCAAACTGGTTGGGTTAAAATAAAAATGAATCTATATGAAAGCGTAGAAGTAGCAAGATTTAGTAGCTCAAATCTTAATTTGAAAACAACTCTTATTTTCTGACATTATTAAGAAACTGAGACTTAATTTTGAATCGAAGGATAGTATTATATTAAGAAACTCATTCGGATAGAATTCTGGAACCAGAACAAGAAACTGGTTGGTTGAGATAAATATTATATATTCACAATACTTACCTGGCATGATGTTATCAAAGTCAACCCTCAATATCTTTCCGAGCAATGATTTCTTGTTTTGTGCAAAATTAGAGGAATCACCTCGACGTGAACAATCTCCTGTGATAAGATACAAATACCCATCTGCAGGACCAAACAGAAGCTGACCTGCATGACCTCCTGTATATTGGGAGCCCCGTTGTAAATATTCTCCTTACTTCTACTGGAGTAGCAGTTTTTGCCTGTTTAAGAATGATGACCAAAATGAAATTTCATGAAAATAATGTGGCGACAATTCGTTATAAATTTTGTACAGACAGAAGACTAAGATGTGTATCAAGGAAGGCTTTGATGCTGTACCATTGGCTGTAAACTCCGCAACAACAGTATGATATTGACATGGCTGGATCCCATTATCAGAACCAAGCTTGGAAGGATCACAATTTACATCTGCATTGCATGAACATCTTCCTTGACATCCTTTATGTCAAAGCTTAACACAATTGAATGAGACAAAGAATCTGCCATTTTGTTCAAAGTTTGGATGGAAAGCCATTCCCATCACACCATACTCAGTTCCAAAAAACACTTGGTCGGTTAGGTCCAAAAAGAGCTTTGACTCATCCATCTCCAAAAGTCCTTTAGATCCCGCCTCAGGAATGGTGACCACTGACCAACCATATCAAACCTTGTTGATTAGATAGGAACAGACGGTTGGATCCATCAGGATGAGGAATCATATTAAGATAAGAGCCATTTCCAACTCTCTCAAGGCATAGTCCCTTGGGAGGTTTAGGAGGTTCTGCAGTTCTAAATACTACATTTTCACAATTGAAACACACAGGTCCATCAGCTGAAGAATTACCAAATGCTTCGCAGAAGTCCCTCTTTGACTTCCAGTGATTTATCAGCTTGGAGGGTGAAGGATCAAAAGAGATGTTATCTTTCTCTTGCAGAGATGGAACAAATGGGGAATTCAAGATTAATGTATCTCCACATTTATCCCATATATTAGTGCAAAAGTCAGTATAAGCTTCATTCTTTGACTGTTGTAATTTCACAGAATCAGTGGAGTCGCACAAAGTAGGAACATTCCTGGCCCCTGACTTAATTTGGAACAGCTGAGCAGAAAACTAATTACATCTCTGCAAAGCATGGAAAGATTATTTGAAGAATATCTAAATCTATTAAACCTGATATGGTGTTGTTTTTGTGTTTATGTCATAGGAGCTTCATTCTTGCTATTAAATTCAAAACTCTTAAACACAAAGATTTTACATTCATCAATCAAATTTTGCAATCAAACACTTTGCAGCTGCTTGGTGTATAATTATTATTTTAAAAAAATGAACCCCCAATTTCCTAGTTTGGAGATTCTTTTGAACTATATTCACAGATAAATTAAAGAATTGAACGATAAAAAAACGGTGTTCTGTTTTATGTAGATTAAAAAATTATGTTTCTAGTTATATGGAAATTCTGCTTTATGTTGATTCTTGTTAAATATTTAGATTTTTTTTCTTTACAGTTTGATTTATGTTATAATTATCTAAACCTTCATACAGGTACTGAATTAATCATATGGTTGTACCTTTCAAGTCATAACTATGCATAAAGGGATCTTAAAGTCACAAGCGCAGCAGATGGATAATCTGATTCCAACTAAAATATAATTGCAGTATTGTAGTGTAACAAGAAACCTATACCAGCCATTTCAAGAATAAAAATAACAAGAACTAAAAATTTCATGCAGTGTATAATGCTTTCTAAATGCAACAAACATGTATGATGTGGCTGCTGTTCAAACAGGAAAAAAAACAGCATTTGTATTTTTGGGTTGCGAAAGCTCACTGCACATAAGATTGACTTCATGAGAGAAGCACATTCAGGATTGGAGATGTTCATTGCTTGAAACTGGTTTTCCAGTCGCAAGTCTTCAGCTAGGTCACAACAGCTAGTCCCATTGTGAGAGCAATACTTCTAAGGGGTCTCCAGCTTAAAGTGCGCCCCTATTATCAAAAACAGCATACAGAACTGTCAAGGCACACAGTACTCAAACATAGAGAGAGAAATACTTGAGTTGATGCACTGAGGATATGATCAAGAACGACTAGGAAATAACAATAAAATGACAAGAGAACGTCAAGAACACCAATAATCACAAATGTACTTCTTCTGTTCACTTGCACTACTCAAATTTTATGATTTAGAACTCTTATCAAAAAGAATATATTTTCTCTGTACCGCATGACAAGAGTAAGATAAACAAGGACCACTTATACCGGAAAAGTGCTGTCTCCAACGGCCACCTGATCACTATGCATTCTGAATCCACAAGTAGGCATATTTTATGAGTTTTGACACCTGATTTGGGAAATTCGAGAAAGAAGCTCACATTGAGATAATATTTAAACAAATAAGCAGCATATCAAATAGAGTGAACCTTAATTCTTGGGCTTGAAAGCATATTTTAAAGGGGTGGACACCAGTCTTGAGCAGACAGGAAAACTCAAGATGGAATTGATTGACCTTACGAGGTTGTGCCTGCTCTGGCACAAACACTGGCACGGATGGCAAAGTACATACCTACCTTTTTTTAACTGAAAGTTAAGTTCCCAACTTCACCTTCTTGAGATTTCAGAAAAGTGACCTGTTCATGTAGAAAAATCATTGCAGACTCTTAGGTTTTGACATAGGACAAATGAAATCCAGACTTTACATAATCCTAAAATGATCAAAGATCAAATCCTGTTTGTTTTTTATGTAACTTCCCAATGCATGTTTCAGGAAGACGAAATTTACTACACACTCGAGATGCAATATCCATCATCAACCCCAGCACCATTTATTATACTCTCAAAGTCGACCAGGAAAAGTTAGTCTAGGTAAATTTTGTGATACTTAAATTCCGGTAAACTTAAGTCAAATACCCAGCATTCTTACATTTACAGGTCAAGTTCCATAAAGAATTCCTTCATCAGCTAATACTAAAGTGTTAAGACTAAAGATCTCAAAGCTAAATTCAAACAATTGTTGTCCATAATGCCTTGTTAGTTTGCAAGACTTGGCTTTGCAGCTTTCTTCCAATTTTGCTTTTCTTCTTCCCATTGATCAGTTTTGCAGGACAAAGACCTCGTGCATTAAATGAACCTTGCCAACTGCCTATAGCTAACGGCCAAAATATATATTATAAGGACATATCTATATACACGCCCAAAATTATATATTCAAAAACACACCTAGTGTAAAATGATACTAAAATATTTCTCTCATCTCTTTACAACACTTTCTCTCTTCTCCTCATTTAGTATTATTATTTTACACTTGAGTGTGTCATTAGACACTGGGTGTGTACATAAATTTATTCATATTATAAATGCACGACATTTAGATAGAAATTCGTTTTTATCACCGACTTGAACAATTACAGGTTAAGATATCCATTTCAACTAAAAGAGAAAACCAGAGTTGCATTTTTCTCGAGAAATGACAATTCTAGATATCTTATTAACTGTGAGAATGAGAAACAATATATCATTCTAAGGAAACACTGCAACAAAGGAATGAAGGCCACAAACAGCAATTGACTATTATCCCGCCGACAAATCAATTGCATGATCACAGTAGCCTGCTGACAATCCCTTCTCACGTGCAAGTCTTTTCATTACACCTCATTATGTAAATCAGCTCAACTATCAAGAGCACCGAGCGCCTTCATATCCTCCAAAAATGCCATATACGAGTCATCAATACTCTGTGGCTTCAGTGCTGACGAGGAGTTTGCTGTTTCTTGCTTCACAACAGTTGGAGCAGCTGTTGGCAGGGTGGCTGCTGCCACAGATGAGAGGGATGGCTTTGGTTTTGATTTTGGAACAGCAGATTCCCTTCTAACACGTACAGATGCAGGAACCTGTATCCAGGTAAAAAAAAGGATTCTGATGAGTGGACTGCAAAACAATTTAAATACTTCAAGATAATCCAGTAGTAACGAGAAATAAAAGATACCAGCTAAGATCTAATGGACTAGGGCAAAAGCCGTGCTACACTGCTACTCCCCGTCTTGGAAAAGATCTTGATCTCATTTCAAGACAGAGTTAGTACTTGTTTTTACTAAGCTTTTTAAAACCAGGCATTTATTGCTAGGCTTCCTAAACCAGGTTTTGAATGGCCAAAATAATGTTAAACAAGTCGCACCAAATAAGTAAATACCTAGATTATAACATAAAGTTTAATTAGAATATTGGATGCATGGGAGTTTATTTTACATTTCTGTCTCCTTTTCTTGGTGATTAATCATTCGTATTACATTCCAAACCCCCCACCCCAATCCCAGGGAAAAATGCATGTTTCTGATTTGAAATAATGAGAGTTCCGCATAAAACGTACCAACTAAGTGATCTAAAGAAACCTACCGCTACCTGACTTCGTACCACAAAAAGTTACTATACCGAACCACGATCCAGATGGAAAACAAATTTTACCTCTCACACTTTAATTTAATTTAATTCTCAAAAAAAAAAATATTACCATATTATCAAGTTGTGATGAAAAGCTATAAAATGGAAATATAATGTGCAAGTTAGAAATTCACCATAGATGTAAGCTGTGGGGTATGCTGAGCTAGAGGCCTCTTAACAACAGTAGACGCGGCTGATTTGACATACGAAGGCTTCTGAGGGACAAATGGTCTAGCACCAGAATCATCTTGAGCCATAGGAGGAGGGCCAGGTGGAAGTGGAGGTCTAATCATTAAAGGAGGGCCAGGGGGAGGCCCATAAGGTGGCCTTGGCATCAGCGGGACCATCATTCCAGGTGGAGCAGGTTGGCCAGAAATTCCAGGAGCAGAAAGTTGTGGCCGCATATCAGGTGGAGGCGGTGGGAAATGTGAAATTCCTGGGGGTAAGACATCATGCTGCAAAGTAGGCAGCAGGGGAGGTCCGGGAACTGGGGCCTGTTGCCTTGGAGGGGGTGGAGGGGGAATCATTTTAGGTAGTTCCTTTGTCTCAGACTGATTATTGGTAGTATCAGAATCGAATGATGCACCTTCAGACTGATTATTGGCCAACTTCGGTGGCAGTCCTGGTGGCGGAGGCGGTGGAGGCAGCATACTGGATCCCTACATGAGCAAAATATATATGAGTCCTGCTATGTGTTGTAACAAATTTGTTGCAAATTACAATAGCGAAACATATCAATACATGGGATTGGTTAGAATTATAAGAGGGCCCCATTTATTACACATCTCTGTAAAAGGGTTACCACTAAAATTTATCCACGTAACTGGCAATCAAAATGTCAGTGTAAACATTCGCAATATATCATTTTCCAATTTATATAGAGACAGAAATTTACATTAATACTAGTTTTTCTACATACGGTTTTTTTTTTGTTGATAGGTAAAATTTGGCCCCCACGTATGGTGATTGGAACCAGTAGCCTTGAGGATCCCTCAAAGCCTCTACCATTTCTCCCACCCTTGGGGTTCTTTGCTACATAAAGTATTAAAAGATAAACATAATATAACACATGGAGTTTGCATGATGAGCCTAGTTACATTCAATCAAATATAGTTAAATTCCCAGAAAATGTTACAAGAGGAGCCACTTATTTATGTGAAAGAATATCAACTGAAATCAAACAAAAAGAAATACCTGAACTGATTCTTGGAAGGTCAGATTGTCCAATTTTGCAGATTGACTTTTCTCCCTTTCAAGTCCTCCAGTGCCTGGAGGAGGTGGCTGAGCAGGCTTATGGAGAGGTTGAGGAAGTGAAGGTTGAATTGCACCTTGTTCTTTAGGAGGGGGACCGGGAGGGGGTGGTGGCAAAGGTGGTGGAGGCAAAGTTGTACCCAAGTCTGCCACAGCAGGCCTAGGTGGGTTTGGAGGTGGTGGAGGAGGTAATGGCAAAGATGAAGGTATAACAGAGCCATCTCCAGAGTCCACCTCACCAACATGAGGCAGCGGAGGAGGTGGTAGTGGTGGTGGTGGTGGTGGTGGTGGAGGAGGAACTGATAAAGCAACATCCTCTGACTCTGACAAAAATGATGATGTAGCACCACTAGATGAAGCTTCTGACAAGGGTATTCGAGGTCCTGCAACTCAAAGCCAAAACAAAACAAGTGCGATAAAGGAGAGAGCGTGACACACAACACAAACAAAGTCTGTTATTTTGTTTTGATATTTGCGAGACACACACCACTAAAAGAGAACAGCATAGTAAAACCGAAAAGGCAGACCTATTGATGACTTGAACATTGGGGGCTTTCCAGGTGGAGGAGCTCCAGTTGGATTTAGAGTAGGATGATAGTAAACAGAGTCCTGCATCAATTATTCCTAAAAAAGTAAGTTCACATACAAGTAGATAGTTCAATATTACAAATAAAAGACTCAGGTAAGATATTACTTCTGGTTGTGGGTGTTTGACTCTTTCTTCTTCTTCTGCAGTTGTCCGTCTTCGTGGAGGTCCCAAATGACTGCAGCAGTAGTGAGACAAACCGTGCTTATCAATGAAAACAAATAGAGGTTTAAAACTTTTTATAGAGTTTACCTCTTGACAACATATCATTAAAGAGAAAGACTTCACCTAAACATAACTGGTTCTTCACCTTTTTCCCGCATTTTCACTTCATATTCCTGTCCAGAATATCAAAGCAGACTGTGAACATCACATAAAAGTATAGCTATCAAGTGAGGTACGTAGCTAAAAAGACATCAAATACACAGATGTATAAGCCATCCCATTCAGACTAAAAAATAGACATGAAAATTGACAACCAATGGTCACCGACAAGCAAACAAAAAAAATAGCACGGAAAATGGCTTGAAATAAGAATCAGTACATCAACTCTTCCTGCTGCTAACCACAGAGAGTTGCAATTGAGTTCCGAAGTCTTAATTGACAACCAATGGTCACCGACAAGCAAACAAAAAAAATAGCATGGAAAATGGCTTGAAATAAGAAACAGTGCATCAACTTTTCCTGCTGCTAACCACGGAATTGCAATTGACTTCCGAAGTCTTCCAGCCTAATTTTATTTAACCTGGTCAGAAATGCTTATTTAACCAGGTTCACGTGCACACTAGGGGGGTTTTTTTATATTCCATTTTAAGGGAGAAATGATCTCACAAGGCTTTAAATGTGAAGTCACTCAACTAACTATCAATGTTATAGGCATTCCTGGGAAAAGGTAGGCAACATGAGCCTATTTGGAGAGAAAATGACCACCACCCATCTAAATAGATATACCTGTCATATATTATAACCCATCATGCCACAAATTCAGTACCAGGTGATCCTTCATGAGGAAAAATAGCTTCAAGAAGAAAATTTTCTAAATAGAATTATAAAGAAAGGTTTCTACAAAGTTTGGTTTGAGTGACTTGAAACTAACAAGAGGTTGTATTTGAAATTCATCACATCAAACTTTTTCCTCTGCACCACAAAAACGAAAGGCATCGAGGAACAAGTTGAGGAGGTGTGACTGTTCATGTTTGTTATGTTCGCAAACAAACCTGACATTCTCATGTTCTAAAAGTCATGATTAGGAAGACGCAAACTTGAAGTTGAATTCTGTATACACCCAAAACTTCTTCTGTCCAATACAGAAAAAGAAGCCACCCTCCTGTTGTTAAGGGCTGGTTTGGACACAAACATAGAATATTTTCTATACCGCACATTTAACTAACGCTTATAAAGACAATTAAATGCATTTATTACCTTCCTTTTCTTCATAACAAGATTCAATGTGTCCTCGAGTTGTCTCTTTTTGTGTTTTCTTGCTTTGTCTAGAGCCCCATCTGCCTCTGCATCAAATTCAAAGCAAGCCCATAAGCACATCAAAAAAATGCTTGTCAATTAAGCTCCCAAAAAGCAGCAAATATGAATTTGAGCAAAGACTACCTAAAACCAACACAACAATGATCACAACAAAGGAACTCCAGGAGTTACAAACAATGATATAAAATTTCATGTCAAAGGATTTCTTATACTTTCTTCCTATTTAATTGGTTTTGTTTTATAACAGCAGGATTGGTTATTATTATGCACTTTCTAATTTAATGTGCTAATTAATGAAGCAATGCAATAAGTCACATTTTATTGACAATTTGACATAGCACAGCAAGTGTCAAAATGCTGGCTCAGGACCTAGGTAGCAACTTTGTATGACTTCTAAGTACTGACCAGATCTAGAAGAAACGGAAGCAAATAATATCTTCAAATGATGGTAAGAATCAAACCATGAAAAGAATAAAGATAAATATTGATTAAAAAATCCACTAATCAAAAGCATTATCATCTTCTTCGGTTAGAGCATGAAAGCATGAACATCATATATATAAATTAAAAAACAACGCCCAAATGGTACTGTTCATCAATTTAGAAACCAGTGGTCAAAACTTTAGTTTCTATGGTGCACTAAACTAGTTTTGTGAATTTATGGATGATTCTTAATCCTCAATACTAATAAACTTGAACAAGATTTTTTAAATTAGCTAAATGCCAACCGACTTTACAGTTATAAGATATAATCATTTTCAGAAAGACAAGGACTTACTCATCGCTTCCAACTTGTCTATCTGCTCCTTCAGTGTGTCAGGATCTTTCTTCAAAATCCCCACCTCCCTCACCTTCTTCCTTTCTTTCTTATTCTGTGAATAATCATAAATTCAATGTGAGACAGGGTTGAATGACATAATATGACCTATTCTAATGAACATCTGGATAAAATAAGTGCCTAAATTAAATTAAACAGGAAAAATAAACTTGAAAGCAGGAAGGTTAATCAGATAAATCAGAGCAAGTGCGCAACTAAAAAGCAACTTAACTGCAAATTCGAGAAATTGGAACGACAGCATAAACATTACATCAAACCAAGTCATAAATCAAATACATCAAGATTGAGAAAATTCTTTTGCTGGAATAGTAAAGAGACTCGACAAAGGACAATAAATATTGCATATTAATGATCGAAGGCATCCAATCCATAAGATACAGTAAGTGATAAGATCCCAATATCATGAAATATTTAAAAAGGATGATGGTATAACTATTTCATCCAAAAAAATCAATTGGAATTTTACATTTAATTTGAAATACAACTCGCCAATTGGCAGTTGCCACAACATTACACTTTAAAACAATAAATGCATACAGAAGAGAGCCAAGATTCTTCAGAGGTATTCTTCTTTTGCAATTTCATACTGAATATGGACTGAAAGGAATGCAATAATTTTAAACCATTACCATCTATCTTCCTTTTACTTGTAATAAGTTTTCATTTCTAGCATCGTTATGGACTTCAGCTATGGGAGTTGCTATTTCAAATGTTCATAGATTCTGTGGACAGTGCTTCATTTGTTTTTCCTTATTAAAATTTCTTTGGGGTTTGGAGGACTCCTTGTTGTCCCTATCTGTATAAATTCCGATCTGAAAAGTAATTTTTCCCACATATCTCACAAGTTAGCCTTACAGATTTTCCTTTTCTTTTTTTTTTTGTCACATTAAAATGAAAGCAACTGAAATTGACTAATTCAAATAGCTTTAATAGTTTTAGTGTAGTACAATTTTAAGGTTTATCCATGTTTTAAGCTTCAATTGATAATTTGTTTTCCTTTTACGCTACATTTTCCCAGCGACGAAACTAGGTCAAAATTGCACACCTAATCGAAACTCCAGGAAAATATGTACTATTGCTTATAGCATCGAATGAAGAAATTGCATAAAAATATGAAAAAGGGATTGTAAGGAGTGAGCAATTACCCTTTTTAATTCCTTCTTTCGAAGCTCTTTCCGATAGGCGTCTGTAGGGTTCATGACTTTCCCTCCCTTTGTCGTCTTCATTTTTATTCTATCTCTTCTTTCCCTCTTCTCGAACTATATCGATTGATAATTCAATTAATTACAGGCACATCGAATCTGCAGAACAACAGGGATAACTGGACCAGTGAAAAGAAAGAATACTCCAGTCCCTCTCTCTCGGTGCGGCTCTTTATAATACTCGGAATTTAAGCTAACGTGCGTTTGAGTTAAGCGAGGTTTTGGTCGGTTTAATAGTCCCGTTTTCATCTTTCACATGAAAAAATCTTATTAAGAAATCTTATTAATTAGATAATGCTAGGTAATTAATGTTGGTTTAAAATTTTAGAGTACTACTTATGGGAGTACTAATTAATTATTCTTACTCCTGTATTACTCTCTCAAATATTTTATTTTTTTAGAGACAAAGTAAAAAAAAGAATAATTTTTTCTCTTAAATATATGTAAAACATCTTATATTCTTAATGTTAACGCCAAGATCTTCTGTCACGTCCCAATCACGTAAGACGCCCTGATCTTGCACAGTAAACACGATAAGACACCAAAAGCTTGACGGCGGGTCCGTCGGGGATAAATTCGAGCGTGAGAAATCAATATATGTGTTCACAAGGTTAACAATGGAGGATGTAATGTCTAATGTATTGAGAGATAATAATTCTCTGTGTATGAGATTATGAATGAAGACGTACCTGCTTGTGAAGACCTCCTTGCTATGATATACTACAGGACACGGTTTCTGAGTGCCACTAACCCTCCCGACACTCATTAATCCCATCCTCTACATCCACCATTGGCCAACCGTCCAATCTTATTAATGCCATGTAAGATATCGATCGGCCATATCTTTTTGTCATCATCACCGGCCAAAGATGTAGATACTTAAATATATGATAGGTCGACCCACTGATTTGGTCCGATATTAGAAGGACTTAACAAAGATAATAAAGTGACTAGATTCAATAATGTCAACACCCAATAGTGAAGACCCAATGGACTAACTGAATATGTAGGCCCAATCCATTCGGCCCAATAGGAGAAATATCACGACCCAACATTGCCCCTAGTTTTTTTATTAAACAGAGGTTTAATAGAAACTATAAATGGCATCGGTTCAGGACAAAAGGAATTAATATAAGATCAATGAAGGCCCAAAATACGGCTTACCGAAGCCCATCGGGTGAACATCAAATGACAACATAAATTAAGATTGGAAGTCCATTTAAAGAGCCCCCTACAGCCGAACATACAACAACAAATATTTCACCGCCTCTCGAACAACCCAAACCTTCGCCACAAAAACCATTCTCTTCTGAATCTAGGCCCGAAGCTGTGGCGACACCGATGATCATCGGTTCGGTAATAATTCCATCATGGAACTGATGGGTGAAGGAGTGAAATATCAGACTAAAGAAAGTTGAGATTTGACCATCAATCTGAACTGATCGATTAATATTGGTCATCTGCAAGTAAACACTATCTTCGTGTATTTCCGTCCCAAATACAAAGAAGCCGAAAAGGATACCGAAGATAATGCCGAAGAGAATACCGAAGAGAATGCCGAAGATAATGCCGAAGAGAATGCCAAAGATAATGCCATTCTGAAGTCTATGTTTGGCAAAAGGAAAGAAGCAACCTTGACATTGTTCTTCTCAACAATGAATGCCTCCGGAAGGATATCGACAAGGTCAAAGAAGAACTGAAAACAACCAAGGCCACTCATCGGGTCATCATTGATATAAATGTCGATCTGTCAAGCTAAAGGATCAAAGCATCTGGTACATCGTTAGAAGCTCGAAGAAGAGCTCAAAGAGCTTCGGGCCCTTAGAGATTTGGGTCCGCCACTGACCAAAGACTTTTGTAAGGAGATCCAGGCAGAATACAGAAAATCCGCCGAGCTGAACAATAAGATCGTCCATATGTATGCCAAAGGATATGAAATCTGCCAAGTAAAGGCAAGAAAAGCTCGGGCCAAGGTAGATCCATCTCTTACAGACTCTTTAGATGGTGACGATGATGAGGAAGAAGCTGAAGATGACCCTCCTTATCCTTAGCTGTAGAACTTTCTGTAAAAATTATAACTTGTTATGAACAGTTAATATTAAAATATCAACTTCATGCCTTATTACTTCTGAGTGAACATTTCTTGTCAATAATTCAGTATCAATTAATCTGTATGAACTTAACTTAGGACATGAACTAGATAAGGCGTAACAGTTAATTTATGAAATGAAGTGAACTGAATTTAATGGATAGAATTAACTGAACTGGATTGAATGAACCGAACTCAATACTTGAACAAAATAAAGTAATGTATACTTATCGTTTCCGAAGTGTGAGATCGGTCACGTGTGAGGTGAATTTGGCTGATCCTCCTTGCACCATTGCGGCCTTAGGACAAATAGGACCAGGATCAATCGTGACCATTGACTTACCACCCTTGGTAAAATCAATATAGGATCATAAGGACCTTTGTCTACCACTCGGGGTAGAACAATAAGTGGGCTGTCATCGAATGGCCAGCGAGTCCTACCATACCTCCTTACACCATTGTGACCTTAGGACAAATAGGACCAGGATCAATAGTGAAAAAGTGAATGTGGATGAGCCACCAAAATCTATCCTGCTGACTCCCCGGTTCTTTCATGAATATCCATGCCGAAGTGCTTTGTAGGCCAACAACTTCGGGTCAAATGATCGCCACAGAGGTCTTTATGAACTTCCCGAAGAACATATTATACTTCGGATGGAACCAAATGTTTGAGCAATGATGACGAAAAAGGTCCTTTGATAAAGATTCTCATCAATGAGAGCAAAATTGACACTCTTGCACTTGGTATACTTTGTCAGCATTTGATCCGAAGGAAAGATGCCATCTGCCATCAAAATTATAAGCATCTCAGAGTAGCTGACTTCGATAATACATCTACGGTGGAATTGTTATTAATCGACCCCTTGATAGCTGTTATCTTGATGTCCAAAATAGAATATCCATCTGCATGCAATGTCCACGAGCTCGCTTCATTGAAGAATCTATGCGGCTTTGTCGGACTCCTCGGCTTCTCTTTAACTATTATCGACTTCGTAAAAAGAATTGTCCGACCATAATGTCAACCGACCTTGGAAATATTTACCAAGTGTTCGGTTTCCAAGAGTGCGACTATAGATCTGCTTTGGTGACGAGTCCTTCATTGCATGGCGAGAACACTCAAGGCGAGTGCCTTTTTTGCATTCTCGGGTGAATATATTCTTGAATTACTCCCTCGTCTGTTTGTGCCATAGTCCCGAGAACCCCTAGGATGAGGTACCTGAAAGTAGTATGCACACAAGCCAATCATGTTTGATTATAAAGCATATACTTTGTAACAATCTTATTCATTTATTAATAAAAAGTATTAATTTATTAAAGGCTTTTAATTATCTACATGATGCTGTTTTATAATATGTGATAAACCCATAGTTTTAAGCAATGCTTTTAGAATAATGATGATGATCATTCTAATGAGATCTAAATTCTTAGAAAGCTTAAAACTAAAATAGTTCCTAATCATTGGATTACTAAATTAGGGATTAGTGAATCCGGATAGATTGGTACATACGTTGCTTCTTCGTTGGATGAGGATGATTGATCTCATGATCATTTGTGTGGAGACACTAAAGCAAGTATGTAGGTGCTTATTAGAGAATAAGTTCACCGAACGCATTGGCTCGAAAGGAATACCTAATGGAGTTTTACTTGCTTGTCAATAGAATTTCTGTAGTGATAGTAATCTGAAGTGATCCTTGGACTTGAGATCATTATAGTATCTTGTGTATGATGAGTTATACTTTGACTTATTCCTTAAGACCCATAGGGTATATCAAAGGTATGCTTGAGTATAACAACTTGTGCATGGAGATAATATATGATCAATAAAGAATCTACCACTTCTAATAAAAGAAGAGAATGTCCATGTGATTCGATAAATGACAACCCAAGAGTCCTCGGCTGCAGCGGAAAATGAAATTAGAAAAGGAGTTTCTAATTTGCATTATTTGAGTTATGCATTTAAGAGTCGAAATATATATAATTAAATAAAATAAGACTTTCTGAAAGAATTCCATGTCTTTATATTTAATTGGGACATTGTATGGTGGAAGGATTGAATTATACAGAACTATTTACTCAAAAGTTCTTTTATGATTAATGTTGAAATCTATATTATCGGAAAGTCGTTGATCGCTGGGGAGGCTTATCCCTCTATTGTAGAATAAATATTATTTATTTAAATAAATTAATTGTTTAATTTATTTATTTAAATAAGATTAGAATTGTTCTAATTGATTTATTCACAACCGCTTTAATATGGAGAACCTAAAGGGTCACACCATAAAAGGAAGAATAATTATTTAAGAAGTTAATGGCATAATCATAATAATATAAGTTATGTATATTTAATTTAATCTATGGTGATAGAATAAATTAAATAGCTTAATATTTATTATTTAATATTTTAGAAATATTAAATATAAATTAATAAGATGAGTCTTATTAATATTATTACAATTATTATTATTATTTTAATTTCTAAAAGAGTTTAGGAATTAATTTAATATAAGTACTCTCATTTATTCCTAATTGGATTAGGAAGGAAAATTAGTTAAAGGAGTTTAATTAATTATCTCTAATAAGATTAGGGAGCCCTTTAATTAAAAGGGTTTAATTAAATAATACCTTATTTTAATAGGTTACTTGATATCTTTATAAGAAGAGTCTTATATCGAGATATCAAGACTACGTTATAATTCCAATGGTTTGGAGAGTACGCTCCTTTTCTATAAAGATAGAAAAACTAGGGTTTAGCCAACCACCCATCTTCTTGAATCCTTCTTCTTCCTTGGTGGATCACCTCTAGAGGCCAAACACTTGGGTGGCTAACGTTGATCAAAGGAAGGAACCAAACCCGGTGGATTCAAGTTGAACGCGAAAAGAATTGGAGGTGAACTTGTACCTGAGGAAGCTCGGATCTTCAAGGGTATGATTCTTGTTCTTCAATTTTTCGTTTAATTAATAATTGTGCATAAAGGGTGATCCGGGTATATGGTTTGTAAAATTTTTAAACTTTGATTTTCCACGTTTCCGCTTATTTTTGCAATTTGATTGCGTTCATGAATATTACAAACCTAACAGTGGTATCAGAGCCAAACCTTTATGTGAGTTATTAATTATTTTGATTTGATATATATATTGATATGAATTTAGAACAATTTAATTGGACATAATTTTATTGTATAAAATTTAAAAAAAAAAAAAACACGAATTATTTATCTAAAATCTTCAACGTGGGACGAAATATATATATTAAATATATATTAGGATCATGTTGTGTTGCTGAATCAATTTTTTTTTTCAAAAAGTTGTTCCGTGTTGTTTTTTATTTCCTGGTGACTCACGTGGATAAGGTGAAGTGTGGCCAATTTTTTTTTTGGAGCTGGATCATTGTTTTTTCATGGACTCAAGTGATTCTTGCAAATGGAACTAAACATGGGATATATATATATATATATATATATATATATATATATATATATATATATATTAGAATGACTTAACATGTTTTTGAAAGAGTATGACTCTTGTTTCATGGATTTATTCTTATTCACGTGATTTCATTTTTTTTAAAACATTCTTGATATATATATATATATATATATATATATATATATAATATTCTGGTTATTATTATTATATATATATATATTTTCATTTATTTTATAATTAAAATAAAAAGTTTATTTTAATTTTAAAATAAAAGATTTATTTTAATATTAAAATAAAAGAGTTTATTTTAATCTTAAAATTAAATTTCATCTAACTAATTAGAGTTGGAATTAGATTCCATGATAACTAATTGGAGTTGAAATTTGATTCTATGTTTCTTTAAATAAAGGAGTTTATTTGTGAATAGGAAAAGAATCGGTCTTTTCCTTAAATAAAAGAGTTTATTTAGATATGAAATAAGATTTCATATTATTCCAAATAAAGGAGTTTATTTGTGAATAGGAAAGAGAATCCGTGTTTCCTTTAATCAAAGTTTTTTTTATATATGAATTGGATTCCATAATTAATTAAAATAAAGGAGTTTATTTTGATTAAAATTTTGATTAAAATAAAATAGTTTATTTTATTCAAAATTGGATAAATTAAAATAAAATAGTTTTATTTTAATTTAAATTTGGATTAAAATAAAGGAGTTTATTTTGCTTCAAAATTAGATTTATACTTTGTAAGACCCCAAATTTTTATAAATAAAGATGAATTTTCTATAAATATTATTTTTGAATATTATGGAATAAATTTGATATAATGTTATAGTTGTGGGTAATATTTATAAATTTTACAAAGTAAGCAAGTTGTTATAAAATATTCGTTTGGTCTGGAATATTCTTTTTTGTCGGGAATATTCGTATTTGCGACGGCTCAATCATTAGTGGACCCCATTAACGGAAGTATTGTCGTAGTTAAAAATCACAAAATTATTTTTCTATAAAAATAACTAGCAGAGGTGTTATCATTAAAACCGTTGAACTACCCAGTAGTAAAAGTAATGATGTCTGGCGTAGTTGTATAGTAGCACGATATATTGATTATTGATGCTTACGTGAGAAGTCACCATTTATTATGCTTCAATTATTACTACAATAATTCTTTGCATCATATCTCTTATATTATTGATTCAATTATTGTCACAAAGATCATCATCATGATAATATGTTATAGTATTAAATTATTAATTGAGGCGACAAGTTATAAATGATTAATAATTGTTGAAAGATTAAATATGTGTTGATTAAAAATAAAATGATTTGTGGTAATATTTATTCAATCCTTGATGTATATAAGAGTCCATTATGAGACGTTTGTGGTAAGTTTGATTATTTTATGGGGGCCCATATGTCATCATCTAAGAGTCCTTTCATTCAATAGTAATTACCTTTGTGAATAGTAATTACCTTTGTCAATAGTATTTACCTTCGTCAATAGTAATTACCTTTGTGAATAAGTAATTACCTTTGTGAATAATAATTACCTTCGTCAATAGTATTTACCTTCGTCAATAGTAATTACCTTCTTCAATAGTAATTACCTTCAAATCAATAAGAATTACCTTCGTCGATAAGTAATTACCCTTTCGCAAATAAAAGAGTAGTTGTCCTTCAATATTACCAAGAGTTATCTCCTTCTTCGATGTTCCAGGGTTAATTACCCTTCTTCGCAAATAGTAGTCTCTCTTCAATATTACCAAGAATCATTTTGACCCTTCGTTAAGACCAAGAGTCACCCTCGCTTTTCTATAAATAGAAAGCTCATTCCTTCATTATTTCTTACGAATTCTATCAAACTCTAGAGAGAAAACTATAGAGAGAAAGAAGAAAAGTATTTTCTACTTCACTTTTCCAATATTCATTCTTCTAAGGTAGGGAATATTATTTGTTGTACTCGTAAGGGGTGTTTTTTTTTATTCATGAAGAGAACGTCATTATTCCATTCTTTATTATTCATTGGAATAACTTTTGTAAAAGTGGCATACCCTATACATGACTTTAGATATGCTAATACCTATACTTGGTGAAATCCTTATATTATTCCATTCTTATTTATTCTGTTGGAATAACTTTGAGATCGCTGGAATCCCCTATACTTGGTGACATTCTTCTATTATTTTATTATTCCATTGGAACATCCTCGTTTCAGGCTTTTACGCCGACACCGGTTCCGCCTTTATTATTCTGCTCTTTATTATTCTATTGGAATATCCCATGCATGTGTTTTACACCGACCGACCGGTTCCGCTCTTTATTATTCTCAGTATTTATTATTCATTGGAATAACACGCTGCATGCGCAAGCACTGCATTTACGGTGATTTCTTTTGTTATTTCATTCGCTATTATACTCAATTGGTTAAAATTTTGACTTCTATACTCCATGAATTTAGTGGAATATCCTTGATATTTGCGCTTCATCCAAAGATTTTTCATGAAAATATTTTTCCGAGCATTCTTGAATTTTACTCTACAAAAACAAAGATTATCGTGTTGACAATTTGGACGTTATTAGTTCCTGAATAAATTAATTAAATGAACTTGTTTTATTGAATTATTATGTCATTGTCATCATCCTCATGTTATATTATGTTATCTTTTGCTTTACGTGCATAGATGAACTTAGTATGATTATGATCGTGGATCATTCGGTATAATCATGACTTGTTATAAATGATGTGATAAAAGTCATCGGTGGCTCAGTAATGCGATGATGGATAGTTTTTGGTATGATTATGACTAGGGGTGATTCGGTATAGTCATGACCATTGATAATTTGATGAAAATCCTTGGCCGTGGTACGGGGATGATTAGATATTGTGGTTTATTCATTAAACCGAGTCTTAGTGATAAAATTGATGAAAACCTTTTAAAACCTAAAAGATAGTAGACTTTATTTTCTACTTGACTCTTTTAATGGATTGCATATTCATTGCAGCTTAAACCGGTTGTCTATTGTATTTTATCGCTTTAACATTGTTGAAGACTATTGATAATTTATTCGCATTATCTTAGTTATAATATTTCTTCTTGGGCTAGTTGAGCTCACCCTTTCTTTCACCGTTTTCTTCTTGAAATGAGAATATAGGCCGGGACGAGTTTGGGAAACGAGTGATGGTCCCGAAGATAGCATTAGTAGTCCTCACTATTCATTAAATAGTGTGACAATAAATGTAATGAGGACTCTTTGAGTATGGATATTGTCTAAATGACAATATTCCTATTATAACTCTCAGTTTATGTATTGTCGTATGTTACACGACAGATGTATAATTAAGTTTGTATTTGTATTTTGTACCATGTATCTGGTGACTCAGAATGGGTGATGAATACCTAATTTTGGGGGCATCACAGTTGGTATCAGAGCTTAAGGATATGATCCCTGGCTAAGATGCGAGATAAGAACTAGAAGGGGAGAGACGGGGAATTCCTTCGCTAGTATGACCTACCTAAGTTTATTTGTTATTTAATTGGTCGATCAGAGCATAGGGATAATATTTGATATATTAATTAACCCTTGTGTTGCGGCAGTGTTTGGAAATGGCCGCTGAAAATATTCACAATGGAGTGAATATGACCGCCAGTGACACCTTTAATCACTAATCGAGTTAATGCAAAGGTTAATAGACGAAGAACAAATTAGAGATATCCACGTAGTGAATGAAGAACTAATTGTTGCACCCAAGCTAGTTGCGCAGTAGCAATGAGAGTGAGGAAGAAGAGGAAGAAGAGGAAGAAGAGGAACCCGAGGAGAATTGTTTAGAAGAAGTTTATGATCAAAACTTAGAATTACAAAATCGTGTTCGTGAGCTAGAAGAACAGGTTGAAGAATCAAGCAAACGGTCGTGGAACAAAGGGATACAACAATTCAAAATTGGGTTACCCGATATGTGATGCTCGAACAAAATTACGCTTTGGCGAGGTGTAAGATATTAAAGTTGGAATCGAGAATTTAAAAATCAAAGATCACCGAAAAAAGAAAACAACCGAACGAAGGAGAATAGACGATGCATGGGTAAAAAGTCGCACAACGCGTTGATAGTGTAGAAAAAGACGTCCGATCCAATAAAGCTAAAATAGATGAAATGGACTTTGCTTTTTGACAAAGAATTGGGAGATTTAACATCGAATTCTAATTACCACATGCATAGCGGTCAACCCAATTCGATATGGATCGAGAATAATGATTCAAATCATGGATCAGAATGTGAAGAAGCACTTAAGGGTGGAATGTACCTATAAAAAGTCAAACTCATTAATTTAAGCGAGAAGCGTTTAACGAGAAAACCCGAACGGGTTATTACGTAAATTAAATTAATTAAAATTATCATAAGTCTATACTTTATTCAATACAAGTTCTACCCACTCTTTTATTCTACCTAGTTGTGTTCAATGTTTAAATTTGACTCTGAAAAATTAGACTTTGATTTATCTATTGAAACTTCGTTGGGAGAAACCTTCGTTACCTCCAATTTTATTAATCTTGTTGTTTCAAATAAACACTTTCACGCTACTGTCGATCTTATCTCTTTGAAAATACTTGCATTTGAGGTAATTTTGAAAACGATTGATTAACTACTCATTATTCTTTTTTGTAAGGTTGTTAGCTTTCATATTCCTAACCAACCTGTTATACTGAATTCAAAGTAACCAAACCCTAAAGTTAATCACAGCTTATATCAAGCCATAAAGAAAGAGCCCCGATCCTTTCGTTGTTGACTTCCTTGTGGAATGAACTGCCGAAGCGGACTTTCAGAGGCGACGTCGTGAATGACGATGACAAGTTGATAGGTATCATTGTGAGGTCTTTATCTAGGTTAAAGGATAGAAATCACAGTTGGTATCAATGTAACGTCTTATCCAAGTCTTGGATAAGAGTAGCGATTTTGAATGATATTTCTATCATTAATAAATTTCTTGACGTATTCTTGAAGATTTCCTAGCCTACCCTAGAGCGTGAAATCGAATTTTGTATTGACCCAAAGATAAAAACCCATTTCTTAAACCTCAAATATTTCTTCAACTAAAAGGATCTATTTACGATGATTATGATGAAAGTCATAATAAAAGCATTGGACTAATGAAAATCATGGGTATATGAAGTATTAGTAAGTGTTATGATGAGTTATGTTGGTTATTATGTGAAAACATGAAAGTTTCTTAGAAATCACAAAGGGTTGAAAAATCAGATTTTGGTAAAAACGTAACATAAAATTCAATTGACCATATCTCCTATTATATTTTAAATTTTTGAGTGTGGTCAAGTCCTAGAGTTAGATCTATGAGTTTTGTAGCTTATTCAAGTGGAATCACTTTGGAAAAGGTGTTGTAGATTTTCGTGGACCTAATTTAGCAAAAAGAGTCCAAAGTCGCAAATTACAAAAAATGCTAACGCCTGAAACTTTAAGGGGCTGTTTCGGCCACTAAATTTATGTGAAAAATTCTGGCCTTTTGAGACATGAAAAATATATGTTATAAAGTACCTCCTGTCCAAAAATGAGCTCATTCTCGACTTAAAATGAACAAGTTATGACCATTTCAATATTTAGGGTTTTTAACGAAAAAATGCTATAACCGGAGTTCTATAACTCAGATGACCATGAAATTTAAATCAAGGCTCACATTAACATGTGTAAGGTCCTGCCAAGATTTGGGAATTTTGGAGTTAAACTTGAGGTAGCTAATTTCTTAAGGAATTAATTAGAAATTGATTTTTGAAAATAGTAAATGAATTTTAAAATTCAGAAAAATATATTTTTCATTATGGGACTATATTATGCTAAATCCCAGAAAAGAAATATTTTTGGGACTGATTTGGTATTTTTCATGAAAATAGTTTAGTTACGAACATATGAGTTAAATATGTTATGAGAAGTAACAAAGTTGAAAATAGGATTTTATGGCTGCAGAAATCCTATATAGAGTATATGCATATTTTTTTTTTACGAGGATTTGATAATTGGTGATGATATCTTATGAGTATGGCATTTTGGAATGATTAAATGCATTATATGGTAAATCGTAAACAATTGAGATAAATTGTTTATAAATTTAAGAAGTGATTAAAATATTGTTATAATATTAATGATATTAGATTATGAGATTATTAAGTGATTGATAACATGGGGATATTCTTGAATCCTCGGATAAATTATATTATAAATGTTTAATATTTATCCTTTATCTCATTTGATTGAGTCTTTATATCATTATCCTCACGCTTATATTGTGTTGAAAGTCATCCATGGCTTACGTGAATAGATGGACTTGGTATGATTATGACCAGGATTGTTCGGTATAATCATAACCGTAATTGAAAACACGATTATCTTTGGTAGTAGTCATGGATAATTTGTGGTCGTGATACTAATGAATAAACGATTATCTTTGGCCGTAGTTCATGGATAATTCGTGGTCGTGATACTAATGAATATCATTGGCCTATAGTGCAGGGATGATTCGATGATATGGATTAATTATTGAGCTGAGTCTCAGCAATGAAATATTAATTCATGGATGTGGTAAAAGTCATCTTTGGCCGTAATGCATTGATAGACTTGGTATGATTATGACCAGGGATTGTTTGGTATAATCATAACCGTAATTGAAAACATGATTATCTTTGGTCGTAGTGCATGGATAATTCGTGGTCGTGATACTATTAAGTCGCTGCGTCTCGGATTATTGGTTTTGATTGTATATCTTTTTGGCCCAAAAATTTAATTGAAAGATGAATTGTTAATGAATATCTTTGGCCGGATTGCGAAGATGAATTTAATATTTTTAATGATAAAGGTTGTGAGACCCCAGATTTTATCAATAAAGATTTAAATTTTGTTGAAATAATTTTTTAATATTATGGTGTGAATTTAAGATAATATTATAGTTGTGGGTAGTATTTATAAATTTTGCAAAGTATGCAAGTGGTTATATTATATTCGATTGGTCGGGAATATTCTTGGTTTAGCAGGAATATTCGCATAACTACTCAATCATTGGTGGACCCCATAATGTAATTATCATTTCGATCGAGAAAACGACAAAAATATTTTATTGAAATAACGGCGGAAGTTTTACCGTGGTTACCGTTGAACTACTCTCAGTAGTAAAAGTACAAGAATACGTGTGGGTGGTTGCATAAGAAGACACTACAGATTGATTATCGATGCTTATGCGAGAAGTCACCGCTTTGATTCCATTATCACGATTAATAATATGAATTATTATAATGATAATGACGCTTTTGTTTTATTCAGTATTATTAACGTAATAAAAATGTAAACATCTTTTATATAAAATAGAATACTTTATTAAAGTTATTCTATAAATAGAATATATTATATTTTATTATAGTGCGATAGTTGTTGCATAAAGGTTTTGCATAGTATTGCATAGTGTTTGCATAGTAAAATGTTTTTATATAAATAAAATATATTATATTTTATTTAAAAGATTTTTCTTTAAATATGGACCGCCGATTAAAGTAAATCAATCTGACCGCTCATGGATTAGTTACTATGCATTCCATTTTCCTATAAATAAGCTCATTCCTTCATTATTTTCATTTTACTTAATTCATTGAAACTCTGTAGAGAGAGAAATTATAGAGAGAAGCTATAGAGAGAAAATTATAGAAAGAAGAAGAGTATTCGCTACTTCACTACTTCTATATTCAGCCTTTTTTACTTAAGTGGGTGTTATTCTTTCTTCTTGAAGAGAACTTCATTATTCCATTCACTATTATTCTGCTTGGAATAACTCTCGTAAAAGTGGCATACCCTATACATAACCTCAGATACGCTGGCATACCCTATACTTGGTGAAATCCTTATGTTATTCCATTCTTATTATTCTCATTGAATAACTCAGATACGCTGGCTTACCCTATACTTGGTGACATTCTTCTATTATTCTGCTGGAACATCCTCGCTCATGTGTTTTACACCCACCGGTTCCGCTTTTTATTATTCTCGCTGAACATCCTCGCTCATGTGTTTTACACCTTAACCGGTTCCGCCTTTTATCATTCTGCTGAATATCCTATCTCGTGTGTTTTTACACCGGATCCGGTTCCATCTTTATTATTCTGTTGAACATCCCGCTTGCGTGAATTTCACCCCGACCGTTCCGTTATTATTATTATGTTGAATAACTCGCCTAGCGCGTAATCGCATGCACGGTGATTTCTTTTGTTATTCCATTCTTTATTATACCCAAATTGGTTAAAACTTTGACTTCTATACTCCATGAAATTAGTAGAATATCCTCGATATTTGCGCTTCATCCAAAGATCTTTCATGAAAATATTCTTCCGATCATTCTTGAATTTTACTCTACGTAAACAATTATTATGTCGACAATTTGGACGTTAATAATTCATGGATTAAATAATTCTTGAACTTGTTTTATTGAATTATTATGTCATTGTCATCATCCTCATGTTATATTATGTTATCTTTTGCTTTACGTGCATAGATGAACTTAGTATGATTATGACCGTGGATCATTCTAAGATAATCACGACTTGATATAAATGATGTGACTAAAGTCCTCGAAGGCACGTGTAATGCAAATGTGATGGATAGTTTTTGGTATGATTATGACCGTGGGTGATTCTAAGATAGTCATGACCATTGATAATTTGATGAAAATCCTCGACCGTGTAGTACGTGGATGATTAGATGTGGTGGTTTATTTATTGTCGAGTCTCAAATGATAAAAATTGATGAAAACCTTTTAAAACCTAAAAGATAGTAGACCTTATTCTCTACTCGACTCTTTTAATGGATTGCTTATTCCGCCGCAGCTTAAACCGGTTTGTCCATTGTATTTTATCGCTTTAACATCGTTTGAAGGCTAATGATAATTTATTCTCGCATTATCTTAGTCATAATATTTCTTCATGGGCTAGTTGAGCTCACCTTTTCTTTCACCGTTCTCTTCGTGAAATGAGAACATAGCCGGACGAGCCTGGGAACGTAAGTAATGGTCCGAGAGGATAAGATTAGTAGTCCTCACTATTCGTGAAATAGTGTGATAATAGTTGTAATGAGGACTCCTTTTGAGTTTGTATAATATCTAGTAGACAATATTTGTATTCAAACTCACGCTTTATGTCGATTGTATACTTACGCTTATATTAGTAAGTTGTATTTGAATTTATGTACCATGTAAGTGGCGACCCAAGATGGGTGACGATACCTAATTTTGGGGCGCCACAATTGGTATCGAGCTTAGGTATATGATCCTCGGCCGAGATGTGAGATAAGAACTAGGAGGGGAGAGACGGGAATTCCTTCGCTAGTATGACCTACCTAAATTTATTTGGTATTTAATTGGTCACGAGTATAGGGATAATATGTGATATGTTAATTAACCCTTGTTTTGTGACAAAGTTTGAGAATGATATCCTAAAATGCTTTGAGATAAGCAATGAAGCACATGAGAGTGTTGATTCAAATTTCAAACAAAAGGTAACGACCAACAATACGATAATAATCATACCGGGTGGCAACGGCCATCGAACAATGATAACCATCGTGGGGAAATTATCATGCTAAGAATGGTAACCACTTCGATGGTAATCATGGCAAAGATAATAGAAGTGGAAATTTCAAGAAGAAGAAGGTCATTTAGCTCGATTTTGTCGTTATAGTGAAGTCAAGTCCAAATTGGGATAGTGGCACCAAAGGCGGATACGGACAAAACAAAGTCGGTGGTTTTAGGAAGAGCGTTTTTCGCGACTTCTCAAAAGTGGGTAACCCGAACGGTTAGCACTAGCGTTAGTTAATTATAAATTCTTGCGAAGTCTATACCTTATTAGATACTTTGTTCTACCCATTCTTTTATCTCTCTTGCTTTCATGCTCAACGCTTAAATTTGACCCCTGAGAAATTAGACTTTGATTTATCTATCAAACTTCGTTGGGAGAAACCTTCATTACCTCCACTCGCTTATTAATCTTGTTGTTTCAAATAAACACTTTCACGCTACTTGTCGATCTTATCTCTTTGAAAATACTTGCCTTTGAGGTAATTTTTTGAAAACGATTGATTAACTACTTATTATTCTTTTCGTAAGGTTGTTAGCTTTTATATTTATAACCAACCTCGTTATACTTAATTCAAAGTAACCAAACCCTAAAGCTAATCATCAAATATCGCCATAAGTAAAGAGCTCCGAACCTTTCGTTGTTGACTTTCTTGTGTGGAATGCAATCAAGCCGGACTTTCTCAGAGGCGACATCGTGAATGAAGATGGCAAGTTTATAGGTATCATTGTGAGGTGCTATCTAGGTTAAGGGATGAAGTCACAATTGGTATCAATGTGACGACTTATCCAAGTCTTGGACGAGAGTAATAGTTTTGAATGATATTTCTATCATTAATAAATTTCTTGGCGTATTCTTGAAGACTTCCTAGCCTACCCTAGAGCGTGAAATCGAATTTTGTATTGACCCCAAAGATAAAAACCCATTTCTTAAACCTCAAATATTTCTTCAACTAAAATGAACAGCTTTACGTGGTTTATGATGAAAGTCATAATAAAAGTATTGGACTAATGAAAATCATGGGTATATGTGGTATTAGTAAGTGTTATGATGAGTTATGTTGGTTAGTATGTGAAAACATGAAAGTTTATTAGAAATCACAAAGAGTTGAAAATCGATTTTTGGTGAAAAACGAATATGAAATTCAATTGACTATATCTCTTATTATATTTTGAATTTTTGAATGTGGTCAAGTCCTAGAGTTAGATCTATGAGTTACCTAACTAATCCAAGTGGAATTACTGGAAAAGGTGTTGTAGATTTTTGTGGGACTGATTTTAGCAAAGGAGGCCAAAGCTGTAAATTTCGAAAATGCTATCGCCTGAAACTTTAAGGGACTGTTTCGGCCACTTAAATTATGAGAAAAATTCTGGCCTTTTGGGACATGAAGGTATATGGTATAAAGTACCTCCTGTCCAAAAATGAGCTCATTCTCGACTTAAAATGAGAAAGTTATGACTATTTCAATATTTAGGTTTTTCCGATTTAAAAACGCTTATAACCTGAGTTCTATAACTCACGACCATGAAATTTAAACTGAAGCTCACATTAACATGTGTAAGGTCCTTCCAAGATTTGGGAATTTTTGGAGTTAAACTTGAGGTAGCTAATTTCTTAAGGAATTAAGTGGAAATTGATTTTTAAAAATAGTAAATGAATTTTAAAAATTCCGAGAAAAATATATTTTCATTATGGGACTATATTATGCTAAATCCCAGAAAAGAAATATTTTTGGGGCTGATTTGGTATTTTTCATGAAAATAGTTTAGTTACTTAACATATATGAGTTAAATATGTTATGTGAAGTAATGAAAGTTGAAAATAGGATTTTATGGCTGAGAATCCTATATGTAGTATATGCATATTTTTTGATGAGGGATTTGATAATTGGTGATGATATTTTATGAGTATGACATTTTTGAATGATTAAATGCATTATATGGTAAAGCGTAAAACAATTAAGATAAATTGTTTATAAATTTAAGAAGTGATTAAAATATTGTTATAATATTAATGATATTAGATTATGAGATTATTAAGTGATTGAAAACATGGGGATATTCTTGAATCCTCGGATAAATTATATTATAAATGTTTAATATTTATCCTTTATCTCATTTGATTGATTCTTTATATCATTATCCTCCTCATTTTATATTATGTTGAAAGTCATCTCGTGGCCCAGAAGGCATAGATGGACTTGGTATGATTATGACCACGGATTATTCGCAGATAATCATAATCAGTAATGAATACACAATTATCTTTGGTAGTAGTGCATGGATAATTTGTGGTCGTGATACTAATGAATACACAATTATCTTTGGCCAGTAGTGCACGGATAATTTGTGGTCGTGATACTAATGAATATCCTTATCCCGTAGTGCGAGGATGATTCGATGATGTGGATTAATTATCGAAATGAGTCTCAAAGAATGAAATATTAATTCATGGATGCGTTCAAAGTCATCCGCGCTTACGTGCGTAGATGGACTTGGTATGATTATGACGTGGATTGTTCGGTATAATCATAACTCAGAATTGAAAACACAATTATCTTTGGTCAGTAGTGCATGGATAATTTGTGGTCGTGATACTAATGAATATCCTCGGCCCGTAGCAAGGGGATGATTCGATGATATGGATTAATTATCGAAATGAGTCTCAAAGAATGAAATATTAATTCATGGATGTGGTAAAAGTCATCTTTGGTCAGTAGTGCATTGATAGACTTGGTATGATTATGACCACGGATTATTCGGTATAATCATGATCAGAATTGAAAACACGAATATCCTTAGCCAAGAAGTGCATGGATAATTCGTGGTCGTGATACTATTAAGCTAAGTCTCAAAGATTATTGGTTTTACAGCTTATATATCTTTGGCAGAAGATGCAAAGATGAATTGTTAATGAATATCTTCGCCGGATTGAAAAAATGAATTTAATATTTTCAACGATAAAGGTATTCAAGGTATCCTCACCTCTTTATCATATCGTGTATCGCACTTAATTTCGAGGGCAAAATTCCATAAGGAGGGAGATCAGAGACCCCGATTTTATCAATAAAGATTTAAATTTTGTCAAAATAATTTTTTAATATTATGGTGTGAATTTAAGATAATATTATAGTTGTGGGTAGTATTTATAAATTTTGCAAAGTATGCAAGTGGTTATATTATATTCGATTGGTCGGGAATATTCTTGTTTAGCAGGAATATTCGTATAACTACTCAATCATTGGTGGACCCCATAATGTAATTATTATTTGATCGAGAAAACGACAAAAATATTTTATTGAAATAACTACGAAGTTTTACCGTGATACTTGCTGAACTACTTCTAGTAAAAAGTACAATGAATACGTGTGGTCGCATAAGAAGACACTACCAGATTGATTATCGATGCTTATGTGAGAAGTCACTCAGTTTGATTCCATTATCACGATTAATAATATGAATTATTATAATGATAATGACGCTTTTGTTTTATTCAGATATTATTAACGTAATAAAATGTAAACATCTTTTATATAAAATAGAATACTTTATTAAAGTTATTCTATAAATAGTAATATATTATATTTTATTATGCATAGTGTCGCATAAGTGTTTTGCATAGTGTTTTTGCATAGTATTGCATAGTGTTTGCATATAGTAAAATGTTTTTATATAAATAAAATATATTATATTTTATTTAAAAGATTTTTCTTTAAATATGGACCGCCGATTAAAGTAAATCAATCTGGACCGCTTCATGGATTAGTTACTACGCATTCCATTTTCCTATAAATAAAGCTCATTCCTTCATTATTTTCTTACTTAATTCATCAAACTCTGTAGAGAGAAATTATAGAGAGGTAATATAGAGAGAAAATTATAGAAAGAAGAAGAGTATTCTCGCTACTTCACTACTTCTATATTCAGCCTTTTACTTAGAGGGTGTTATTCTTCTTCTTCGAAGAGAACTTCATTATTCCATTCATTATTATTCTTTGAATAACTCGTAAAAGTGGCATACCCTATACATAACCTCGTGATACGCCAGATACCCTATACTTGGTGAAATCCTTATGTTATTCCATTGCTTATTATTCTCGCTTGGAATAACTCTTGTATACGCTGGTTTACCCTATACTTGGTGACATTCTTCTATTATTCTCATTGAACATCCTCGTCTGCAGGTTTTACACCTGACCGGTTCTATTTTTTATTATTCTCGCTGGAACATCCTCGCTCGTGGTTTTACACCGGACCGGTTCCGCCTTTTTATCATTCTCGCTGAATATCCTATCTCGTGTTTTACACCGGATCCGGGTTCCATCTTTATTATTCTGTTGAACATCCCGCTTGCGTGAATTTCACCGACCGTTCCGTTATTATTATTCTGTTGAATAACTCTGCCTGGCGCGGCACCGCATGCACGGTGATTTCTTTTGTTATTCCATTCTTTATTATACCCAAATGGGTTAAAACTTTGACTTCTATACTCCATGAAATTAGTAGAATATCCTCGATATTTGCGCTTCATCCAAAGATCTTTTCATGGAAATATTCTTCCGATCATTCTTGAATTTTACTCTACGAAACAAAGATTACGTCGACAATTTGGACGTTAATAATTCATGGATTAAATAATTCTTGAACTTGTTTTATTGAATTATTATGTCATCATCATCATCCTCATGTTATATTATGTTATCTTTGGCTTACGCGATAGATGAACTTAGTATGATTATGACCGTGGATCATTCTAAGATAATCACGACTTGATATAAATGATGTGACAAAAGTCCTCAAAGGGTCTGTAATGCAAGTTGATGGATAGTTTTTGGTATGATTATGACCAGGGTGATTCTAAGATAGTCATGACCATCGATAATTTGATGAAAATCCTCGACCGTGCAGTACAGGATGATTAGATGTGGTGGTTTATTTATTGTCGAAGTCTCAAATAATAAAAATTGATGAAAACCTTTTAAAACCTAAAAGATAGTAGACCTTTATTCTCTACTTGACTTTTTTAATGGATTGCTTATTCCACCGCAGCTTAAACCGGTTGTTCATTGTATTTTATCGCTTTAACATCGTTGAAGGCTAATGATAATTTATTCTCGCATTATCTTAGTCATAATATTTCTTCTTGGGCTAGTTGAGCTCACCCTTTCTTTCACCGTTTCTCTTCGTGAAATGAGAACATAGCCGGGACGAGCCTGGGAACGTAAGTAATGGTCCGTAGGATAAGATTAGTAGTCCTCACTATTCTGCGAAATAGTGTGATAATAGTTGTAATGAGGACTCTTTTCGAGTTTGTATAATATCTAGTAGACAATATTTGTATTCAAACTCACGCTTTATGTCGTATTGCACACCATACGCTTATATTAGTAAGTCAGATTTGAATTTATGTACCATGTAAGTGGCGACCCAAGATGGGTGACGTATACCTAATTTTTGGGGGCGTCCACAAAGGTATTCTAAGTATCCTCACCTCTTTATCATATCGCCACGTACCCTAATTTCGAGGGCTTAAATTTCATAAGAAAGGAGGTTGTAAGACCCGACTTTTATAAATAAAGATGAATTTTCTATAAATATTATTTTTGAATATTATGGATAAATTTGATATAATGTTATAGTTGTGGGTAATATTTATAAATTTTGCAAAGTAAGCAAGTTGTTATAAAATATTCGTTTGGTGGGGAATATTCTTTTTTGTCGGGAATATTCGACGACGGCTCAATCATTGGTGGACCCTAGCGAACGAAAGTATTGTCGTAATTAAAACGACAAAATTATTTTCTATAAAAATAACTACAGAGGTGTTACTATCAAAACTCGCTTGAACTACCCAGTAGTAAAAGAAAGTACAAGATGTCTAATGCGTGTAGATAAGAAAGACACGATATTGATTATTGATGCTTCGTGAAGTCACTCAAATATCTCAATTATTATTATTTATTGAATTCTTTGATCATATCTCTTATATTATTGATTCAATTATTGTCACAAATTATCATCATATAATATGTTATAGTTGTAAGACCTCAAATTTTTTTAAATAAAAGGAATTTCCTTTATTTATTATTTTGAAATAGTAAGGGTTGATTTGATTAATGTGGATAGTTAAGGGTTAAATACGCAAATATTTCAAAATAAGCAAGTGGTTATAAAATATTCATTTCGCTTGGGAATATTCGTTTGTCGTGGAATATTCAGATCGCTTTGTGAATATTCATACGACTGCAAATGACCAATGCGTGTGGGCCCCATAACTAAAAAGCGATTGATGAGGAAAACGACAAAGTTAAGTTGGTTATAAATAACTACAGAGTTGTTACCGTTAAGATCGTTGAATACCCGGTTAAAAATACAAGAATACGCGCTGTCGCACAAAGAAGACACTGTATCATTATGCATTGTTGAATTATCGATCCTTACGTAAAGAAGGCACTACTCAATAATTGTTACAAGAGTTACCGCTCAATAGTTTATTTTATCGATTCAATAATTGTCATATTGATATTTTATATTATTGTTTCAATAATTGTCATCGCACAAGATTTCCCATTATCGATCAATAATTCATATTATTTGAATAATATTATTAGATAACATTATTGGCAATGTCTAGAAAGTTCTCACAAGGAGAGGTTTGGTCACCTAATCATACCAACAAGAAGGAGAGATCCTTATCGAAAGCCCCTTTCCCGGAACTACTGTCATTATATAATGTGATTCAGTAATATTATTTGTGAATAATTAATTATTGATTCATATGATAAGAAAATATTTATTTTATATGGATATAAATGATGGATTTATTTATGTATTATAATTGAAGGAATTAATGTTTGAGATGTTTTATTTGTATTTTATCTGATTGAGGTATTAAAAGATCAAATCTGGTTTTACGATATTTATCAGGTGAGTTATAATATTTAATCCGACCGCTGGATCGTTGTAATTTTTGGATATGTTATACATATATAAGTTGAGTATATGTCCACAAATTTTGAACCGTTAAAATGAGCGATAATTTATTATGAATTTTAAGAGGTGACTGATTCGTAAATTAGGTTTATAAATGATTTTGGTGGAAAATTCTAGAATTGGTGGGCCCCACTTTTGGTTGGTGAAAATGTGCTCAATTGAATTTTCAAATGTGGTGGGTGGGAATAGTAGCGGTGTAAAGCCATCAAAGTTGCAAAGTTAAGTCTGCTTTCTGCACGCTAACATTTTCCTATAAATAGAGGGCTAAGTTAGAATTGAAAATCACACCGTAAACAAAGTTTTCTCTTCTCTCTCTATATTATCGAGCGTATTTTGTGAGTATTTAGATACTTTGAGAGTTGCATTGCTCAAAGATAAGTTTCATTCAAAGATCACTTCCGACCTTTCCTTCCGGTACCGATTCTTTGAGGTAAGTGGATATTATTTTTTTTCATAAATGATATTATTTCTTCAATATCATTATGTCAAATGTCGATCCAAGTTTTTATCAAATTTGGAACTTTTTCATGCTCGGGTTACTATTCATTCATGAGTTACTATTCACGAAGTTACTATTCATGAAGTTACTATTCACGAGTTACTATTCACGAGTACTATTCATGAAGCGTGAAAATGTTTTTTTGTGGAATTTCTATCTTTTGGTGCTCTGAGTTACTATTCACGATACGACACTATTCACGATACTCAAGACTATTCACGATATACTGACTATTCAATCAAAAATAAAATTTCTTCTTTTCATCCAAAATATCTATTCGATACTAGCTTTGATCAGATCCATGTTTTGATCATTCTCAATTTTACACCACTATGATTATTTTTTTGAGGTATTTTTGGACATGGATAAAACAAAGTACGAATCCTTAATCCTTAATTCTTGTCATTTTGTTTCACCGGATTCGCTTTTTAAAAATATTTTTCATCATCCTCGCCTTAAATGATGATATTATTGAATATCTTTGGCCCAGTAGTCAAAAGATGAATGATTTCTTAAGAATATCTTCGCCCAGAAGTGCAAAGATGAATGATTTCAAAGAATATCTTTGGCTCAGAGTGCAAAGATGAATGATTTCAAGAATATCTTTGGCCTTTAGTGCAAAGATGAACAGTGTTTAAATGAACACGACCGATCGATGAATATCTTTGGCCTTTAGTGCAAAGATGAACAGTGTTGAGATGAATACGACCGATTGATGAATATCTTCGGCCCCAGTAGTGTAAAAGATGAATATTTGATTTATTATCGATTGATGTTACAGTGATAAAATATTGATGATGGATCGTTAAATTCATAGATTATAGTAGATTTCATTCTCTCACGTAACTCTTCTATGAATTATTATTTCACGCGAATATTGATCTCGAAACTTGTCATTTCTATTGTATTCTATCGATTTTTCCTCGTTGGAGACTAACGATAATTTGTTGTATATTATCTTAGTCATAATATTCTTTATCGGGCTAGTTGAGCTCACCCTTTCCTTGTTGTTCCATTTTTCTTCTCGTGAGGCGAGAATGTAAATGAAGTACTAGCTCTGGGGTATGGAATGAAGGTTCTAGAGAGAGTTGTTTAGTAGTCCTCACCATTTTTGTAAAATAATGTATCAATAATTATGATGGGGATTTATTTGCGTGTGGATATTGTCTTGAAGACAATATTATATTTAAACTCACAAATATATTGTCGTATTTCACACGACATTTGTATTATTGAAGTTGTAGTTTCGCTTTCACTCATGTATTATGTACTCGTGAATGGGTGTTGTGTATACCTATTTTGGGGCGCCACAGCTAATATCGTAGCTAGGGATATGATCTCCATGAGATCGGGAATAGAACTAGAGAGGGAGAGACGAGTAAATCCTTCGCTAAAGGTGTCCTACCTAAGCTTATTTGTTAGTTGGTCAAGATATAGGGATATATTATGTGATATATTGATTTCCTTAATTAACCCTTATTTTATGACAAGATTTGAGAATGTCGAACGAGAATATTAACAAAGGGAGTAAATGAGACCGTGGAGATGCCTCAGACTCACCAACGAGGAGAACGTGTAACAGTCGGGCAATGTTCCTCCCGTGAACAACACCACCGAAAGCGTATGATGAACGAGGGGATGTTTAGAAGTTTTTTGTAGTTCATGCAAAATCGCATTTAGGGAGACTCGTGTTCAAAATATACAGAGGAAATGATAGCAATTCACGTGTTGTCACAACCAAGCAATTCAAAGAGTCAGGACCACCGTAATTTAAGGGAAAGCCGATCCGATCACGGCGAGAAACACGGGTCAAGCAAATTACCAAGATATTCGATGTCTTGGGATGCACGGAGAAACGAAGGTTCCATTCGCTACTTTTATGTTCCGTGGCAAGGCAGACATCGGTGGGAGTCTCGTGAAGCGCACTCCATCCAAATGCACTCAAAGATGTCATGGGAGACGTTTCAGAAATGCTTCAACGACAAGTACTTCCCGAAAGTATTCGTTATACGAAGGAAGTGGAGTTTATTAGACTAGAGCAATAACAACACGACGGTGTCCCAAAGACGAGGCGGTTCATGAGTTATCCGTGTTTGCACCTCATTTGATGGAGAATGAGGAACGATGACGCGGATGTTTCTTAGAGGTTTGAAACCCAAGATACGCCAAGATCTCATTTCTCATAAATTTTCTCTATTCGAGATGTCACAATGTGGCTCAATTGTTAGAAATGAGATAACGAAAGTACGCTCAACCGAGGGACCATAACCAGATCATACCAAGATAAAGCAATATCGTAATAACGATAACCAAATGGAGAAAGAAGAATACGGACAAAGCAGTAGAACCACTCCGTGGTAATCGTGGCCATGAAAAAAAAAGAAGCGAGTGGGAGGAGATTTTAAAAGAGGAGATTCAACAACGACCATTTGAAGACGCCACCAAAGAAGAATTACTAGTTTTAAGGGAGGAGAACGACCACCTATCATATGTTACAAATGCGGAAAGAGGGATATATCACCAAACCGCCTACAACAGCTTTAAGGTATGCTATAATTGTGGAAAAGAAGGACATATCGCCGAGATCAGACGATATCGAAACCCAGTTCAAATGAGAATGGTGACTCAAAAGGATGTCCCGTAAAAGTCAAAGTCAACGATTCTTCGAAGAGCGCTTTGTCGTGACTTCATTAAAATACGAGAACCCGAACGGTTAGCACGTTAGTTAATTATAAATTCTTGCTAAGTTTATACCTTACTAGATACCCTGCTCTACCCATTCTTTTATCTCTCTTGCTTGCGCCAACGCTTGAACTCGACTACGAGAAATTTAGACTTTCGACCTATTTATGGAGACTCCGTTAGAGAAACTTTCATTACATCCGTTGTTTATAAATCTTGCTTGATTCAGTCAGCACTATCACATTACTTGTTAACCTTATTTCTATAGAGATATTTGCTTTTGATGTGATTTTTTGGGATTGATTGGTTAACTACTCATCACGCCAAATTGATTGCTTTTGTAAGGTCATAGTTTTCATATTCCTAAGAACCTCGTTATTCAATTCAAGCAATCAAACCATCAGAAGTCAAACATTTTCATATCGCCATGAAGTCATTCGCTTATTACGGATGTCAAATTTTCTTAGTCCATGTTATGGATTTGAATAAAGACACGCCGATTTGAATAATATTCTTGTTGTTATTGATTTTTCCCACGATTTTTTCAAGAATTTCTTAGCTTACTCCCAAAGCTCGATATTAAATTTTGTATCGACTTTCAACCCAGACAAAACTCATTTCTAAAATCTCATATCGAATGGCTCCTATTGAACTTCGTGAGTTAAAATTCAACTATAGAATTTGGTACCGAGCCTTTATCTTGTGACTTTTTTCGTGGAATTCACCTAAGCCGACTCTCTCGTAGGGGGACGCCATATTCGTGCGATAGTAAATCGATAGGTGTCATTGTGACGTATATCCAAGATTGGGATATGAGTCACATTTGAGAGAGCAACCTAAGTCAAGAATCGAAATACGTAGCTTTCAGGCTTAGTTGGTTATTATCGGAGATTCGTTGAGGATATTCTCGAATCGCTATTCCATTAACGCAAATTGACTCGTAGAGATACAAAATTCGAATGGAGCAAGGAATGTGGGAAGAGCTTCAAGAACTCAAGAGAGACTCATTTCAAAGACATGTTCTAACCATGCCATCCTCGAAAAGCGAACGTGGTAGTGACGCGTTGAGTAGAAGATCATATGCGGAACGAAAATTTATGATGTCAAGTATACGACAGAGCCAACTTTAATAGAAAAAGTTAAGGTCGCTTTCAAGCCACCGAATCTTGAGTCGATGCGTATGAAGAAAGAAAGTACAAGAAGGAGCTATTCCTAAGAGAGAATCGATGAAGAAGGAATACTTCGAGTCCACTCTGCACTTTGTGTTCCTAACGACTCGATTTGAAGTACAAGATTATGATGGAGGCACACAATACACCATTTGCAATCCATCCTCGAAGTACTAAAATGTATCGTGATCTTCTACATACATTTTGGTGGAACAATATGAAGAGAGAGATTGCAAAGTTTATCTCAATGTGTTTAACTTTCCAACGTGTAAAGGCGAGCATCTAGTACCTAAGGGTCCGCTGCAACCACTTGAGATTCCTGAATGGAAGTGGGAACACATTACCATGGATTTCACACGGTCTTCCTACGGTTTCTCAAGGCATCAATGCTATTTGGGTTATTGTTGATAGATTAACCAAGTCCGCTCATTTCTTGCCGACACGGAGACTTATTCACTTGAACGCCTTGCTAGTATGTGACGTGAAATGAGATTGTGAGGTCAGCATGGCATGCCTGTATCCATAGTTTCTGGATCGTGACCCAAGATTCACTTCAAGATTTTGGGTTAGCTTGCAAAAAGCTACGGGCACGGATTTATGATTTAGTTCGCATACCATCCTCAAACGGACGGACAATCGTAGGACTATTCAAACTCTTGAAGATTTATTAAGACTCGTGTCCTAGATTTCAAAGGTAGTTGATAAGTATTTACCATTGGTGGAATTCTCCTACAACAATAGTTATCGTGCAAGTATAAAGTGGCTCCATTCAAGCATTATATGGACGAAAATGTCGCTTCTCCAATATGTTGGAATGAGGTGGGTGAAGCAACATTGTTGGGACCCGAAGTTAAGACGTATTTACTACCGAAAAGATCCAAATGATTCGACAACGATACAAACCAGCACAAGATCGACAAAAGAGTTATGCGGATCTTCATCAAAAGGACGTGGAATTTAGTGTGGGGATCATGTATTATCATGAAGTTGCTTCCATGGAAGGGAGTTACAAGATTTGGGAAGAGAGGAAAGCTCAATCCACGATTTATCGGTCCATTTCAAATTCTTGACCGAGTAGGAAATGTAGCCTATAGACTTGCGCATTCTCCGAGTATGTCTCGTGTTCATAATGTGTTTCACATATCCGTATTTCAGAATATGTGAAAGACCCGAACCACGCTATAGAAAGTTAGAACCGACGAGATAGCCAAAGACTTAACGTATGAGGAGGTACCGCCAAGATTTTGGATAGGAAGGAGCATGTCCTACGCAAAATTAGGTATACGCCACCCATCTTCATAAGGTCGCCACTTACATGGTACATAAATTCAAATACAACTTACTAAATATAACTGTCGTGAATATTCGTGTAACGGAAAGCGATTGGATGACATAAAGACCGAATGAGTTTGAATACAAATATTGTCTACTAGATATTATACAAACTCAAAAGGAGTCCGCCACCATTACAACTATTATCACACTATTTCACGTAATAATACGACATAAACCGTGAGTTACTACTAATGCTATCCTCAAAAGACCATTACTATTATCACACTATTTCCGACTACTAATGCTATCCTCCGACCATTACTTCGCTCCCCGACTGTCTCAAATTATGTTCTCATTTCCTCAAGAGAATAAAGGAAAGAAAGGGTGAGCTCAACTAGCCCAAGAAGAAATATTACGACTAAGATAATGCGTAATAAATTATCATTAGCCTTCAACAAAAAAGTTAAACCGATAAAATACAATAGACAACCAGCTTAATCAAGCAATGAATAAGCAATCCATTAAAAGAGTCAAGTAGAGAATAAAGTCTACTATCTTTTAGGTTTTAAAAGGTTTTCATCAATTTTTATCACCGAGACTCACCTTTTATAAATAAACCACCACATCTAATCATCCCCGCATCACTACTGGCCAAGGATTTTCATCAAATTATCAATGGTCATGACTATACCGAATCACCCCTCGGTCATAATCATACCAAAAAAACTATCCATCATCGCATTACATGTGCCACCGAGGACTTTTGTCACATCATTTATATCAAGTCATGATTATACCGAATGATCCTCGGTCATAATCATACTAAGTTCATCTATGCACGTAAGCCAAAGATAACATAATATAACACGAGGATGATGACAATGACATAATAATTCAATAAAACAAGTTCAAGAATTATTTAATCCATGAATTATTAACGCCCAAATTGTCAACATGATATCGCTTTCAGAGAGTAAAATTCAAGAATGATCGTAAGAATATTTCCATGAAAAGATATCGATGAAACGCAAATATCAAGGATATTCTACTAATTTCATGGAGTATAGAAGTCAAAGTTTTAACCAACCGGGTATAATAAAGAATGGAATAACAAAAGAAATCACCACGCATGCGCAGATTTTCAGATGTATGTGTTATTCCAATGTAATAATAATAATCTAACCAGTCGTGAAATTCACACCGACGTGATGTTCCAATGTAATAATAAAGATGGAACTGCATCCTGTAAAACACATGATAGATATTCCAATGTAATGATAAAGATTTTAACCAGTCCTGTAAAACACACATGCATGTGATGTTCCAACAATAATAAAAAGATTTAAACCAATCCTGTAAAACACATGCATGTGATGTTCCAATGTAATAATAAAGAATGTCACCAAGTATAGGTAAACCACAGATACAAAGTTATTCCAATGTAATAATAAGAATGGAATAACATAAGGATTTCACCAAGTATAGGTACGCCACATACAAAAGTTATGTATAGGTAATGCCACTTTTACAAAAGTTATTCCAATGTAATAATAATGAATGGAATAATGTAAGTTCTCTTCAAGAAGAAAGAATAACACCCTCACCGTAAAAAGAACCTAATATAAGATAAAAGAAGTAAAGTAATACTCTTCTTCTTTTTCTATAATTTTCTCTATAGCTTCTCTCTATAATTTCTCTCTCTAGTTTCAATGAATTCGTAAGAAAATAATGAAGGAATGAGCTTCTATTTATAGAAAATGGAATGCATAAGAATTAATCCATGAACTCATCCCAGATTGATTTACTTTAATCTGACTATTCATATTTAAAGAAAAATCTTTTAAATAAAATATAATATATTCTATTTATATAAAAATATTTTACTATGCAAACACTATGCAATACTATGCAAAAAAACACTATGCAAAACACTATGCAACACTATGCATAATAAAATATAATATATTCTATTTATGTAATAACTTTAATAAAGTATTCTATTTTATATAAAAGATGTTTCGCTTTTATTACGTTAATAATACGAATAAAACAAAACGCCATTATCGCTATAATAATTCATATTATTAATCGACAATAATGGAATCAAACCGAGTGACTTCTCACATAAACATCAATAATCAATACCGCGCTGCAACTACGTGCAACCACACGACATCATCGCATTTTTACTACCGAAAGTAGTTCAACAAGAACTACCAGTAAAACTTCCGCCGTTATTTCAATAAAATATTTTTGTCGCTTTCAATCCGACAATAATTTCGCTAGGGGGTCCACCAATGATTGAGCCATTGTATTTAATATTCCCCGCTAAACCGAATATTCCCCACCAATCGAATATAATATAACCACTGTGATACTTTGCAAAATTTATAAATACTACCCACAACTATAATATTATCTCAAATTCACACCATAATATTAAAAATTATTTCAACAAAATTTAAATCTTTATCGATAAAATCTGGGTCTCACAATCTCCCTCCTTATGGAATTTCGCCTCAAATTAGGGTACGACTGATATGATAAAGAGAGGTGAGGATACCTTTAATACCTTTATCGTTAAAAATATTAAATTCATCTTCGCAATCCCACCAAAGATATTCATTAACAATTCATCTTTGCACTATGTGCCAAAGATATTTATAATAATTCAGAAACCAATAATATATAATCGAGACTCAATAATACCGAGACTATAATTATAAGATCACAACCATGAATTATCCATGCACCATCGCCAAGGATATTCGTGTTTTTTCAATTACTACCATGATTATACCGAATAACCGTGGGTCATAATCATACCAAGTCTATCAATGCACTACTACCAAAGATGACTTTTTACCACATCCATGAATTAATATTTCATCACGAGACTCAAATTTCAATAATTAATCCATATCATCGAATCATCCCCGCACTACGTGCCAAGGATATTCATTAAGATCACGACCACTTAATTATCCATGCACTACTACCAAAGATAATCGTGGTATTCATTAAGATTACCACCACAAATTATCCATGCACTACTACCAAAGATAATCGTATTCATTAATCATCACGACCACAAATTATCCATGCACTACTACCAAAGATAATCGTATTTCATTAAGATCACGCACCACAAATTATCCATGCACTACTACCAAAGATAATCGTGTATTCATTAAGATTACGACCACAAATTATCCATGCACTACTACCAAAGATAATCGTGTATTCATTAAGATCACGACCACATTATCCATGCACTACTACCAAAGATAATCGTGTATTCATTAAGATCACGCACCACAAATTATCCATGCACTACTACCAAAGATAATCGTGTATTCATTAAGATCACACCACAAATTATCCATGCACTACAAAAGATAATATTCCACGACCACAAATTATCCATGCACTACTAAAAGATAATCGTGTATTCATTAAGATCACCACCACAAATTATCCATGCACTACTACCAAAGATAATCGTGTATTCATTAAGATCACGACCACAAATTATCCATGCACTACTACCAAAGATAATTGTGTATTCATTAAGATCACGACCACAAATTATCCATGCACTACTACCAAAGATAATTGTGTATTCATTAAGATCACGACCACAAATTATCCATGCACTACTACTACAAAGATAATTGTGTATTCATTAAGATCACGACCACAAATTATCCATGCACTACTACCAAAGATAATTGTGTATTCATTAAGATCACGACCACAAATTATCCATGCACTACTACCAAAGATAATTAGTGTTTTTAATTACTAAGATATGATTATACCGAACAATCCTCGGTCATAATCATACCAAGTCCATCTATGCACTACAAGCCACGTATGACTTTTCAACATAATATAAACAATGAGGATAATGATATAAAGAATCAATCAAATGAGATAAAGGATAAATATTAAACATTTATAATATAATTTATCCAGATTCAAGAATATCCCCATGTTATCAATCACTTAATAATCTCATAATCTAATAACATTAATATTATAATAATATTTTAATCACTTCTTAAATTTATAAACAATTTATCTCAATTGTTTACGCTTTTACCATATAATGCATTTAATCATTCAAAATGCCATACTCATAAAATATCATCACCAATTATCAAATCCTCATCAAAAAAAAATGCATATACTCTATATAGATTCTTCTAGCCATAAAATCCTATTTTCAACTTTTGTTACTTCACATAACATATTTAACTCATATGTTCAGAATTAAACTATTTTCATGAAAAATACCAAATCAGTCCCAAAAATATTTCTTTTCTGGGATTTAGCATAATATAGTCCCATAATGAAAATATATTTTTCTCGAATTTTAAAATTCATTTACTATTTTTCAAAAATCAATTTCTAATTAATTCCTTAAGAAATTAGCTACCTCAAGTTTAACTCCAAAATTCCCAAATCTTGGCAGGACTTACACATGTTAACGTGAGCTTCTAGTTTAAATTTCATGGTCATCTGAGTTATAGAACTCCTATTATAGCGCTTTTCGCCGAAAAACCTAAATATTGAAATAGTCATAACTTGCTCATTTTAAGTCGTAATGAGCTCATTTTTGGACAGGAGGTACTTTATACCATATACTTTCATGTCCCAAAAAGCCAGAATTTTTCTCATAATTTAAGTGGCCGAAACAGCCCCTTAAAGTTTCATGGGCAGTAGTAGCATTTTCAAATTTTACAGCTTTGGCCTCCTTTGCAAAAATCAGTCCACACAAAAATCTACAACACCTTTTCCAGTAATTCCACTTGGATTAGTTAGGTAACTCATAGATCTAACTCTAGGACTTGACCACATTCAAAAATTCAAAATATAATAGGAGATATGGTCAATTGAATTTCATGTTACGCTTTTCACCAAAATCGATTTTCAACTCTTTGTGATTTCTAAGAAACTTTCATGTTTTCACATACTAACCAACATAACTCATCATAAAACTTACTAATACTTCATATACCCATGATTTTCATTAGTCCAATGCTTTTATTATGACTTTCATCATAAACCACGTAAATGCTCCTTTTAGTCAAGAAATATTCGAGGGTTTAAGAAATGGGTTTTTGTAATCGGGGTCAATACAAAATTCGATTTCACGCCTAGGTAGGCTAGGAAGTCTTCAAGAATACGCCAAGAAATTTATTAATGATAGAAATATCATTCAAAATCATACTCTTCATCCAAGACTTGATAAGACGTCACATTAATACCAACCGCGACTTCTATCCCTTAACCTAGATAAAGACCTCACAACGATACCTATAAACTTGCCATCTTCATTCACGACGTCGCCACAGAAAAGTCCGCTTCTGCAGCATTCCACACAAGGAAGTCAACAACGAAAGGATCGGGCTCTTTACTTATGGCTTGATATAACAAAGATTAACTTTAGGATTTGGTTACTTTGAATTCAGATAACAAAGTCAAGGTTAGAAATATGAAAGCTAACAACCTTACAAAAAGAATAATGAGTAGTTAATCAATCGCTTTCAAAAATTACCTCAAAGGCAAGTATTTTCAAAGAGATAAGATCGACAGTAACGTGAAAGTGTTTATTTGAAACAACAAGATTAATAAACAAAGGAGGTAACGGGTTTCTCCCAACGGTTTTCAATAGATAAATCAAAGTCTAATTTCTCCTGAGTCAAATTTAAACGCTGAACGCAAGCAAGAGAGATAAAAGAATGGGTAGAACCCAGATTCAATATAGGTATAGACTTCAAGAAGAATTTATAATTAACTAACCTGCTAACTTCGTCGGGTTACCCACTTTTTGAGAAGTCACTTAAAAACGCCTTCCCGAAAAACCATCGACTTTGTTTTGTCCAGATCCGCCTTTGGTGCCACTATCCCAAATTGGACTTGACTTCACTATACAACAAAATCGAGCTAAATGACCTTCTTTCTTGAAATTTCCACTTCTATTATTTTTGCATGATTACCACCAAAGTGGTTACCATTCTTAACATGATAATTTCCACATGATGGTTATCATTGTTCGATAAATTGCTACCACCAAGATGATTATTATCGTATTGTTGGTCGTTACCTTTTGTTCGAGTTTAATCAACACTCTCATGTGCTTCATTGCTTATCTCAAAGATTTTCGTATCATTCTCAAACACCGCACAAAACAAGGGTTAATTAACATATCACATATTATCCCTATACTCGACCACCAATTAAATACCAAATAAATTTAGTAGGTCATACTAATGTAAGGAATTCTCCGCCTCCCTCCTCCTAGTTCTTATTCTCACATCTTAGCCAGGATCATATCCCTAAGCTCGATACCAACCGCGACGCCTCAAAAAATTAGGTATACGCCACCCATCTTGGGTCGCCACTTACATGGTACATAAATTCAAATACAACTTACTAATATAACTCGTCGTACATAATACGACATAAAACCGTGAGTTTGAATACAAATATTGTCTACTAGATATTATACAAACTCAAAAGGAGTCCTCATTACAACTATTATCACACTATTTCACGTAATAGTGAGGACTACTAATGCTATCCTCCTCGACCATTACTGCTCCCCGACTCGTCTCAAATTTATGTTCTCATTTCAAGAGAATAAAGAAAAGAAAGGTGAGCTCAACTAGCCCAAGAAGAAATATTACGACTAAGATAATGCGTAATAAATTATCATTAGCCTTCAACAAAGTTGTTAAACCGATAAAATACAATAGACAAACCAGCTTTAATCATAATGAATAAGCAATCCATTAAAAGAGTCAAGAGAGAATAAAGTCTACTATCTTTTAGGTTTTAAAAGGTTTTCATCAATTTTATCACCGAGACTCAAATTTTAATAAATAAACCACCACATCTAATCATCCCCGCATTACTACGCCAAGGATTTTCATCAAATTATCAATGGTCATGACTATACCGAATCACCCCGGTCATAATCATACCAAAACTATCCATCATCGCATTACAAAGCCACCGAGGACTTTTTGTCACATCATTTATATCAAGTCACGATTATACCGAATGATCCTCGTCATAATCATACTAAGTTCATCTATGCACGTAAGCCAAAGATAACATAATATAACATGAGGATGATGACAATGACATAATAATTCAATAAAACAAGTTCAAGAATTATTTAATCCATGAATTATTAACGCCCAAATTGTCAACATGATATCGCTTTAGAGAGTAAAATTCAAGAATGATCAAGAATATTTCCATGAAAAGATATCGATGAAACGCAAATATCAAGGATATTCTACTAATTTCATGGAGTATAAAGTCAAAGTTTTAACCAACCGGGTATAATAAAGAATGGAATAACAAAAGAAATCACCATGCATGCGAGATTGTGATGATGTGTTATTCCAACAGTAATAATAATAACGGAACCAAAGTCGTGAAATTCACAATCGATGTGATGTTCCAATGTAATAATAAAGATGGAACCATCCTGTAAAACACACGTATAGATATTCCAATGTAATGATAAAGATTTTAACTGTGTCCTGTAAAAAACACATGCATGTGATGTTCCAATGTAATAATAAAAAGCGGAACCGTGTCCTGTAAAACACACATGCATGTGATGTTCCAATGTAATAATAGAAGAATGTCACCAAGTATAGGGTAAACCACAGATACAAAAGTTATTCCAATGTAATAATAAGAATGGAATAACATAAGGATTTCACCAAGTATAGGTACGCCAGATATACAAAGTTATGTATAGGGTATGCCACTTTACAAAGTTATTCCAATGTAATAATAATGAATGGAATAATGTAAGTTCTCTTCAAGAAGAAAGAATAACACCCTTACCGTAAAAGAACCTAATATGTAAGTAGTGAAGTAGTTGTATACTCTTCTTCTTTCTATAATTTTCTCTATAGCTTCTCTCTATAATTTCTCTCTCTGTAGTTTCAATGAATTCGTAAAAAAAATAAAGAAGGAAACGAGCTTCTATTTATAGGAAAATGGAATGCATAAGAATTAATCCATGAACTATCCGTATTGATTTACTTTAATCTGACTATTCATATTTAAAGAAAAATCTTTTAAATAAAATATAATATATTCTATTTATATAAAAATATTTTACTATGCAAACACTATGCAATACTATGCAAAACACTATGCAAAAATACTATGCAACACTATGCATAATAAAATATAATATATTCTATTTATGTAATAACTTTAATAAAGTATTCTATTTTATATAAAAGATGTTTCGCTTTTATTACGTTAATAATACGAATAAAACAAAACGCCATTATCGCTATAATAATTCATATTATTAATCGACAATAATGGAATCAAACCGAGTGACTTCTCACATAAACATCAATAATCAATACCGTATACTACTATGCAACCACACGACATCGCATTTTTTACTACCGAAAGTAGTTCAACAAGAACTACCAGAAACTTCCGCCGTTATTTCAATAAAATATTTTTGTCGCTTTCAATCCGATAATTTCATTCCACCAATGATTGGTAGTGTCCACCTAAACCAATATTGAGCCAATCGAATATAATATAACCACTGCATACTTTGCAAAATTTATAAATACTTTATCTTAAATTCACACCATAAATTTCCTAATTTAAATCTTATTGATAAAATCCAATCTCAATTATAATAATAATTAGAAAACATTATTGGCAATGTACTTTTCTAAAAGAGGTTTATAAATACTACCCTTATTGGAAAGCCCCTCTTTCTGAGGAACCTGCTGGTTATAATATTATCTCAAATATCAATAATTAATTATTGATTTATATGATAAGAAAATATTTATTTGAATAAATTATTTTATTTATTATATGTGGTTAAATTTTAAATCTTTTTATTTGTATTTTGTCGAATTGGAGGTATTAAAAGATCAAATCTATATTTTATTACGACTTTATTGTGTGAGTTATAATATTTAATCCGATCGTTGGATCGTTGTAATTTTGGATATGTTATACATATATAAGTTGAGTATATGTCCACAAATTTTGAACCGTTAAAAATGAGTATAATTTATTATGAATTTTAAGAGGTGGTGATTCGTAAATTAGGTTATAAATGATTTTGGTGGAAAATTGTAGAATCAGTGGGCCCCACTTTTGGTTGGTGAGAAATGTGCTCAATTGAATTTTCAAATGTGGTGGGTGGGAATAGTAGCGAGTAAAGCCATCAGGGGTTCTTGAGTTAAATCTGGCTTTTGCGTCTTTAACATTTTCTTATGAAAATCACACCGAAAACAAAGTTTTCTCTTTCTCTCTCTATATTATTGAGCGTATTTTGTGAGTATTTAGATACTTTGAGAGTTCTTTGTTCATCTGAAGTTTCATTCAAAGATCACTTCCGATCTTTCCTTCCGGCAATCTTGACTTTTTTGAGGTAAGGGATATTATTTTTTTTTCTCGTAATGATATTATTTATTCAATATCATTATCTTTGAAATGTTGATCTGAAATTTTATCAAATTTGGAACTTTTTCATGTATCGAGTTACTATTCATGAGTTACTATTCACGAAGTTACTATTCATGAGTTACTATTCACGAAGTCTACTATTCACGAGTACTATTCACGAAGCGTGAAAATGTTTTTTGTGGAATTTCTATCTTTTGGTGTCGAGAGTTACTTATTCACGATATCTGGACTATTCACGATATCTGACCTTTATTCACGATATCTGGACTATTCATCGAAAAATAAAATTTCTTCTTTTCATCCAAAATATCTATTCGGATACTAGCTTTGATTATATCCATGTTTTGATCATTCTTGAATTTTACACCACTATGATTATTTTTGAGGTATTGTTGGACATGGATAAAACAAAGTACTAATCCTTAATCCTTAATTCTTGTCATTTTGTTTCAATTGGATTCGTTCTTTAAAAATATTTTCATCATCCTCGGTCTTAAATGATGATATTATTGAATATCTTTGGCACAGTAGTGCGAAGATGAATGATTTCTGAAGAATATCTTTGGCTGTAGTGCAAGATGAATGATTTCTGAAGAATATCTTTGGCCCAGTAGTGCAAAGATGAATGATTTCAAGAATATCTTTGGCCTTTAGTGCAAAGATGAACAGTGTTTAAATGAACATGATCGATCGATGAATATCTTTGGCCTTTAGTGCAAAGATGAGCAGTGTTGAGATGAAATATGACCGATTGATGAATATCTTTGGCACCAGTAGTGCAAAGATGAATATTTGATTTATTGATTGATGTTACGAGGATAAAATATTGATGATGGACTTGTTAAATTCATAGATTATAGTAGATTTCATTCTCTCACGTAACTCTTCTATGAATTATTATTTCCATTGCGAATATTGATCTAAAACTTGTTGTCTATTGTATTCTATCGATTTTTCCTGTTGGAGACTAACGATAATTTGTTTTATATTATCTTAGTCATAATATTCTTTCTTGGGCTAGTTGAGCTCACCCTTTTCCTTGTTGTTCCATTTTTCTTCTCGGGAGGCGAGAATGTAGCGAGAGTACTTAGTGGGGTATGGAATGAAGGTTCTAGAGAGTTGTTTAGTAGTCCTCACCATTTTTGTAAAATAATGTATCAATAATTATGATGGGGATTTATTTGCGTGTGGATATTGTCTAAAAACAATATTATATTTAAACTCACAAGATATATATTGTCGTATTTCACACGACATTTGTATTATTGAAGTTGTAGTTTGCTTCTTGTACCATGTATTTGGCGACTCAGAATGGGTGTTGTGTATACCTATTTTTGGAGCGTCACAATAGTATTAAATTATTAATTGAGACGACAAGTTATAAATGATTAATAATTGTTGAAAGATTAAATATGTGTTGATTAAAAATAAAATGATTTGTGGTAATATTTATTCAATCCTTGACGTATATAAAGAGTCTGTTATGAGACGTTTGTGGTAAGTTTGATTATTTTATGGGGGGCCCATATGTCATCATCTAAGAGTCCCTTTGTCAATAGTAATTACCTTTGTGAATAGTAATTACCTTTGTGAATAGTAATTACCTTCGTCAATAGTATTTACCTTCGTCATAGTAATTACCTTCTTCAATAGTAATTACCTTCGTCAATAAATAATTACCCTTCGCAAATAGTAGTTGTCCCTTCATATTACCAAGAGTTAATCGCCTCTTGATTGTTCCAAGGGTTAATTACCCTTCATGAAATAGTAGTTGTCTCTTGATATTACCAAGAGTCATTTTGACCCTTCGTTAAGACCAAGAGCCACCCTCGGTTTTCTATAAATAAAAGCTCATTCCTTCATTATTTCTTACGAATTCAATTGAAACTCTGAGAGAAAAACTATAAAGAGAAAGAAGAAAAGTATTTTGCTACTTCACTTTTCCAATATTCAGTTCTTCTAAGGTAGGGAATATTATTTGTTGTACTTCGTAGTGGTGTTTTTTTTTCATTCATGAAGAGAACGTCATTATTCCATTCTTTATTATTACATTGGAATAACTTTTGTAAAAGTGGCATACCTATACATGACACATATATACGGAATACCTATACTTGGTGAAATCCTTATATTATTTCATTCTTATTTATTCTGTTGAATAACTCGTATACTGCTGGAATCCCCTATACTTGGTGACATTCTTCTATTATTTTATTATTCCGTTGGAACATCCTCATTGTTTTTGTTTTTTCTGTGGGACTGGTTCCGTCTTTTATTATTCTATTGGAATATCTTCATGCATGTGTTTTACACGGCACTGGTTCCGCCTTTATTATTACGTATTTATTATTAGGTTGGAATAACTTTTAATACATCAAGTACTGCATGCACGGTGATTTCTTTTGTTATTTCATTCGCTATTATACTTAGTTGGTTAAAATTTTGACTTCTATACTCCATGAATTTAGTGGAATATCCTTGATATTTGCGCTTCATCCAAAGATTTTCATGAAAATATTTTTCTCGAGCATTCTTGAATTTTACTCTACAAAACAAAAGATTATCGTGTTGACAATTTGGACGTTATTAGTTCTTGAATAAATTAATTCGTGAACTTGTTTTATTGAATTATTATGTCATTGTCATCATCCTCATGTTATATTATGTTATCTTTGGCTTACGTGCATAGATGAACTTAGTATGATTATGACCAGGGATCATTCAGTATAATCATGGCTTGTTATAAATGATGTGATAAAAGTCCTCAGTGGCCTGTAATGCAGTGATGGATAGTTTTTGGTATGATTATGACCAGGGGTGATTCGGTATAGTCATGACCATTGATAATTTGATGAAAATCCTTGACCGTGGTACAGGGATGATTAGATATTGTGGTTTATTCATTAAACTGAGTCTTAGTGATAAAAATTGATGAAAACCTTTTAAAACCTAAAAGATAGTAAACTTTATTTTCTACTTGACTCTTTTAATGGATTAGTATATTCATTCATTGATTAAACCGGTTGTCTATTGTATTTTATCGGTTTAACATTGTTGAAGACTATTGATAATTTATTCGCATTATCTTAGTTATAATATTTCTTCTTTGGGCTAGTTGAGCTCACCCTTTCTTTCACCGTTCTCTTCTTGAAATGAGAATATAGGCGGGACGAGTCGGGGAAGCGAGTGATGGTCCCGAAGATAGCATTAGTAGTCCTCACTATTACATTAAATAGTGTGACAATAAATGTAATGAGGACTCCTTGAGTATGGATATTGTCTAAAATGACAATATTCCTATTAGAACTCTCGGTTTATGTATTATCGTATGTTATACCTACGCGGATGTATAATTAAGTTTGTATTTGTATTTTGTACCATGTATCTGGCGACTCAGAATGGGTGATGAATACCTAATTTTGGGGGCGTCACATATACTAACTAAATTTGCCCATTAAATGATATCAATATATATATTATATGTTTATTATTCATGAGATGAATGCTATTTATTAATGCATATGGTGATGTGTATGATAATAAATGCGATTGATTATGGACAATTGATCAATGTGATTGGATTTTATTTTAGTTGGATGCATGAATGTATGGGTTTTATTAAATGGGGTCTCACATACTCGCCTTCTCTAATTTTTTCTAATGTAAATTCTATCTCCTCCTATGTATTTCCCTCGATCACGATCAAGGTTTCTATTTATTTTAATTAGTTTTGTAATAGGAATAGTTAGAATTAATTTTGAAAAATTGGAGATCAAGGAGCAAGGAGCGCTTGAAGACCCGTTTGTAATCGAGCCCGGGTTTAAATGTAATAGTTATATTTAAATATTATTTCTTGCACCCCTAGGGTTTGACCTTTTGGTTCACTTGGTGGCTCTAGTGAACCAAACTAGAATAAAAGTCCATAATCAATCCGGATAGAATATAATATTCTATATGTGCATGCTTATACTATATATATTATATATTATGCAAACATGCTTCGCATATTCATTAATATGACGCGTATTTTATATATATATGTGCATGCGCGCTAAACAAGATGAGACAAATTTTAATAACAAATCCCTCAAATTTTTATATTAAGTTCTAAGCGTTCAAAAATATTTGGAATATCGAACGTCGCCTTCTAGCATGATAAAATTAATAGAGTATTAAATATTTAATATGAGTTTGTTGTGTCACCACAAGGCAAGTATTAAGTATTTAAGATGTTAATTTATCACATTTGATGCTTATAAAGAAAATTGAACAATATTGTTTTGTTGTGTCACCACAAGGATGATATTTTTCTTTTTTGAATATATGGAGTGCTAGGTCGGACTTAACTTGGATAATTTTGATTCGGATGTGCCACCACTTGATCAAAATAATCTAAGAGGCAAAAGAAAAGGAGTTGCATAGTTGATGTAATTGACAAAAGTTGTCTACCTATTTATTTATATATAGTTTGTTGTGTCACCATAAGGCTATATACATTTGAAATGGGATCCTTATTCTCACTAAAGAATCTTTAATTAGACTTTGTTTAACTATATAAGTGAGGTAATATAGTTTGAAGAAAATAGTGGGAGATACCAATTTAAAACAAGACCTAAATTATTTTGGTAATTAATAAAAGAATGTATGTTAAAATGTTGTTAAATACAAATTCATTTACAAAATTTTACAATGTCTTAATTACTATCATCGCGAAACATATTAGATGTTATTTAACCGGACCAGTATTAAATGGATTGGTTAAGGAATATGAGAATAGTTCTCATGGTTAAAAGCAATCTTATGTCCTTAATACGCCTATCCCCTGCAATGGTTGCGCATAATGCCTCGAGAGGAAGAGATTGCTACTTTTAGAAAGTGGCAAAATGATGCACAATTGGCTCAATGCATCATGCTCGCATCCATGAAAGTAACGAGCTTCAAATACGATGAAACTATGGGACGCTCTTACTATATTCTTGCACATCAAGTAGTTGATGGCGAGGAAAGTAGGACCGATAGATATCGAGGATATCTAAGGAGCCCTTCCGATCTAGAATGACCAAGAAGGCACTACAAGATGCATAAAAAAGTTCCTAATGATAATCAATTTGATTGATCAATTAGACAACGGATTTTGTCATGGATGGAGAGTTGAGCCAAGATTTGATCTTGCACTCACTCTCACTCCTTTCACAATTGTTGTGAATTTTCATATGAACAAGCTAGATATCGCCTTTGATTTGCTTAACATGTTGAAAAATGATGAGAGTCACTTTCCAACCAAGAAAGACCAAGTCTTACTTGGTAGGGGCCAAATGATCTTCCTGAAAGAAGAAAGATTCAAAGAAGGTAAATAGAAAGGCAAAATAAAGGATAATAAGAACAAAATCGATACGGATAAGAAAGGAGTTTGCTTCCACCGCAATAAGCATGGACACCGGAAAGAAATCATGAGAAGCATCTTGCAGAGGCTAACCAAAGAAGCTTAATGAAGTTTCTACATAAATACAATTTTGTTCAAGATTTAAAATAAATTTTCTTTAAGTCAAGGTTCTACTTGGATATTGGATATCGACTTTGGTTATCATAAATATAGATTTATGAAGGGACCAAGAAGAAGTAGAAAGCTAAACAAAGATAAGTAATCCTATGTGGAAAAATGAAGCAAAGGTTGCTACATTAGCTATAAAACTTATAGTTTAGCAGATCGCTTACGGGAAAAATCTATTAAGTCAATAAGTTGTTATTGTATTCCAATTCTTGTTAGAAACATTATTTCCATTTTATTGTTGACAATAAAATTTTTGGTATTATAATTAAGAACAATTGTTGTTCTATTTATAATAATAATGTTTCAGTATAGAACTCGAAAGATTACTTAATGGATTTTGTATACTTGACTTTACGTGAAAAATTATTTTGTAAATTGAACAAACTAGTATAAGAAAAGAGATGATCATTCAAAGAGTTGAATGTATGTATTTGTTGAAATACAAGTGTGAATTATATGAAAGGTTCAAAGAATTCGTAAGTGAAACAAATTGGCAAAAGTATTAAGATTCTTTGATTAGATCAAGGAATAAATACTTGTCTGCAATAAGTTTCTAGATCATCTCAAATGGTTTTTCTCATAATGGACACCTCCCCGATACGTAATAATTGATTGATGTATCCGAAAGGAAAAATCATACCTTGTTGAACATGGTACGGTCCAAAATGATTTTACCGACATTCCAAAGATCCTTCAGGATCATGTCCTAGAAATGGTCAGACATATCTACGAAAAGGTAACCTCAAAATCCAACCCCAAGACTCCATAAAAGTTATGGATGGGGAGGATTCCTAATCTTAAGTATGTTAAGATAAGGGGTTGTCCAACTTATGTGAAAAGGTTTCAAGGATAAGCTTGGGACAAGATTTGACATGTGTCGATTTGTGGGACATCCTAAAGTAAGTTTAGGGTATATGTTCTATAATCCTACTTAGCAAAAGGTGTTTGTTAAGAAACACACTACCTTCTAAGATAAAGGTGTTTATCATTGAAGGGGCTAGTGGGAGGATAATAGATCTTGAAGAGTTCAAGAACCACAAAACACTATAAGTCAAATAAGAAGAACTCAGAGATAAACCTATTGTACCACAAATCGAATCATAAATCCGAATAGTACCAAGATACCTAGGAGGTATGGATTCATCATGGATGATGATGATGAGGTACGATCATAGAAGATGATGATCCGTAGTTACATACGATGAGGTAAGAGTTCTAGTGTGTACAAAAGGGTCGATGGGAGCGTCGTGAAATTTCTAGTATTATATGTTGATATACTACGGATGAGGAATTACATACCAATGCTACAATCAATAAAGATATAGTTGTCTAAACATTCCTCCATGAATGATTTGGAAGAGTATCTTAATTGGGGATATAAATCTATATAGATAGATTTAAGAGGATGCTCGACTTAACCCAAGGAACATATATTCATTTGATGCTAAAGTCGTTTAGCATGGCAAACTCCAAGAGATGTCTCATGTCGATGAGCTATGGAGTGTATCTCTCCTAATAGTCCCCACAGACTCCTGAAAAGAGAGGTCGCATGAGTGATAATCATGTATGCAATGAAATATACAAGATCTAATGTTGATCGGTCATATTCTGGAGAAGATCATGTAGAGTCGCTGAAAAACATCTTAAAGTTCTTAACCCAAGACTAAGGATGTGAGCATACATGGTGGGTCCGAATTAAAACTAGAGGGCTTTACTGCACTCAAGTTTTTCGCATGCACTAAGACGATCGAAAAATCCACTTTAAGGTAAAGTGTTACCTTGAATAAAGTGGTGTAGTGAATTTAAAGGTTCCAAATAGCAAAAGGTTGCCGGGTTTAATGATAAAGACAAAGTATATAGCTATAAATGAAGTCGCAAGTTAATTGTTTGGATGATAAGTTCATTACGTAACTAGGAATAGTTCCTAAGTCTCATCTTGGATCTAAACATGTGTTGTGGCACTTTCATTTGATTATAGGAATCATTGAAAGATGGGAAATCACTATAGAGATAGTGAACTCTCAAAAACAACATTACATATCCATTAACTAAAGCTTATCCAATGCCAGGATAATCGCCACTTTGAGAAGAAGAGTATGAGATACCACGACGATCGACTTTAGTGCAAGTGGGAGATTGAAAGTAGTATGCACACAAGCCAATCATGTTTGATGATAAAGCATATACTTTGTAACAATCTTATTCATTTATTAATAAAAAGTATTAATTTATTAAAGGCTTTTAATTATCTACATGATCTTTGTTTTATAATATGTGATAAACCCATAGTTTTAAGCAATGCTTTTAGAATAATGATGATGATCATTCTAATGAGATCAAAATTCTTAGAAAGCTTAAAACTAAAATAGTTCCAAATCATTGGATTACTAAATTGGGGATTAGTGAATCCGGATAGATTGGTACATACGCTGCTTTGCTTCATTGGATGAGGATGATTGATCTCATGATCATTTGTGTGGAGACACTAAAGCAAGTATGTAGTGCTTATTAGAGAATAAGTTCACCGAACGTGGCTCGCTAAGGAATACCTAATGGAGTTTTACTTGCATCAATAGGAATTCCTCAGTGATAGTAGTACAAGTGATCCTTGGACTTGAAATCATCATAAGATCTTGTGTATGATGAGTTATACTTTGACTTATTCCTTAAGACCCATAGGGTATATCAAAGGGTATGCTTGGGTATAACAAGTTGTATACGGAGATAATATATGATCAATAAAGAATCTACCACTTCTAATAAAAGAAGAGAAATGTCCTATGTGATTCGATAAATGACAACCCAAAGAGTCCTTGGCGAAGGCGTAATGAAATTAGAAAGGAGTTTCTAATTTGCATTATTTGAGTCAGGCATTTAAGAGTCGAAATACATATAATTAAATAAAATAAGACTTTACAATAATTCCATGCCTTATATTTAATTGGGACATTATATGGTGGAAGGATTGAATTGTACGGTAACTATTTACTCAAAGGTTCTTTTATGATTAATGTTGAAATCTATATTATCCGGAAAGTCGCCGATCGCTAGTGAGGCTTATCCCTATTGTAGAATAAATATTATTTATTTAAATAAATTAATTGTTTAATTTATTTATTTAAATAAGATTAGAATTGTTCTAATTGATTTATTCACAACCTATTTAATATGGAGAACCTAAAGGGTCACACCATAAAAGGAAGAATAATTATTTAAGAAGTTAATGACATAATCGTAATAATATGTTATGTATATTTAATTTAATCTATGGTGATAGAATAAATTAAATAGCTTAATATTTATTATTTAATATTTTAGAAATATTAAATATAAATTAATAAGAGGAGTCTTATTAATATTATTACAATTATTATTATTATTTTAATTTCTAAAGAGTTTAGGAATTAATTTAATATAAGTACTCTCATTTATTCCTAATTGGATTAGGAAGGAAAATTAGTTAAAGGAGTTTAATTAATTATCCCTAATAAGATTAGGGGAGCCCTTTAATTAAAAGGGTTTAATTAAATAATACCTTATTTTAATAGGGTTACTTGATATCATTATAAGAAGAGTCTTATATTAGATATCAAGACTACGTTATAATTCCATGGTTGGAGACGCCCCCAAAATAGAAAAACTAGGGTATACACAACACCCATTCACCTCGAAACACTTGGGTGGCTAACGTCGCCAAAATACATACACAACACCCATTCCAAGAAGCAAATACATACAACTTCACTTGATAATACAAATGTCGTGTGAAATACTTACATATATATATATCGTGAGTTTAAATATAATATTGTCTTCTGTACAATATCCACACGCAAATAAATCCCCATCATAATTATTGATACATTATTTTTTACAAAAATGGTGAGGACTACTAAACAACTCTCTCTAACCTTCTTCATTCCATACCCCGACTAAGACTCGCTACATTCTCGCCTCCCGAGAAGAAAAATGGAACAACAAGGAAAAGGGTGAGCTCAACTAGCCCAAGAAAAGAATACTATGACTAAGATAATATACAACAAATTATCGTTAGTCTCCAACAGGAAAAATCTGATAGAATACAATAGATAACAAAAGTTTTCAGATCAATATTCGCAATGGAAATAATAATTCATGTAAGAGTTACGTAGAGAATGAAATCTACTATAATCTATGAATTTAATAAATTCATCATCAATATTTTATCCTCAACAACATCAATCAATATTCATCTCAAATCAAATATTCATCTTTGCACTACAGCCCAAAGATATTCATCAATCCATTATGTTCATCTCAACACTGCTCATCTTTGCACTAAAGGCCAAAGATATTCATCATCATTTAAATGCTCATGTTCATTTAAACACTGCTCATCTTTGCACTACAAAAGCCAAAGATATTCTTCAGAAATCATTCATCTTTGCACTACAAAAGTGCCAAAGATATTCAATAATATCATCATTTAAGACCGAGGATGATGAAAATATTTTTAAAGAACGAATCCAAAGAAAACAAAATGACAAGGATTAAGGATTAAGGATTCGTGACTTTGTTTTATCCATGTCCAACAATACCTCAAAAAATAATCATAGTGGTGTAAAATTCAAGAATGATCAAAACATGGATACAATCAAAGCTAGTATCCGTATTAGATATTTTGACGAAAAGAAGAAATTTTATTTTTCTATGAATAAAGGTCAGATACGTGAATAAAGGTCAGATACGCGAATAAGGCCAGATAATGTGAATAAGAATCGACACCAAAAGATAGAAATTCCACAAAAACATCTTCACGCTTCATGAAATTACTTAATAAGAATCTCGTGAATAAGAACTCATGAATAAGAACTCGTGAATAAGAACTCATGAATAGTAACCCCATATGAAAAAGTTCCAAATTTGATAAAAACTTCAGATCAATATTTCAAAGATAATGATATCAAGAAATAATATCATTACGAAAAAAATAATATCCCTTACCTCAAAGAATCAAGATTTCCGGAAGGAAAGGCTCAAGTGATGTCGAATGAAACTTGTAATCAATAAAGAACTCTCAAAGTATCTAAATACTCACAAAATACGCCAATAATATAGAGAGAGAAAGAGAGAAAAACTTTGTTTCTCGTGTGATTTTCAATTCTAACTTAGCCTCTATTTATAGAAAATGTTAAGACGCCAAGCAGCATTTAACTCCGCAACCCGATGGCTTTACTCGCTACTATTCCCACCCACCACATTTGAAAATTCAATTGAGCACATTTTCACCAACCAAAAGTGGGGCCCACCAATTCTAGAATTTTCCACCAAAATCATTTATAACCTAATTTCTAATCAACCACCTCTTAAAATTCATAATAAATTATACGCTCATTTTTAATCTGCTCAAAATTTGTGGACATATACTCAACTTATATATGTATAACATATCCAAAAATTACAACGATCCAACTATTTGATTAAATATTATAACTCACACAATAAAGTCAGTAATAACACCGATTTGATCTTTTAATACCTCCAATCCGACAAAATACAAATAAAACATCTCAAAGATTAATTCCTTCATTAATAACCACATAAATAAATCCATCATTTATATTCATATAAAATAAATATTTCCTTATCATATGAATCAATAATTAATTATTCACAAATAATATTACGTAATCACATTTATGATAACCAGTCGCTCCTCAGAAAGAGGGGCTTTCCAATAAGGATCTCTCCTCATCGCCGCAAGCAATTAGTGACCAAACCTCTCCTTAGACATGTAACTTTCTAGACATCGCCAATAATGTTATCTAATAATATTATTCAAATAATATGAATTATCGATCCGATAATGGGAAATATCGCGTAAAGGATAATTATCAAAACAATAATAATATAAAATACCAACGCAAAGAATTATCAATCAATAAAATAAAATATCGAATAAGAATTATCGTAATAATTATCGAGTAGTGCCTTCACGTAAGAATCAATAATTGATGCAATACCGCAGCTACCGCTCAACAACGCCAGACATCAGTGTTTTAAACCACCGGTATTCCAACAAAGATTAATCTGTAATAATTACGCCAAGCTATTTTTAAACAACTTATATTTGTCGCTTTCCTCATCCAATCGCTCACATATGGGGCCACACACATGGTCGCTACCGTCGCATTTAATATTCCCCGACAAAGATTTAATATATTCCACGACCAAACGAATATTCCCCGACAAAATGAATATTTTATAACCACTTGCTTATTTTGAAATATTTATGATTTTACCCTTAACTATCCACATTAATCAAATCAACCCTTACTATTTCAAAATAATAAATAAAGGAAATTCCTTTTATTTAAAAAATTTCTGGTCTTACAACCTCCTCCTTATGAAATTTCGCCCTCGAATCGACGACGACTCGGTGTTTCAAAAGGTGAGGATACCTCGCTTTCATTTCCGCTTCCAATTCCCGTGTCATTTCTCTATAGCATGATTCCTCCACAAAACTTTAACTTGTGGTATGACCTTTCATGCTGTAGGACATGCTCCTTCCTATCCAAAATCTTGACAGTACCTCCTCACACGCTAAGTCTTCTACTATCTCGTCCCTGCTTCTAACTCTATAACGTGGTTCGGTCTTTCACATATTTACGAAGTACGATATATGTGAAACACATTATGAACACGAGACATACTTGAGGTAACGCAAGTCTATAGGCTACATTTCCTACTCCTACCAAGAATTTGAAATGGACCAATAAATCGTGGATCGAGCTTTCCTCTCTTCCCAAATCTTGTAACTCCTTCCATGGAGCAACTCGCAATAATACACGATCCCCTACACTAAATTCCACGCCCTTTCGATGAAGATCCGCATAACTCTTTTGTCGATCTTGTGCCGCTTGTATACGCTGTCAATCATTTGATCTTTTCTAGTAGTCATACGCATTTCAACTCTAGTCCCAACAATGTTGCTTCACCCACCTCATCCCAACATATCGAGAAATCGACATTTTCGGCCCATATAATGCTTCAATGGAGCCACACCTATACTTGCTCGATAATCTGTTGTTGTAGGAGAATTCCACCAATGGTAAATACTTATCCCAACTACCCTTGAAGTCTAGGACACAGAGTCTTAATATATCTTCAAGAGTTTGAATAGTCCTCTCTCGATCATCCGTCTGCTTGGGGGATGGTATGCCAACTAAATCGCAAACTGCGCTCATAGCTTTTTGCAAGCTAACCCAAAATCTTGAAGTGAATCTTGGGTCACGATCCAAACTATGGATACAGTATGCCATGCAACCTCACAATCTCATTCACGCATATACTAGCAAGACGCTCAAGTGAATAAGTCTCCGTGACGGCAAAGAAATGAGCAGACTTGGTTAATCTATCAACAATAACCCAAATAGCATTGATGCCTTGAGAAACCGTAGGAAGACCCGTAAACGAAATCCATGGTAATATGTTCCCACTTCCATTTCTAATCTCAAGTGGTTGCAACGGACCCTTAGGTACTAGATGCTCCGCCTTTACACGCTGGCAAGTTAAACACATCGAGATAAACTTTGCAATCTCTCTCTTCATATTGTTCCACCAAAATGTATGTCAAGATCACGATACATTTTAGTACTTCCAGATGGATTGCAAATGGTGTATCGTGTGCCTCCATCATAATCTTGTACTTCAAATCGTAGTCGTTAGAACACAAAGTCTAGAGTGGACTCAAGTATTCCTTCTTCATCAATTCTCGCCCTAATAGCTCCTTCTTGTACTTTCTTCTTCATACGATCACCTCCCCTGGTGGCTCGAGAAAACCTTTTAACTTTAACTTTATCGATTAAAGTCGATTATACTCAGATATATCATCACGCCGGGTACCTAGAGTTTTCATCTCCATCTCTATTATTTGTAAATTATACGAAATTAGTCTTTGACAATATCGTACTTCAGATTTCAGATACGATCTTCTACTCAACACGCCGCCTACCACGCTCGCTTTTTCCAGATGGCATGGTCGTAACACGTACCGAAATGAGTCTCCTCTCGAGTTCTTCAAGCTCTTCCCACATTCCTCGCTCCATTCGAATTTTGTATCTCTACGAAGTCACCATGATAATGGAATAGCGATTCGAGAATATCCTTCAACGAATCTCCGATAATAACCAACTAAGCTTCAAAAGCTACGATTTCGATTATCGACTTAGGTTGCTTTCTCAACCGCGACTCATATCCCAATCTTGATAAGACGTCACAATGACACCTATCGCTTTACTATCGCATCTAATATGACGCCCCTACAGAGAGTCCGCTTAGTAAAATTCCACAAAGGAAGTCACCAGATAAAGGCTCAGTACCAAATTTATAGTTGAATTTTTAACTCCTCAAGTTCAATAGAGCCATTCGATATGAGATTTTAGAAATGAGTTTTGTACCGGTTCAAAGTCGATACAATATTTAATATCGTGCTTTTGGGAGTAAACCAAGAAATTCTTCAGAAATACGTCGTGAAAAATCAATAACAACAGAATATTATTCAAATCGACGTGTCTTTATTCAAATCCATAATACGGACTAAGAAAACTCGACATCCGTAATAAAACGAATGACTTCATGGCTTGATATGAAAATGTTTGACTACAATGGTTTGATTGCTTGAATTCAATAACAAAGTTGCTTAGAATATGAAAACTAACAACCTTACAAAAGCAATCAATTTGGCACGATGAGTAGTTAACCTTAAAATCACATCAAAAGCAAATATCTCTATGTAAATAAGGTTAATGTGTAATGTGATAGTGCCAACTCAATCAAGCAAGATTTTTAAACAACTGATGTAATGAAAGTTTCTCCTAATGGAGTCTCCACAGATAGGTCAAAGTTTAATTTCTCCGTAGTCAAGTTCAAACGCTGAGCGCAAGTAAGAGAGATAAAAGAATGGGTAGAACCAATATCTAGTAAGGTATATACTTCGCAAGAATTTATAATTAACTAACCTGCATAACTTCGCTCGTTCCTCGATTTTGACCGGTCACGACAAACGCCTTCCAAGAACCGCTGACTTTGACTTTTCTCGGGACATCCTTTTCGACACCATTCTCGCCGGATCGGGTTTCGATATCGCATAAAATCTCGAGCGATATATATGTCCTTCTTTTCCACAATTATAGCATACCTTGAAGGCTTTGAACAGCTTTGACCTTATATGTCCCTCCTCTCCACATCTCAGTAGATCTAACCGGGCGATCGCTTCTTCCCTAGAATTTGTTGATGGTGCCGATGTCACCGCCGACGCCTTCCCGCCATCGTTAAATCTTCTTTTTTAGATTGACATCTCTTTCCATAATATCAACGCGTGTCGTATGGCTTTTTACCCATGCATCACTCATTCTCACTGCTCGCTTATTTCTTCTTTCAAATTTCATTCCACTTTTTATCATCTTATACTCGCCAAAGAGTGCTTCGCTCAAGCATCACATATCGGGTAACACAAGCTTGAATCGTTGCATCCTTTTGCTCCACGATCGCTCGCATTCTTCAAATTTCGCTTCTTCTAACTCATGAATACGATTTTGCAATTCTACATTTTGATCATAAAATACCTCTAATAAACTCTCTTCGTGTACCTCTTCTTCCTCTTCTTCCTCACTCTCACCGTTACTCTCATGCATTATCTCTAAAATCTAACTATCAATTCTTCACTCACCACACGGATATCTCTAATTCCTTCTTCACCGACATCACATTATCCTCGTCAAGATTAGAGGTGTCTCCACGATCTCATTCACTCCATCATTAACGCTCTCAAAGAGCCCATTCTTAAAAACTATCATAAAACAAGGGTTAATTAAATAAATTAACAAATCACATAATACCCCTATATTACGACTAACCAACAAATAAGCTTAGTAGACACACTAGCGGTTTTAGGTTTTACTCTCCGCCTCCTCCTCCTCTCCTAGTTCTATTCCCCATCTCCGCCAGAGATCATATCCCAAGCTCGATATTAACCGTGAAAACGACGCCCCTAAAATAGTATACACAACACCCATTCTCGAAGTCGCCAAATACATGGTACAAGAAGCAAACTACAACTTCAAAATAATACAAATGTCGTACATGGTACAAGAAAGCAAAATACAACTTCATTACAATATATACGACGTGAGTTTAAATATAATATTGTCTTCTGCATAATATCCACACGCAAATAAATCCCCATCATAATTATTGATACATTATTTTACAAAATGGTGAGGACTACTAAACAACTCTCTCTAGAACCTTCATTCCATACCCCACTAAGACTCGCTACATTCTCGCCTCCCCGAGAAGAAAAAAATGGAACAACAAGGAAAAGGGTGAGCTCAACTAGCCCAAGAAGAATACTACGACTAAGATAATATACAACAAATTATCGTTAGTCTCCAACAGGAAAAATCTGATAGAATACAATAGACAACAAGTTTTCGGATCAATATTCGCAATGAAATAATAATTCATAAAAGAGTTACGTAGAGAATGAAATCTACTATAATCTATGAATTTAATAAATTCATCATCATATTTTATCCTCAGAACATCAATCAATATTCATCTCAAATCAAATATTCATCTTTGCACTACAAAAGCCAAAGATATTCATCAATCCATTATGTTCATCTCAACACTGCTCATCTTTGCACTAAAGGCCAAAGATATTCATCACCATTATGTTCATTTAAACACTGCTCATCTTTGCACTACAAAGCCAAAGATATTCTTCAGAAATCATTCATCTTTGCACTACAAAGCCAAAGATATTCAATAATATCATCATTTAAGACCGAGGATGATGAAAATATTTTTAAAGAACGAATCCAAAGAAACAAAATGACAAGGATTAAGGATTAAGGATTCGTACTTTTTTTTATCCATGTCCAACAATACCTCAAAAATAATCATAAGGTGTAAAATTCAAGAATGATCAAAACACGGATACAATCAAAGCTAGTATCCGTATAGATATTTTGGACGAAAAGAAGAAATTTTATTTTTCTATGAATAAAGGCCAGATACGTGAATAAAGTGTCAGATACGTGAATAAAGGCAGATACGTGAATAAGAAACTCTACACCAAAAGATAGAAATTCCACAAAAACATCTTCACGCTTCATTAATAAGACTCGTGAATAAGAATCGTGAATAAGAATCATGAATAGTAACTCGTGAATAAGAACTCATGAATAAAACTCCATATGAAAAAGTTCCAAATTTGATAAAAACTTCAGATCAACATTTCAAAGATAATGATATCAAGAAATAATATCATTACGAAAAAAATAATATCCCTTACCTCAAAGAATCAAGATTTCTAAGGAAAGGCTCAAGTGATGTCGAATGAAACTTGTACCAATAAAGAACTCTCAAAGTATCTAAATACTCACAAAATACGCCAATAATATAGAGAGAGAAAGAGAGAAAACTTTGTTTCGTGTGATTTTCAATTCTAACTTAGCCTCTATTTATAGAAAAATGTTAAGACGTCAAGCAGATTTAACTCGCAAACTGATGGCTTTTACCTCGCTACTATTCCCACCCACCACATTTGAAAATTCAATTGAGCACATTTTCACCAACCAAAAGTGGGGCCCACCAATTCTAGAATTTTCCACCAAAATCATTTATAACCTAATTTCTAATCACCACCTCTTAAAATTCATAATAAATTATACGCTCATTTTTAATTCGCTCAAAATTTGTGGACATATACTCAACTTATATATGTATAACATATCCAAAAATTACAACGATCCAACTATTTGATTAAATATTATAACTCACACAATAAAGTCAGAATAACACCGATTTGATCTTTTAATACCTCCAATCCGACAAAAATACAAATAAAACATCTCAAAGATTAATTCCTTCATTAATAACCACATAAATAAATCCATCATTTATATTCATATAAAATAAATATTTCCTTATCATATGAATCAATAATTAATTATTCACAAATAATATTACGTAATCACATTTATGACAACCAGTCGCTCCTGTGAAAGAGGGGGCTTTCCAATAAGGATCTCTCTCATCGGGCGCCGCAATTTAGTGACCAAACCTCTCCTTAGATGTAACTTTCTAGACATCGCCAATAATGTTATCTAATAATATTATTCAAATAATATGAATTATCGATCCGATAATGGGAAATATCAAGTAAAAGGACAATTATCAAACAATAATAATATAAAATACCAACGCAAATTATTATCAATCAATAAAATAAAATATCGAATAAGAATTATCGTAAAAATTATCGAGTAAAGGCCTTCACGTAAGAATCAATAATTGAACAATACAATACCGCAATACCGCATCGCTCAACAACGCCAGACATCGTGTTTTAACCACCGGGTATTCCAACAAAGATTAATCTGAATAATTACGCCTGCTATTTTTAAACAACTTATATTTGTCGCTTTCCTCATCCAATCGCTCACATGGGCCCACACATGGTCGGTCATTCTGGTCGCATTTAATATTCCCCGACAAACGCATTTAATATTCCACGACCAAACGAATATTCCCCGACAAAAATGAATATTTTATAACCACTTGCTTATTTTGAAATATTTATGATTTAACCCTTAACTATCCACATTAATCAAATCAACCCTTACTATTTCAAAATAATAAATAAAGGAAATTCCTTTTATTTAAAAAATTTTGGTCTTACAACCTCCCTCCTTATGAAATTTCGTCCTCGAAATCGACGACGACCTGGTGTTTTCAAAAGATGAGGATACCTCGCTTTCATTTCCGCTTCCAATTCCCGTGTCATTTCTCTATAAAGATGATTCCTCCACAAAACTTTAACTTTTGGTATGACCTTTTCATGCAGTAGGACATGCTCCTTCCTATCCAAAATCTTGACAGTACCTCCTCATACGCTAAGTCTTCTGCTATATCTCGTCCTGGCTTTTAACTCTATAACGTGGTTCGGTCTTTCACATATTTACGGTACGATATGTGAAACACATTATGAACACGAGACATACTTGAGGTAACGCAAGTCTATAGGCTACATTTCCTACTCGGTCAAGAATTTGAAATGGACCAATAAATCGTGGATCGAGCTTTCCTCTCTTCCCAAATCTTGTAACTCCCTTCCATGGAGCAACTCGCAATAATACACGATCCCCTACACTAAATTCCACGCCCTTTCGATGAAGATCCGCATAACTCTTTTGTCGATCTTGTGCCGCTTGTATACGCTTGTCGAATCATTTGATCTTTTCTTGTAGTCATATCGCATTAACTCTCGTCCCAACAATGTTGCTTCACCCACCTCATCCCAACATATATCGAGAACGACATTTTTTCGTCCCATATAATGCTTCAATGGAGCCACACCTATACTTGCTTCGATAATCGTTGTTGTAGGAGAATTCCACCAATGGTAAATACTTATCCCAACTACCCTTGAAGTCTAGGACACAGTCTTAATATATCTTCAAGAGTTTGAATAGTCCTCTCGATTGTCCGTCTGTCTTGGGGGATGGTATGTCAACTAAATCGCAAATCCGCGCTCCATAGCTTTTTTTTTGCAAGCTAACCCAAAATCTTGAAGTGAATCTTGGGTCACGATCCAAACTATGGATACAGTATGCCATGCAACCTCACAATCTCATTCACGCATATACTAGCAAGACGCTCAAGTGAATAAGTCTCCGTGATCGCAAGAAATGAGCAGACTTGGTTAATCTATCAACAATAACCCAAATAAGATTGATGCCTTGAGAAACCGTAGAGGAAGACCCAGAACGAAATCCATGGTAATATGTTCCCACTTCCATTTCGGAATCTCAAGTGGTTGCAACGGACCCTTAGGTACTAGATGCTCCGCCTTTACACGCGCGGGTAAAGTTAAACACATCGAGATAAACTTTGCAATCTCTCTCTTCATATTGTTCCACCAAAATGTATGTCAAAGATCACGATACATTTTAGTACTTCCAGTGATGGATTGCAAATGGTGTATCAGTGCCTCCATCATAATCTTGTACTTCAAATCGTAGTCGTTAGAACACAAAGTCTAGAGTGGACTCAAGTATTCCTTCTTCATCAATTCTCGCCCCTAATAGCTCTTTTCAGATTTTCTTCTTCATACGCATCACCCTCCTGCCTATGGCTTCGAAAGCAATTTAACTTTATCGATTAAAGTCGATTATACTCAGATATCATCACGTGGGTACCTAGAGTTTTCATCTCCATCTCTATTATTTGTAAATTATACGAAATTAGTCTTTGATAATATCGTACTCAGATTGTATACGATTTTCTACTCAACACGCCGCCTACCACGCTCGCTTTTCCGTGATGGCACGGTCGTAACATGTCTTTAAATGAGTCTCCTCTCGAGTTCTTCAAGCTCTTCCCACATTCCTCGCTCCATTCGAATTTTGTATCTCTACGAGTCACCGCGATAATGGAATAGCGATTCGAGAATATCCTTCAACTAATCTCCGATAATAACCAACTAAGCCTTTAAAGCTACGTATTTCGATTATCGACTTAGGTTGCTCTCAACCGTGACTCATATCCCAATCTTGATAAAGACGTCACAATGACACCTATCGCTTTACTATCGCATCTAATATGACGCCCCTACAGAGAGTCTCGCTTAGGTAAATTCCACAAAGGAAGTCACCAGATAAAGGCTCAGTACCAAATTTATAGTTGAATTTTTAACTCCTCAAGTTCAATAGAGCCATTCGATATGAGATTTTAGAAATGAGTTTTGTACCGGGTTCAAAGTCGATACAATATTTAATATCGTGTTTTGGGAGTAAACCAAGAAATTCTTCAGAAATACGCCAGAAAAATCAATAACAACAGAATATTATTCAAATCGACGTGTCTTTATTCAAATCCATAACACGGACTAAGAAAACTCGACATCCGTAATAAACGAATGACTTCATGGCTTGATATGAAAATGTTTGACTACAATGGTTTGATTGCTTGAATTCAATAACAAAGTTGCTTAGAATATGAAAACTAACAACCTTACAAAAGCAATCAATTTGGCATGATGAGTAGTTAACCTTAAAATCACATCAAAAGCAAATATCTCTATAGAAATAAGGTTAACAGTAATGTGATAGTGCCACTTCAATCAAGCAAGATTTTTAAACAACGGATGTAATGAAAGTTTCTCCTAATGGAGTCTCCACAGATAGTCAAAGTTTAATTTCTCCGTAGTCAAGTTCAAACGCTGAGCGCAAGTAAGAGAGATAAAAGAATGGGTAGAACCAATATCTAGTAAGGTATATACTTCGCAAGAATTTATAATTAACTAACCTGCTAACTTCGTCGTTCCTCGAGATTTTGATCGGTCACGACAAACGCTTCTTCCAAGAACCGCTGACTTTGACTTTTCTCGACATCCTTTTGAGTCACCATTCTCATTGGATCGGGTTTCGATATCGCATAACTTCGAGCGATATGTCCTTCTTTTCCACAATTATAGCATACCTTGGAAGGCTTTGAACAGCTTGACCTTATATGTCCCTCCTCTCCACATCTCGTAGCATCTAACCGGGCGATCGCTCTCTTCCCTAGAATTTGTTGATGGTGCCGATGTCACGACGCCGCCTTTCCGTCATCGTTAAATCTTCTTTTAGATCGACATCTCTTTCCATAATATCAACGCTGTCAATGCTTTTTTACCCATGCATCACTCATTCTCACTGCTCGCTTATTTCTTTTCAAATTTCAGATTCCAAATTTTATCATCTTATACTCGCCAAAGAGTGCTTCGCTCAAGATCACATATCGGGTAACACAAGCTTGAATCGTTGCATCCTTTTGCTCCACGATCGCTCGCAATTCTTCACCGCTTCTTCTAACTCATGAATACGATTTTGCAATTCTACATTTTGATCATAAAATACCTCTAATAAACTCTCTTCGTGTACCTCTTCTTCCTCTTCTTCCTCACTCACTCATTGTTACCTCTCATGACTATCTCTCTTTAAGTAACTATCAATTCTTCACTCACCACACGGATATCTCTAATTCCTTCTTCACCGACATCACATTATCCTCGTTGGCGATTAGAGGTGTTCCACGATCTCATTCACTCCATTGTTAACGCTCTCAAGCAACCCATTCTTAAAACTATCATAAAACAAGGGTTAATTAAATAAATTAACAAATCACATAATACCCCATTATGACTAACCAACAAATAAGCTTAGGAGACACTAAAGCGAAGGTTTTACTCGCCTCTCTCTCTCTAGTTCTATTCCCCGATCTCCGCCAGAGATCATATCCCTAAGCTCGATACCAATCAGAACCCTCATGGTGCTTCAACCACAAAGACCTCACAATGGTACTTATCGGGTTTGCCACACCTGCGTCCCCTACACGGAGAGTCTATTCATCCCCCATCAATCCGAAGTCACCAAAGGAGAGGCTCGGGGCTCTTTACTTATAGCTCGATATTAACCGTGACGCCCCCAAAATAGGTATACATAACACCCATTCTCGAGTCGCCAAATACATGGTACAAGAAGCAAACTACAACTTCAATAATACAAATGTCGTGTGAAATACGACAATATATATCGTGAGTTTAAATATAATATTGTCTTCTGATAATATCCACACGCAAATAAATCCCCATCATAATTATTGATACATTATTTTACAAAAATGGTGAGGACTACTAAACAACTCTCTCTAGAACCTTCATTCCATACCCCGACTAAGACTCGCTACATTCTCGCCTCTTGAGAAGAAAAATGGAACAACAAGGAAAAGGATGAGCTCAACTAGCCCAAAGAAAGAATACTACGACTAAGATAATATACAACAAATTATCGTTAGTCTCCAACAGGAAAAATCTGATGAATACAATGTACAACAAGTTTCGCATCAATATTCGCAATGAAATAATAATTCATAGAAGAGTTACGTAGAGAATGAAATCTACTATAATCTATGAATTTAATAAATTCATCATCAATATTTTATCCTCAGTAACATCAATCAATATTCATCTCAAATCAAATATTCATCTTTGCACTACAAAGCCAAAGATATTCATCAATCCATCATGTTCATCTCAACACTGCTCATCTTTGCACTAAAGGCCAAAGATATTCATCACTCCATCGTGTTCATTTAAACACCTGCTCATCTTTGCACTACTACAGCCAAAGATATTCTTCGAAATCATTCATCTTTTGACTACAGCCAAAGATATTCAATAATATCATCATTTAAGACCGAGGATGATGAAAATATTTTTAAAGAACGAATCCAAAGAAACAAAATGACAAGGATTAAGGATTAAGGATTCGTACTTTATTTTATCCATGTCCAACAATACCTCAAAAATAATCATAGTGGTGTAAAATTCAAGAATAATCAAAACATGGATACAATCAAAGCTAGTATCCGTAATAGATATTTTGACTTAAAAGAAGAAATTTTATTTTTCTATGAATAGTGTCAGATACGTGAATAGTGAATAAAATAAGTATCGTGAATAAGAATTCGGCACCAAAAGATAGAAATTCCACAAAAAATATCTTCACGCTTCATGAATAGTACTTGAATAAGAATCTTGAATAAGAACTCGTGAATAGTAACTCGTGAATAAGAACTCATGAATAGTAACCTCGACATGAAAAAGTTCCAAATTTGATAAAAACTTCAGATCAACATTTCAAAGATAATGATATCAAGAAATAATATCATTACGAAAAAAATAATATCCCTTACCTCAAAGAATCAAGATTTCCTAGGAAAAAGGCTCAAGTGATGTTTAATGAAACTTGTATCAATAAAGAACTCTCAAAGTATCTAAATACTCACAAAATACGCCTCAATAATATAGAGAGAAAAAGAGAAAACTTGTTTCGTGTGATTTTCAATTCTAACTTAGCCTTCTATTTATAGGAAAATGTTAAAGACATGTCAAGGCAGACTTAACTCGCAACCCCGATGGCTTTACTCGCTACTATTCCCACCCACCACATTTGAAAATTCAATTGAGCACATTTCTCACCAACCAAAAGTGGGGCCCACCAATTCTAGAATTTTCCACCAAAATCATTTATAACCTAATTTCTCAATCACCACCTCTTAAAATTCATAATAAATTATACGCTCATTTTTAATCTCGCTCAAAATTTGTGGACATATACTCAACTTATATATGTATAACATATCCAAAAATTACAACGATCCAACTATTTGATTAAATATTATAACTCACACAATAAAGTCATAATAACACCAATTTGATCTTTTAATACCTCCAATCCGACAAAAATACAAATAAAACATCTCAAAGATTAATTCCTTCATTAATAACCATAAATAAATCCATCATTTATATTCATATAAAATAAATATTTCCTTATCATATGAATCAATAATTAATTATTCACAAATAATATTACGTAATCACATTTATGATAACCAAAAGTCGCTCCTGTGAAAGAGGGGCTTCCAATAAGGATCTCTCCTTACTAAAGACGCAATTAGTGACCAAACCTCTCCTTAGATGTAACTTTCTAGACATTGCTCAGAAGATCCCGAATTTTTTAAATAAAAGGAATTTCCTTTATTTATTATTTTGAAATAGTAAGGGTTGATTTGATTAATGTAGATAGTTAAGGGTTAAATACGCAAATATTTCAAAATAAGCAAGTGGTTATAAAATATTCATTGTTGTTTGGGAATATTCGTTTGGTCGTGGAATATTCGTATTTGGAATATTGCGGTCGGGATTTAAATGCACAAGTAAATGCCATGTATGGGCCCCATAACTGAAAGCGATTGGATGAAGAAAACGACAAATATAAGTTGTTTTTAAATAACGGCGTAGTTGTTACCGTTAATCTTTGTTGGAATACCCTATGGTTAAAACACACTAATACGCTATTGTTGATAAAGAGTATTACCAGTATACACACTAATACAATGAATATTTTATAACCACTTGCTTATTTTGAAGTATTTGCGTATTTTACCCCTAACTATCCACATTAATCACATCAACCCTTACTATTTCAAAATAATAAATAGAGAAAATTCCTTTTTATTTAAAAAAATTTCGGGGTCTTACAAACGTTGATCAAAGGAAGGAACCAAACCCGGTGGATTCAAGTTGAACGCGAAAAGAATTGGAGGTGAACTTGTACCTGAGGAAGCTCGGATCTTCAAGGGTATGATTCTTGTTCTTCAATTTTTCGTTTAATTAATAATTGTGCATAAAAGGGTGATCTGGGTATATGGTTTGTAAAATTTTTAAACTTTGATTTTCCACGTTTCCGCTTTATTTTGCAATTTGATCATGCTTTCATGAATATTACAAACCTAATAAAGACCTCTTCTTGATGCTTAGAATATGGGTGCATTTTATGTCTTGAATCCTGAACTCGATGAGACTTAGATTTTAGCATCTCCAAAAAAAGTATCTACAGTATGCGGTGTGTCCTCGTGGGACTCTCTGGAGTGTGATTTCGGATCTACTTGGTGAAACTCTCTCGTCACCAGAAGTAGGATACTCGAAGGCGTAATGCCTTATTTGTATTCTCGAGTGCATGCTCGGATCGCTTTCTTCGTCTGCACGCGACCATAATCTCTAAACCGATAGGCGAATACCCTTCTTAGATCAATTAGGAAAATGGTTGTTGAGTCTTCATCTACTCGCTTCGACCATAATCCTCAAGACCAATAGGGTGGAATACCCTCTTCTATCCAATTAGGAAAATGGTCATTGGTCTTTATCTACTCTGCCCCGATTCATAATCTCAAGACCAATAGGGTGGAGTACCCTCTTGAGATGCTCGTGAATATGGTTCTTTGGTCTTTTTGTCATGAGGATCACCTTGAGACATGTCCTCAAAGTGTATAAACTACTTTCCAACTCACGGTTGTCCATCTTTAGCGTACCACATCTTTCGTGATCGACATAATTGAACGCTTTGTCCCTCACTTGCAATCCAAGAATCACTGACAATCTATATCCTTGCTCGCTTTCGGCTACATCCTCGCTCACTTACAAATTACATCCTCGCCTCCGCTCCAAGAGAACCTCCAAAGCTCTATCTGCTTCGTCCACCATCTTCATCAGCCTGACCACCTCGGTGCCGAAGTTCTAAAGGGGTTCTTTTACTTGCCTTTTCGCCATGATCATGCTCTTTGTCGCCAAATAAAGACCAACCATCTTCGGGCTTCGCCGTGGGATCTCGAACGAGAACCCCCTGATTGGTGCCATAACTTCCGATGTATAACAACTGGAAATATTGTGATTGATAACTCAAGAACACTAGAAAAGCCCTCCTTCTAGTGCCAATGTTAACGTCAAGATCTTCTGCCACGTCCCAATCACGTAAGACGCCCTGATCCTGCACAGTAAACACGATAAGACACCAAAAGCTCGACTTACGGGTCCGCTTGGGGGATAAACTCGGCGTGAGAGTCAGTATATGTGTTCACAAGGTTAACAATGGAGGATGTAATGTCTAGTGTATTGAGAGATAATAATTCTCTGTGTATGAGATTATGAATGAAGACGCACTCGCCAGGAAGACCTTCTTCACATATGATATACTACAGACTTGGTTTACCGTGCCACTAACCCTCCCGACACCGTTAATCCGATCCTCTCATCCACCACCGCCAACCGTCAAATCCTTATTAATGCCATGTAAGATATCGATTGGCCATATCTTTGTCATCATCACCAAATTCGAAGATGTAGATACTTAAATATATGATGGGTCGAATTCATCGATTTGGTCCGATATTGTAAGACTTAACATAAAGATAATAAAGTGACTAGATCCAATAATGTCAACACCCAATAATGAAGACCCAATGGACTAACTGAATATGAATATGTAGACCCAATCCATTCGACCCAATAGGAGAAATATCACGACCCAACACTTAACTTTGATTTGTTTATTTGAAAGTTTAAGTTAAGAGTAATGTTAAGATGACACGAGATGATTACAAAAAATTTAATACAAAATAATGTGTCCGATTATACATAAATGAATCTAATAATTATATACCCAATAACTATAGTTCATATTATACTTAAACTTAATAATAATTCTAAATAGTTATTCGCTCCATTGTTTCCTTAATATATACTATATGAATATGACATGAGAACGATTAATAGTACAAACATAGTTAACTATGAGTATTTGGTTAATCTTATGTTACGTTTAATGATTAGTTTGGAGAATAAATTATTTTAGTGAAATAAAAATTTATTTTATTTTGTTGTTTTTTTTATTTCAGGTAGGAAGTGATGGAATAAAATTCATTCTAATGGAATTGATATACATGATAATTTTATCATCATATTACACCACTCACCACTACCAAAACTCAAACTTACACTTAAAATATCTTAAAATCATTTAATTCATTCTTTCATTCTATTCCGTTAATCAAAACAAAGCATTATAATTGGTTGAAATTTGTTTACATTATCGAAACAGTGAAAAAAATAGTTCAATAATATGGTCTTCTTCTTGTTTTTTTTTCGTTATTGAACAACATTGGACTCTACTTTAGTTGTTAATTTTGTCTATCTGGATATTCAATTAATGAACAACTTTACTATTGTTTTTTTAAAACAAAAAGATAGGAAACTCTATTTGAATTGATATACGTGAGGCCATGCCTTCAGTATGGTTAATTTTAAATTTTGTTACTTATTATAATATATATTATATATACTTCATCCATTTCAAAATAATAAAACCAATATTAAAAATTGATATGATAATATTGGTTTTTTGTTATTATAAATCGTAAAGATACAATTAATTATATGAAATTTATTGTTTTTGAAACTCAAATAAATCGTGCTATTTAAATTTTAAAAATATTTTAAATAGACCATATATTTTGAAATTGAAAGAGTATTTATTATTTATTGCCCTACCACTAGGGGTCGAAGACGCGCTTGCCATTAGATTGCACGAGCTGAGAAATTTGTCGAGCATCAATTCGGGTCCAACTACTCCACGAAGAATGTAATGAAGGAGAAGAAGAAGAAGAAGAAGAAGAAGAAGAAGCTCCAAAGCCTCTCAAAACGGTAAAATTGATTCCTCCGGATTTGGCTCCGAAATGTGCAACCCGCTTACATGCCGCAAAAGCGGCCATTGCAAATGACAGATTACTTTGATTGAAGCTAATTAATACTACTACTACTACAAAAATCGTTCTCTCTCTCCTAAAATTTCCCAAAAATCCGATCGATCAGGGAAAAAGGAGGAATGTGTTGAGATCAAAATGGGTAAGTATGAATATTTTTTAGGGCTTTGTATTTGCTAAAGCCAGGTCTATCATCTATGGTTTCGTTCTCCTTGGAAATGGCGGAGATCTTCACAATACGGAAATCCCCTCCACTACTTGTTTAAACAATTTGGCATTAAATAAAGTAAAGTTTTGAGCTCCCATAAATAACCGCGAGTAACTTACATTTCCATTTTCCACCGCCTGTTTTCAACTGTTTTCTTTTTCTGGATCAAAAATTTTTCTTCTAAATTTTTTTTTCTTTCCTTTGATTCTCAAAAAAATATATAGTATTTATTCTGAGAATTTTTACAGAATTCAATGATTTGGGTGTAATTTAGATACATATAAAAATAGAGTTATACAATCCGTGAAACACTATTTTTTACTATATGTATTCAAATTATATCTAAATTACTGAATTTTATAAAAAATTTAACTAAAATAAATATCATATATTATATTTTTTGAGAATCAAAACAAAAAAATAAAAATAAAAAAATTGAACCGATTATTGTAGCGGTCGATAGAACAATGTCCCCTTAAACTTATTATCTTTTTTTTAAAAAAAATATCGGATCGGCTAGACATGAGTTGCAGGGCTAAGTAGAGCACAGTCGAGATATCAAAGACTGACTTGATGATGAAAATCCAAGCCTGAAAGACCCATACATACATACTTACTAGAGCAGGCCACAGGTTGTATTGTACCCACGTTCCCACTCTCACAACAAATATAATAAATATATATTATATTTATTACCCCATATTTTAATCAAATTAAAGATTTAAATTTAAATGTCAAAATAATTTTTAATATTAAGTTGTGAATTCCTGAAATAATATTATAAATTGGCGTACGTAGTATTTATAAATTTTGACAAAGTTTCATTTTCGCTTCCAATTAAGTTTTCCTCATATTATTCCTCCATTCGATTTGTTGTGAGATTCAGTATTTTATCAATAAAGAATAAATTTTGTCAAAATAATTTTTAATATTACCAATCATCGGTAAGATAATATTATAATGTAGATTTATAAATTTTGCAAAAGACGCAAGTTTGTTATAATATTCGACGACAAAAATATTTTATCAAAATAACTATTAAGTTTTATTGTGATCGAGAAAACGCAAAAATACCTTTTAGTAAAATAACAAAGAATTACGGTGGTTCATCGTTGAACTACTTAAGAAGAATATACGTGTGATTGATTATCATGCTATACGATGAAGTCACCTATTTGATTCCATTATCACGATTAATAATACGAATTATTATAATGATAATGACGCTTTGTTTTATTCTCGTATTATTAACGTAATAAAATGTAAACATCTTTTTATATAAAATAGATACTTTATTAAAGTTATTCTATAAATAATATATTATATTTTATTACGATAAATGTTGCATAAATTGTTTTATAAATAAGCCAGTGATAAGATTGCATAAATGTTTGCGTAAGAAAATATTTTTATATAAATAGAATATATTATATTTTATTTAAAAGATTTTTCTTTAAATATGACCGCCGATTAAAAGTAAATCAATCTGGACCGCTCATGGATTAATTACTACGCATTCCATTTTCCTATAAATAAGCTCATTCCTTCATTATTTTCTTACTTAATTCATCAAAACTCTGTAGAGAAAATTATAGAGAGAAGTTTAGAGAGAAAATTATGTAAGAAAGAAGATTCTCGCTACTTCACTACTTCTATATTCAGCCTTTTTTACTTCAGAAGTGTGTTATTCTTTCTTCTTCGAAGAGAAACTCATTATTCCATTCATTATTATTCTCGCTTGAATAACTCGTAAAAGTGGCATACCCTATACATAACCTCAGATACGCCAGATACCCTATACTTGGTGAAATCTTTTATGTTATTCCATCGCTTATTATTCTCGCTGAATAACTCAGATACGCGGCTTACCCTATACTTGGTGACATTCTTCTATTATTCTCGCTGAACATCCTCGTCACAGGTTTTTACACCGACCGGTTCCGCTTTTATTATTCTCGCTTGAACATCCTCGTCTCGCGTTTTACACCGGACCGATTCCGCCTTTTTTATCATTCTCCGCTTGAATATCCTATCTCGCGTTTTACACCGATCCGGGTTCCATCTTTATTATTCTGTTGAACATCCCGCTTGCAGTGAATTTCACCGACCCGGTTCCGTTATTATTATTCTCATTGAATAACCTCGCCATGCGCAAGTACCGCATGCACGGTGATTTCTTTTGTTATTCCATTCTTTATTATACCCAAATAAGTTAAAACTTTGACTTCTATACTCCATGAAATTAGTAGAATATCCTCGATATTCATGCTTTCATCCAAATCTTTTCATGGAAATATTCTTCCGATCATTCTTGAATTTTACTCTCACTAAACAAAGATTACGTCGATAATTTGGACGTTAATAATTCATGGATTAAATAATTTTTGAACTTGTTTTATCAATTATTATGTCATCACATCATCCTCATGTTATATTATGTTATCTTTGGCTTACGCATGATAGATGAAATTAGTATGATTATGACCAGGATCATTCTAGATAATCACGACTTGATATAAATGATGTGACAAAAGTCCTCAAAGGGCTCAGAATGCAAATGATGGATAGTTTTTGGTATGATTATGACCACTGGGTGATTCTAGATAGTTATGACCATCGATAATTTGATGAAAATCCTTGACCGTGGTACATGGATGATTAGATGTGGTGGTTTATTTATTGTCTAGTCTCAAATGATAAAAATTGATGAAAACCTTTTTAAAACCTAAAAGATAGTAGATTTTATTCTCTACTGACTTTTTTAATGGATCGCTTATTCCGCCGCAGCTTAAACCGTCAGTTTATCAGATTTTATCGCTTTAACATCGTCAAGGCTAATGATAATTTATTCTCATTATCTTAGTCATAATATTTCTTATCGGGCTAGTTGAGCTCACCTTTTCTTTCACAATTTTCTCTCGTGAAATGAGAACATATAGCCGGGACGAGCCTGGGAACGGGTAATGGTCCAGAGGATAAGATTAGTAGTCCTCACTATTCTCGTGAAATAGTGTGATAATAGTTGTAATGAGGACTCCTTTTCGAGTTTGTATAATATCTAGTAGACAATATTTGTATTCAAACTCACGCTTTATGTCGATTGTATACCTACGCTTATATTAGTAAGTCGTATTTGAATTTATGTACCATGTAAGTGGCGACCCAAGATGGGTGACGATACCTAATTTTGGGGGCGCCACAACAGTATCGTAGCTTAGGGATACGATCCTCGCCAAGATGTGAGATAAGAACTAGAGGGGAGAGAGATTAAATTCTTCACTAGTATGACCTACCTAAATTTATTTGGTATTTAATTGGCTCATTGAGTATAGGATAATATGTGATATGTTAATTAACCCTTATTTTGTGGCGTTGTTTGAAAATGGCATCCAAAATGTTGAGAATAAAGAATGGAGCATGTGAGACTGCTGATTCTCCACGTATCAATAATCGTGACAATGTACAACAGATGGCGATAATCCTCCGTAAAACAACAACACCGATCAATCGACTAACGACGGACGCTTAAGAGGTTTTTAGAATTCATGCAACATCAAAGTAAAGCGACTTCCGCCCAAAACGTAGGGAAACACGGAAACTCTCGCCAGGCCACCGCTAAACAATTCAAGGAGTCGGGACCACCGAGTTTAAGGGAGAGCCAAAACCACTTCCGCTAAGCATGGATAAAGCATTACACAAGATATTTGATGTCTCGATGCCCGAGGAGCAAAAGGTTCCTTTTCACGCTTTTATACGCTCATGCTTAGAGGCGACATCGGTGGGGAATCAGTAAAACGTACTCAACCCGCCAGATCAAGATATCTTGGGAGAAGTTCCAGAGTCGTTTCAACGACAAATACTTTCCCGAAAGTATTCGCCACAATGAAGAGGTGGAGTTTATCAAGTTGAACAAAACAATACGACCGTGTCGCAACACGAGGCAAAGTTTATGAGTTATCACGATTCAGGCATCCCACTGGTGGATAATGAAGAGAGAATGGCGCTAATGTTTTAAGAGGTTTGAAGCCGAGATACGCCAACATCTTATTTCATAAACCGTGTTTTTATTCGATGTTGTAAATAGGGCTCATGAGTGGAGCGCGATAACGAGTCAACGCAACTAAAAGAAAGTAGCCGCAAAAAAATTATAATACCAAATGGAGAGTAGTCATCGGGTTGAAAACAAGCGTGGAGGGAATCAATAAAGCCAGATATGGTAACCACTTCTATGGGTAATCAGTACAAAACAATAAGAATGGACATTTCAAGAAAAGGAGATTCAACAATGATGGAAAGACGCCAAGACCAAAGACCGTTGTTAAGGAAGGAGAAGGACCATCTATTATATGCTTCAAATGCGAGAGAGGGACACATCATCCGAATCAAGCGCCATGCCATCCAAAGCATGTTATAATTGTGGAAGAGAAGGTCACTTAGCTCGATTTTTGTCGCCATCAAGACAAATTCAACTAGGATGGAGGCACCAAAGGTCGTCCCCATAAACCAAAGCCAGTGTTTTAAGAGAGAGCGTTTTTCTCGTGACGAGAACCCGAATAAGATTATCACGGTAAGTAATCATAAGCTCATGTCTATACCTTATTAGATACCGGCCTCTACCATTCTTTATCTCTCCTAGCTTGCGCTCAACGCTTAAATTTGACCCTGAGAAATTAGACTTTCGATTTATCTATCAAAACTTCGCTAAGAGAAACCTTCATTACCTCCATACGCTTTTTTAATCTTGTTGTTTCAAATAAACACTTTCACGCTACTTCGCCGATCTTATCTCTTTGAAAATACTTGCCTTTGAGGTAATTTTTGAGAAATCAATTGATTAACTACTTATTATTCTTTTCGTAAGGTTGTTAGCTTTTATATTTATAACCAACCTCAAGTATACTAAATTCAAAGTAACCAAACCCTAAAGTTAATCATCATAATATCGCTTCATAAGTAAAGAGCCCCGAACCTTTCGTTGTTGACTTTCTTGTATGGAATGCACCGCTTTTACTTTCTTCAGAGGTTTACATCGTGAATGAAGATGGCAAGTTTATAGGTATCATTGTGAGGTGCTATCTAGGTTAAGGATGTAAGTCACAGCTTGGTATCAATGTGACGATTATCCAAGTCTTGGATGAGAGTCACAGCTTTTGAATGATATTTCTATTATTAATAAATTTCTTGACGATTCTTGAAGACTTCTAGCCTACTTAGAGCGTGAAATCGAATTTTGTATCGACCCCAAAGACAAAAACCCATTTCTTAAACCTCAAATATTTCTTCAACTAAAAGGATCTGCTTTACGTGGATTATGATGAAAGTCATAATAAAAGCATTGACTAATGAAAATCATGGGTATAATGGTATTAGTAAGTGTTATAATGAGTTATGTTGGTTAGTATGTGAAAACATGAAAGTTTCTTAGAAATCACAAAGAGTTGAAAATCGATTTTTGGTGAAAAAACGTATATGAAATTCAATTGACCATATCTCTTATTATATTTTGAATTTTTGAATGTGGTCAAGTCCTAGAGTTAGATCTATGAGTTACCTAACTAATCCAAGTGGAATTACTGGAAAAGGTGTTGTAGATTTTTGTGTGGACTGATTTTAGCAAAGGAGGCCAAAGCTGTAAATTTCAAAAATGCTACTGCCCAGAAACTTTAAGGGGCTGTTTCGGCCACTTAAATTATGAGAAAAATTTTGGCCTTTTGGGACATGAAAGTATATGGTATAAAGTACCTCCTGTCCAAAAATGAGCTCATTCTGACTTAAAATGAGCAAGTTATGACTATTTCAATATTTAGGTTTTTCCGATTTAAAAACGCTATATAACCGGAGTTCTATAACTCCGATGACCATGAAATTTAAACTAGAAGCTCACGTTAACATGTGTAAGGTCCTGCCAAGATTTGGGAATTTTTGGAGTTAAACTTGAGGTAGCTAATTTCTTAAGGAATTAATTAGAAATTGATTTTAAAAATAGTAAATGAATTTTAAAATTCCAGAAAATATATTTTCATTATGGGACTATATTATGCTAAATCCCAGAAAAGAAATATTTTTGGGACTGATTTGGTATTTTTCATGAAAATAGTTTAGTTACTTAAATATATGAGTTAAATATGTTATGTGAAGTAATAAAAGTTGAAAAATAGGATATTATGGCTAGAGAATCCTATATAGAGTATATGCATATTTTTTTGAGAGATTTGATAATTGGTGATGATATCTTATGAGTATGGCATTTTGAATGATTAAATGCATTATATGGTAAAGCTTAAACAATTGAGATAAATTGTTTATAAATTTAAGAAGTATTAAAATATTGTTATAATATTAATGTTATTAGATTATGAGATTATTAAGTGATTGATAACATGGGGATATTTTTGAATCCTCGGATAAATTATATTATAAATGTTTAATATTTATCCTTTATCTCATTCGATTGATTCTTTATATCATTATCCTCACGTTTATATTACGTTGAAAGTCATCTCGTGGTCCGTAGAAGGTATATGGACTTGGTATGATTATGACCAGTGATTGTTCGCAGATAATCATAACCGTAATTGAAAACACAATTATCTTCGAATACAGATAGTGCATGGATAATTTATAATTTGTGGTCGTGATACTAATGAATACACGATTATCTTTCGTAGTAGTGTACGGATAATTTGTGGTCGTGATACTAATGAATACACGATTATCTTCGTCAGAAGTGTATGGATAATTGTAATCGTGATACTAATGAATCCACAATTATCTTCGTAGTAGTGTGTATGGATAATTTGTGGTCGTGATACTAATGAATACACAATTATCTTCGGTAGTAGAAGGCATGGATAATTCGTGGTCGTGATACTAATGAATATCCTCGCCCCCGTAAAGCGGTGGATGATTCGATGATATGGATTAATTATCGAAATGAGTCTCAAAGAATGAAATATTAATTCATGGATGTGGTAAAAGTCATCTTCGTCAGAAGTGCATTGATGGACTTGGTATGATTATGACTTAGGATTATTCGGTATAATCACGACTCAGATTGAAAACACGAATATCCTTAGCCAAGAAGTGTATGGATAATTCAGGTCGTGATACTATTGTCGAGTCTCAAAGATTATTGGTTTTATAAAATATATATATTTGGCCCCAGTAGTGCAAAAGATGAATTGTTAATGAATATCTTCGCCGGATCATAAAGATGAATTTAATATTTTTAACGATAAAGGTATTCAAGGTATCCTCATTTCTTTATCATATCAGTATCGCACTTCTAATTTCGAGGGCTTAAATTCCATAAGGAGGGAGATCAGGAGACCCCTGATTTTATCAATAAAGATTTAAATTTTGTCAAAATAATTTTTAATATTATGGTGTGAATTTAAGATAATATTATAGTTGTAGGGTAGTATTTATAAATTTTGCAAAGTATGCAAGTGGTTATATTATATTCGATCGGCCTGGGAGAATATTCTTGCTTAGCAGGAATATTCGTATAACTACCAATCATTGGTGGACCCTATTAATGTAATTATTGGCTTTTGATCGAGAAAACGACAAAAAATATTTTATTAAAATAACTATGAAGTTTTACCGCGGATTACCGCTGAACTACTCTCTTAGAGTAAAAGTACAATGAATACGTGTGGTTCGCATAAGAATATTACCAGATTTGATTATCGATGCTTATGTGAGAAGTCACCATTTGATTCCATTATCACGATTAATAATATGAATTATTATAATGATAACGACGCTTTTGTTTTATTCAGATTATTAACGTAATAAAATGTAAACATCTTTTATATAAAATAGAATACTTTATTAAAGTTATTCTATAAATAATAATATATTATATTTTATTACGATAGTGTTGCATAGTATTTTGCATAGTGTTTTTTGCATAAGATTGCATAAAGTTTTGCATAGTAAAATATTTTATATAAATAGAATATATTATATTTTATTTAAAAGATTTTTCTTTAAATATGGACCGCCGATTAAAGTAAATCAATCTGGACCGCTCATGGATTAGTTACTATGCATTCCATTTTCCTATAAATAAGCTCATTCCTTCATTATTTTCATTTACGAATTCATCAAACTCTGAGAGAGAAATTATAGAGAAAGCTATAGAGAGAAAATTATAGAAAGCAAGCAAGAGTATTCTCGCTACTTCACTACTTCTATATATTCATTTTTTTACTTGTAAGTGGTGTTATTCTTTCTTCAAGAGAACTTCATTATTCCATTCATTATCATTCTGCTTGAATAACTCGTAAAAGTGGCATACCCTATACATAACCTCGTATACGCCAGATACCCTATACTTGGTGAAATCCTTATGTTATTCCATTCTTTATTATTCTCGCTGAATAACTCAGATACGCTGGCTAATTCTATACTTGGTGACATTCTTCTATTATTCTCGCTGAACATCCTGTCTGTGTGTTTTACACCGACCGGTTCCGCTTTTTATTATTCCGCTGAACATCCTCTCTCAGGTGTTTTACACCTGACCGATTCCGCTTTTTATCATTCTCGCTGAATATCCTATCTCGTGTGTTTTACACCGGATCCGGTTCCATCTTTATTATTCTGGTTGAACATCCCGCTTGTGTGAATTTCACCGACCGTTCCGTTATTATTATTCTCATTGAATAACTCTGCCTATGCGGCACCGCATGCACGGTGATTTCTTTTTGTTATTCCATTCTTTATTATACCCAAATAAGTTAAAACTTTGACTTCTATACTCCATGAAATTAGTAGAATATCCTCGATATTTCGCGCTTTCATCCAATATCTTTTCATGGAAATATTCTTCCGATCATTCTTGAATTTTACTCTACAAAACAAAGATCATGTCGATAATTTGACGTTAATAATTCATGGATTAAATAATTCTTGAACTTGTTTTATCAATTATTATGTCATCATCATCATCCTCATGTTATATTATGTTATCTTCGCTTACGTGCATGATGAACTTAGTATGATTATGACCAGTGATCATTCTAAGATAATCACGACTTGATATAAATGATGTGACAAAAGTCCTCAAATGGGTGTGAATGCAGTTGATGGATAGTTTTTGGTACGATTATGACCAGTAAGTGATTCTAAGATAGTTATGACCATCGATAATTTGATGAAAATCCTCGACCGTGGTACAGTGGATGATTAGATGTGGTGGTTTATTTATTGTCGAGTCTCAAATATAAAAATTGATGAAAACCTTTAAAACCTAAAAGATAGTAGACTTTATTCTCTACTCACTTTTTAATGGATCATTATTCCTCCGCAGCTTAAACCGGTTGTTCATCAGTATTTTATCGCTTTAACACTCACAAGGCTAATGATAATTTATTCTCGCATTATCTTAGTCATAATATTTCATCGGGCTAGTTGAGCTCACCTTTTTTTTCAATTTTCTTCTGTGAAATGAGAACATAAATGCCGACGAGCCTGGGAACGTAAGTAATGGTCCGTAGGATAAGATTAGTAGTCCCTCACTATTCTCGTGAAATAAAGTGATAATAGTTGTAATGAAGACTCTTTTCGAGTTTGTATAATATCTAGTAGACAATATTTGTATTCAAACTCACGCTTTATGTCGATTTGTACACGACATGCTTATATTAGTAAGTCGATTTGAATTTATGTACCATGTAAGTGGCACCCAGATGGGTGGACGATACCTAATTTTGGGGGCGCCACACTTGTGGTAATATGACTTTCAGCGTAGGGGACATACTCTTTTTCTATCCAAGATCTTGACAGTACCTCTTCATACGTTAAGTCTTCAAATATATCTCGTCCGGCTTAAACTCAATAACGTGGTTCGTTCGGCTTTCACATATTTATTTAAGTATGTATATGTGAAACACATTATGAAACACGAGACATACTTTCGAGGTAACGCGAGTCTATAGTCTACATTACCTACTTTGGTCAAGAATTTGAAATGGACCAATAAATCGTGGATCGAGCTTTCATCTCTTCCCGAATCTTGTAACTCCTTCCACGGGCAACACACAACAATACATGATCCCCAATACTAAATTCCACGCCCTTTCACGAAGATCCGTGATAACTCTTTTATCGATCTTGTGCCGCTTGTATACGTCAAATCATTTGGATCTTTTTCGTGAGTATATACGCATCAACTCGAGTCCCAACAATGTTGCTTTCACCCACCTCGTCCCCAACATACCGGAGAGCGACACTTTCGTCCCATACAATGCTTCAAATGGAGCCACACCAATGTTTTGTCGATAATTATTGTTGTAGGAGAATTCTACCAATGGTAAATACTTATCCCAACTCCCTTTGAAGTCTAGGACACGTAGTCTTAATAAATCTTCAAGAGTTTGAATAGTCTCTCGATTGTCCGTCTGCTTTGAGGATGGTATCTTCAACTAAATCGTAAATCCGCACCCATAGCTTTTTGCAAGCTAACCCAAAATCTTGAAGTGAATCTTGGTCACGATCCAAACTATGGATACTAGCATGCCATTTGAACTTCACAATCTCATTCACGCATATACTAGCAAGACGCTCAAGGAATAAGTCTCCGTGATCGGCAAGAAATGAGCAAACTTGGTTAATCTATCAACAATAACCCAAATAAGATTTATGCGCTTCGAGAAATCGTGGGAAGACCTGTGAACGAAATCCATGGTAATATGTTCCCACTTCCATTTCGGAATCTCAAGTGGTTGCAGAATGGACCCTTAGGCACTTGATGCTCCGCTTTACACGCCGACAAGTCAAACACCTCGAGATAAACTTCGCAATCTCTCTTCATATTGTTCCACCAAAATGTATGTCAAGATCACGATACATTTTGGTACTTCCAAGATGGATTGCAAATGGTGTATTGTGTGCTTCCATCACGATCATGTATTTCAAATCGTAATCGTTAGAACACAAAGTCCGGAGTGGACTCAAGTATTCATTCTTCATCGATTTCGCTTACGAATAAAGACCTTCTTACACTTTCTTCTTCATACGACATCCCGGATTCATGGCTTGAAAGCGACTTTAACTTTTAGATTAAAGTTGGTTCTATGGGTATACTCGACATCATCGCACTCTGCCTTCGTGATATGATCTTCTACTCAACGCGTCGCCTATCACGCTCGCTTTTCGAAGATGGTATCAATAGTGTGGTCGTAATCTTTCAACAACTCGAGCCAACGCCGTTGCCGCGTGTTGAGTCCCTTTTGAGTGAAGAAATATTTGAGGCTTTTTATGGTCCAATATATCTCCATTTTCTCCATATAGATAATGCCTCCGGATCTTTAAGCGAAGACGACATCAACAATAACTTTAGATCACGAGTAGGATAATTCCTCTCATATTTTTTAAGTTGTCATGGGCATAGACTATGACTTTTCCCACGCTGCATGAGAACACATCCTAACCCTTTCGCATCAAGATCGTTTAGATAATAAATCCATCCGAACCGGGATGGTATTGTCGTAACAGTCTTAAACGAGTCTCCTTGTTTCTTTTGAACTCTTTCTCGCATTCCTCGCCCATACTGAATTTTATAAGTTGAGAGTCTTACAAGGATGTATAAAGATATGTGGTAGGACAGATGTCAATTTATTGTGTTAAAAACTATGATTTAATATAGATAATAGATAATAGATGTCCTCTTGCAACAAAACCACAAGTAGGCCCAAAAATAGGTTTACCAAAATAGTTTGGGCCTAAAAGGGCATGCTCAAAGACCCGTTTTGAGAGTTCAACTACTTATAATGAAAAATATTAGTACTATTGCATAAGAATGTGGGGGAGACGTATAATATATAATGTGGAGTAGTAAGTATAAGTCAACGAAAAGAGGAAGGCGTGTGTTGGCATGAGTTTAACAGATGCATTTACTTGCTGTTTGAAAGCCTCCACACGCGCGCATAAAGAAATACTCCTACAAACAAAAATACCCTCTAAATGCGGTTATATAAAAAGCGAGGACAAAAGTACGGCCGGCATGGGTTAAGCCTTTACATTTTCTGCCTACGCGCCAAAAAAAAATAATCACCACTAACTCTAACTCTGTATAGACCCCTAAAATTTAACTCCTAATATGGATATATACTAAATAAATGATGGTATATATAATTTTAATTAATAAAAATCTGAGTACTATGTTATACATACACTTCGTTTCTAGATATTTTTCTTGTATTTTATTATATTTTCAAAAAACATATTTATATAAAATTATTATTAATTTTAGAAAATTAATTTAAAAAATTTTCAAACTCAAAATTGATAATGATTCATTTAAAACTTTAAAATAATAATAATTATAAGTAGCATTGTTTGTAAGATAGTTTATTTTGTTCATCATTATATCGACTAAAAATAAATAAATCTATTTAAATTTTGAATTTTAAATTGTTTCAAATTAACTTTTAAAAATTAATAATAATTTTATATTTTGAAACTAGTAAATGAATAGTTAGAGATTTAAAATCATGAATATTATTATTTTTTTTATTTTTTACTTGAATATATCCTTTTTTTTCCTTTTCATTAAAGAGAAATTTAAAATTTCCTTTGTAGTACGTAAAAGCGTGAGAACACGCGTTAGTGATAGGCTTGGCATTAACTATACGATAAAGCATGGAAAACCACGTGAATAGAGTTGCGTGACTTGCACACGTCCATGCTTCCTACACTTGTCACGCGCCACGACACTGATTTTCATGACGTGGTAAGGATCATCTACAGTAGACATATACTATCATTTTTGTCGTGACGTGTCATGAAGTTATTGGTCCAACTCAAATGAAGCATAAGGCCAGGGCAGTTGGCCGTTAGGTACAACGTCTAAATCAGCTTACGTGGCTAAAAAACAAGAAATCAAATCAAATTCAAACTAAGAGACGGAAATTAAAATAATGATTTCTAAATGTTGAAGAGGCAGACCCTCTAAGAGCCAGATAGATAGTCGTTATATGCATCGATCACGGTTTCGATGCCGGAGCTTCTCCTTTGGTCTCTCGCCGTTAATGGTGGCCAGTGGGAGCGGAAATGGCTGGAGACAAACCAAATTGCGCGACCGAGGAGGTGGAGGAGGAGGAAGAACCGTCTCTAATGGCTGTACCTGGAATTGGACTCATGGATGCACCGATTCTACTACTTGTTTACTTTCACAAAGCTCTGCGAGCAGAGTTTACTGAGCTCCGCCGTATTGCGGTGGAGGCGTCGGAGAGTTGCTCCCATGGCGAGGGCCTCGTTATTGAGCTTCGTAGGCGGTTTGAGTTTTTGAAGCTTTTCTATAAGTATCACTCTTCTGCAGAAGATGAGGTATTTTTCATACTTTTAATTTCCCATTTTTCTCAATGTGTGTGTAATTTTAGGTCAATTTGTCCGTCTTCTTTTACTTGGTAGGTTTGGACATTTTGATTATTATATCTTGGTTATTATCGAGACGAAATTAGGGAATTTCGCTTGATTTTGTATGGTTATGTATGTGAGTATAGCAACTAGAGTTCGACTTTTGCCATTTATACAGCTGCTTTTCAATTACGTCGTAGTTGGTATCACGGGCTACTCGATCAGTACTGTGGAGCATTTGATTAGCACTTAGATTTTAGAAGAGGAAAAACAGGAATAAATCAAATTTCTCCAATCATGTTGTTCAAATGGATTTAGCTCGACTGGAAAATCAGTTGAGGTCCAAAGATACATACGAAAACTAAATTAACTAGTAGTTGTTTGCTAGAGAAATGCAAATGTGCGTAAAAAAATGCCAAGTTTTATATTTGCAATTTTTGGGGATTTTGGGAGGAGGGTGGTGGACCTGCTGCTGCTGGTAGTAAATCTTTGATAGAAGGTGGACAAAGATGAAGTTCACTGGCTGTTAGCTGAGTCCTTTTTATCCAACTTAAGTATATATAGGTGGAACACCTTCCCCATTTTTGAGATAGTGTGGTGGAGTTAGTATGGTACTTATCAAGACAAAAGAAGAAAAGGTGGCTAGATTTCTTCCTTAAATACTTCATAATATGTATTGTTAATTACAGATCCCTTTCCTGAGAAAAAAACACAAAACACTCGCAAGTACGTTGTTCTTTTTAGTTTGAATCATTAGTAACATGATGGTCATTTGTGGTTTTCAAGATCATCTATGGCACTGTAATATGATCGTAACTATTGGGCAGGTTATTTTTATGGCTTTAGATGTTCTTGTCAAGAATGTGGTGAATGCATACTCGCTTGAACATGAAAGCATAGATGACCTCTTCGACTCTATTTTCCACTGCTTGGATGTTTTAATGAAGGAAGAGAAAGATATTTCCAAGCCATTTCAAGAACTTGTATTCTGCATTGGTACAATCCAGACTACCATTTGCCAGCATATGCTTAAAGAAGAAGAACAGGTATTGTTTGCATTTTCTTTTCTGGTATCATTCCCTTCATGTTCATTGTTCACCAAGCTTTGATTTATTTTGAAAATTTTATCATCATTTGTTGCAATAGATTTTTGGTTTCATCATTGCTTGTATGTAATAGAATATGCTAGCTTGAAATTTTTATTGGTAGGGAACTCCCTACTTATATGTGGAGCACTGAGATCTTTATATATATAATAATAATAATAAACATTCTACAGGACACCTCCAACTAAATTTGATAGTTAAACACAATAATGTTTTTTTTCTTCTTTTCTTTCTATTATGTATAATTAAAATTTTAATTTTTTCAATGAACGTTTGAGTTGCAGGTTTTTCCTCTGCTGATGAAGCAGTTCACTTCAAAGGAACAGGCTTCATTTGTCTGGCAGTTCATGTGTAGTATCCCCGTGATGCTTTTAGAGGAGTTTTTGCCATGGATGACTTCTTTCTTTTCCTCAGATGAACGGGTAGAATTTATGCATTACATGAAAAGCATTGTGCCCAAGGAAAAACTACTACAAGAGGTAGATTCTGACCCAAGCTCTCAATTACTGCAACTTAATTTCCCGGTGTAATTAGTTAACTTTCATCTTGAAAGGTGGTCAATTCTTGGATTGATAACAAGAAGCAGACATATGATAGATGTGTACAAGGAGCTCAGTTTTGTAATGGACTTGGCAATTACCAGGACATACTCAAATTGTACACATCTGACGGAATCTACGAAGAAAATCAGCAAATGACAAAAGCTTTTTCACTCCAAACAACTGGTAGAAACAATCCAATTGACGGGATTCGTCTTTGGCATGATGCAATGAAGAAAGATCTGCAAGAAATTTTGGTGGAGCTGTATCAAATAAGAATATCAAACCGTTTTTCAGACTTAGCTTCACTAGTTGTACAACTAAATTTTTTTGCAGATACCCTCATCTTTTATAGGTAATCAGTGTAGTTTTGTCATTAATGTGTCAATTAGAGTTTCTTATTGAAATTTATTGTAACCTCCCCTTAGATTTGAATGGGTCCATTGACATTTAATTTTTTGAATTACTGTCATTTCTAGGAGCTCTACAAATGATCAAATGCTATAGAATGTGGTAAAATCAAAGGCATTAGTGATCTGTTCAAAAGTTTTTATACTCAATGAATGCTTTGAATTTTCAGCAACGCATTGGATAAAATATTTTACCCCATATGGAATGAACTTGCCAAAAAATTCACCTTGTCCTGCTATGCACAATTCCTGGATGAGAGGAAAATTGAAGGTCTACAGAAGTTACTGTACTATAAAGCTCAGAGTGCAATACCACTAAAGAACTATGTGGAGAAGCTTTGCGGGGAACTGGAGTTATTTGTGAGCTGGATGGATAAACACCTGAACTTACTTCAAACAGAGGTACACACCTGCTTTTCAGTTTTATCACCGTGAGATGAGGCACAAAAAAAACCCAAAGGATAAAGTATTCATACTATATAATTTAGATGATTTTTAATACTTGATGTATGTTAAATTTATCGATTTTCACTCACTTCTTTCAGTTTCAACCAGGTTTTTCCATTAATAGGAATGAATTGCAGCCATGAGATACAACAGTGGCTATTGTATTCAAGCCTTAAAATGATGCCACTTGGGTTGCTAAAATGCATGATTACTTGGTTCACGGCTCATTTATCCGAGGATGAATCCAAGTCCGTTCTTAGAATAAACCTGGAAGGTTCTTTTGCCAACAAGTCTTTGGCAACTCTCTTGTGCGAGTGGGTGCGCATTAGTTATTCAGGTAAAACCTCTACTGAAAAGTTCAGACAAGACTTGAAGAAGTTTTTCAATAGCAGGTGTTCTTTTTTGTATGAACAAATTAAGGAGGATGCTGAACTCTCCAACTTCCGATTGGATATGCAACATTGCAACGGATCGAACTCTTGTCTACTGGAGAAAAATTCAGCTGCCAAGCACAACGTGCCTGCATCATCTTCTGTCTCCAAAAACACTAGGAATTATGACACATCATACACTAGTGGGATGAACTTGCATGTGTTCTTCCCTCGAACTTCAAAAATTCAGTCTTCTCATCTTTCTTCAGCAAGTAGTAGTGGTAGTTCTTTTTCAAGCCTTGAATCAAGACCTATGGACCACATCCTTTTCTTCCACAAGGCTCTCAAGAAGGATCTGGATTACCTTGTCTTTGTTTCAGCTAAGTTGTCTCAGAATGTAGGGTTTCTTATGGACTTCCACCATTGCTTCCATCTTCTAAGATTTCATTATCAGATACATAGTGCTTCAGAGGACGACATTGCCTTTCCAGCTCTTGAGGCAATGGGGAACTTCCAAAATGTTAGCCACTCCTACACTATTGACCATAAATTGGAAGGTGAACAATTCATCAAAGTTTCCATTATTCTTGATGAAATTTCAAAATTGCATGCTTCAGTTTCTAATAGTGATGTAGATGCACTTTGTCGTAGAGAACCAAAGTATGGGCAGCTCTGTGTGAAGCTCCATGATCTGTGCATATCAATGCATAAAGTACTATGTGACCACATCCATCATGAAGAAATTGAATTGTTGCCTTTATTTAGAAAACATTTCTCTGTTCAGGAGCAAGAAAAGATCATAGGATGCATGCTTGGAAGACTAAAAGCAGAAATTCTGCAAGAAATGATACCCTGGTTAATGGCATCTTTAACACCAGACGAACAGCAGGCCATGATGTCTTTATGGAGGAAGGCTACTAAACATACAAAGTTTGATGAATGGTTAGGAGAATGGTGGGAAGGTGGGAAGATGTTTAATATAACTAAGGTGGAAGATCATTCAAATGCTCTTCCACCATGGAATGTAGATCCCCTGGAGGTTGTCTCGAAATATATGGTGAAAGAAGGTATTGATGACAAAGAAGGAACTCTGTGTGACAGAAGCGCCAAAATTTCAGAAAATGATTTCAGTGCCTGTAATAGTGATTTATCTGGAACTCCCATTGTGGCTGATAAGGAAGATGTTTTCGAAGAAGACCACCATAATAAAAAATCTTCAGAGTGTACTAACATTTCTACTGAGGTTGACAAAAAGAGATGCAATGAAAGAACAGATGTTTCTGATCTGGCTGATGAAACAGGAGAAATTGTACAAGAAAGTCAGAAGTTCAGGAATGAGAAGTACCTTCTATTAATGAGTCAAGAGGAACTGGAGGCAGCAATAAGACGAGTGTCCCGTGACTCTAGTTTGGACATTCAAAAGAAAGCATACATAATCCAAAACTTGCTTACAAGGTTCATATAAATTCTTCTATTTTTTATTTATTCATATTCTTAATTTATACTGCCCCCATGAAAGATTACTCTAGCCCCTCAACTTTATAATTTGCAGACGTTTTATTACGCAAGTATGATCAACTGGGTGCCCCTAGAACTCAAAAAAAAAATCAATGTCTTGTGCTGGTCTTGCCTGCAAGATGTGGCCTTTTAAACTTGATCCCTCATTGTCACTTCAACTCTTCAATCCCCTGATTTTGACCAAGAAAGGCACGTGATACCTTAAGATTGGTATCTAACCAAATGATCCTATCTTTTTTGGCAACTTACTGACATACCTAAAAAGATGATGAGCTTGGGTGGATATGATCATTGAACCAACCAACAAACAAATATTCATGTCAAAAAAATGGTTCAAATTAGAATACCATCTAGGTAATTACAAAGTCAGTAATTTACTTCTAATAATGAATTTTCAATTAACCAATACATCTTGTAAGGAAATATATCTGTATCTATCTATATATGTGTGTGTATATATATATATATATATATATATATATACAGAGAGAGAGAGAGAGAATATCTCATTCAAGTTACTCATTGATGCCCATGAGTACCTGAACTAGTACACTTCATTACTTCTTTTTGTGTACATCATGGGAGCCATTAGACTTAGCACTCCTTTATTAAGAATACGTGGTTTTGGATCCTCTTTTAAAGACCAAAATAATATTAAAATAGAGTGGTTTCACTTGCTTTCTTTTTATTTACAAAAATGTCACCCGCGGCCCCATTTGTTTTTTAAAAGAGTATCCAAAACGACATAGTTTTAATAAAGGAGTGCTATTTAAGAGAGTGTTATTTAAGAGGAATGCTTTAGATCCGTCCTTTGTATTTCACATGCCTATGAATTTAAGCTAAGCTACCCTGATTTTTCAGCCGGTGGACTGTAAAACAGCAGAAATTGCATGCAGAGGTTACAGCATCAAGCAATGAGGAAAAAGTTCCAGGACAGTGCCCATCTTATCGGGATCCTGTCAAATTAACTTTTGGCTGCAAGCACTACAGGAGAAACTGTAAGCTTGTTTCTGCCTGTTGCAACACACTATATACATGCAGACTTTGCCATGACGATGTGGCAGATCATTCTATGGACAGGTAAGCAAGTATTAGTTTCTTCTACCCTTTCTTATTTTGAGATTGTAAGTTTTATTTCTTTACACATTCACTGTTTCTTATATGTACATGCAGAAAAGCCACTACCAAGATGATGTGCATGAAATGTTTAGTAATTCAACCTGTTCGTGCCACCTGCTCAACACCTTCTTGCCATAAGCTATCCATGGCTAGATACTTCTGCAAGATCTGCAATTTTTTTGATGACGAGAGGTGATGTAATCAAAATTGACCTACTATTTTCCTAGCTTATTGAGAATACAGGTTCAGTTTCCTCAAATGTTTCTTAGTTTATACTTCAGAATATGTCATGCAAGAAAATAAGATATCTTCTCTACAAAATCTAGATTACTTGGAAACAATCCTAAGAGGTGTTAGAATTTGTATAACTCACAATAGGTGCATTTTTTGAGGTAACATAGTTATTAAACCGAGAATGAAACCTTACGTATTCCTGGAAGTGCATGCTACTGTCTTGCAAATTTATGCATTTGTGCCCAAAATTTAAGTATGCATATTAGTCATCATGCAGATGCATTCCAACAAGTTAATCTTCATGTATGTGCAGAGTTTGCTCCTAACAAAGGAAAGAAATGAACTGTTTGGCATTGTTCGACCTGTATAAAAATGAATAGCATGCTCAGACTTGACTCTCTAGACAGAACCAATTGGCTATTTAGGCATCTTTTTTTTTCCCCAAATATTTTTATTTTCCAGAAAAAAGTGAGAAGATTTTTTGACTCTAGATGCAGTTAAGGTCCTTGAGGAACGCAATTTGAGGGAACCTATTGGAACCGTATGTTTGTTCTCAAGTTGTGGGAGCTACCCAAGTCAGACTTCCTGGATCTGCATATACTTGGAGTTTTAAAATTGTTATGAATACATTGGAATTATGTAACGTGTAGATTGAAGGTAAGGTAATCTCATATTAGCAAAGAACAGTAGCATACAAGTAAAATCAGTGCCGCTATTACTCCCAATGAAATTGATTTACGATATCTTTTGCTCAACTATCTCAAGTCATAACATGGACACTGCAGTTATTCTTACTAGCTGATCGTAGCGAACATCTCCTGAATTTCATTCTATAAAGTGTATTAGAAGAAAGTAAAAGTTTGGTGGAAAATGCCACAGGAAGCCATAACAATTCCTTTCTTGTCTTGCATCTCTTCTCTCACACAGAAGCACACACATATCCTGATAAAGAGACATTTTAGGAATTTTTTAGGCTATCTCCCATTACTAAATCTGAAGTCTCTATTTCATTAATCTGAAATCTTTATTTCATGGAGTTTACTTACGGTTGGTAATGAACAGGGAAATCTACCACTGCCCTTACTGTAATCTGTGCCGAGTTGGGAAGGGGTTGGGAATTGACTATTTCCACTGTATGAATTGCAATGCCTGCATGTCAAGGTCTCTTTCAGTGCATATATGCAGAGAAAAGTGCTTTGAGGATTTTTGCCCAATATGCCATGAATTTATATTTACATCAAGCTCTCCAGTTAAGGCTCTTACATGTGGTCATTTGATGCACTCGGCATGTTTCCAGGTATTTATCTAATTTGAAGTTCATCCCTTTTCTTTCTCAATATAAAATCATTCAGACAACTTACCGACTCCGATGCTGCTATTAGGCCTACACTTGTTCCCACTACACCTGCCCAATTTGCAGCAAGTCGCTTGGGGACATGCAGGTTTCCATCAAATTCTCTTGCCGGTTTTCTACTTTTAACTTGTTCTAAACAGACACAATTGTTGTAAATGTCGAATTGCTTTTTGCTGTGCATTATTAACGCTAGCAGGACAATTAACCTTTAAATATCTGTTAGATAACAATATTATGTTTCCAAGAGTGTGCCAGCTAATAATCCCCACACTATTGAGACGGCCTTGATTATGAGTGTGGCAACAGATTGTAAAATTACAGATGGGAGGACCAAAAAAAAAAAAAAAAGCTTTAACAGCGTTTACTTAGATTGTATTAAGGACAAATGGACCCTAATATTTTTGTTGAATCAATCTAGCTATATGAAGCAAATTAAATAATTCCTAGCTAGCTTATATTTTTGGAGGACATAAAGTTTAAAATTTAAAATGGTATGATCCAGGTGTATTTTGGGATGTTGGACGCATTGTTGGCTGAAGAGAAAATTCCAGACGAGCATGCTGGCCAAACTCAGGTTGACTGAAGTCTTTGTTCTTAATTTTTCAACATGATACAAAATGCATACATGGCTTGCAGTTTGCTTGAGCTTGTGAATTATTTGCAGGTCATATTATGCAATGACTGTGAGAAGAGAGGTAATGCTCCATTCCATTGGCTCCATCACAAGTGTCCTCATTGTGGTTCGTACAATACAAGGCTTGTATGACTTGGATTGACTGTGAGTGTGCTAGTTGGATCTCCCTATAAACTGTGTACAGATAATTTGTGCAAATTTTCTATTCTTATGAATTTGCAATAATAAATATGTACTTTTACTCAAACGGTTTTATGATGTTGGTTATATATCATGATCATTAAATATCAGCAAAGGAAGATGTTAGAAAATGTTTGTTTTGCTTTATTTATTCTAATGTATCTGCCTGCTGATATGGTTGCCTAAAGAAAAAGAAATTATTCTACTTTACAATATTCCACAAAACTACAGCAAAATATTTACTAATAAAATCTAATTTGGTAGGACTATATATGATATCAGTGCTACGGTAAAAGGGACAGACAGATAAATTTTCTTGAGAGTGTAAATTAAATCTTGGGGTGACCTGACCATTTTGTGCAAATAATTCCAAAGGTTAGGTCTTCTGTTCTTCCAAAGCCAGTTTAGTGCCTTTTGGATATCTTTTTTTATAGTAACAAATTCATATAAAGTGTGTTCATCAGAGTCTTTCTTAAAAAAATTCTTTTTCGGAACACGAAAGAAAAAATAAAAGTAAGAAATCCAGAAGAACAAGTAAAATCAGGAAAATATTATAAACTAGTAATTCAAAATGGCAAAAACTTCACTATTGATGAAACGAGGACGTATCTCATAACTTTGAGAATCTAGAGCAAACAAAGTGAACAAACATAGTAAAATACTATAAATAGAAGAAGAAGAAAATGAGAGGAGGATACCACTGAAATAGGGGTTCGTTCAGCTAAGAAATATTTTCTCTTTTTTCAAGCTATCAAATTCATTTAGACTATGTTTATTTGCAAAAAATATGTTTGAGATTAGATTATTTATATATATATATATATATATACTAACAGATTGTATCTTGATTCATAAACCTGCTTGGAATCAATATACGTAATCGTATCCGATAGAATATATAAATTTATCTATCATGAAATCAAAGATTAATTAATTAATTTTTCAAATGGGAAGAAGTAAAAAATAAGGGATATCAAAATTTTGAAACATACTTTATGCAACCCAATGTCAAATGAAATCGAAATGAAGGCAAGGGGTCCATTGGAGCTATAGGATATGACATATCATCAGTTGACACAACTGGTAATTGCCGCAGCGCTCTTCAATTCATTCTCCGATCCAGAGATTGTGTGCGTTGTATCTTTTAAAGATGATTCTGAACTGCAAATAAATAATATCACATCACCAAAGCAAACATCAATGCGGAGCTAGCTATCTAGTCTTAAAAGTAAATGATACCTTGATTCATAAGCCTGCTTGGAATCAATTTACGAAGATTGTCTGTCAAACAAATCGTAGTCTTCTTGTTGAATAGTTAGTGGTTGCTGCGAAGCTATAAATTGAGTTTGTATTGTTGCTATTTGATTGTAGTCGCTCCTATATGGTTGTTGAATCCAAAAAGAAGTTGCTACATTATCATTATGGTTATTGTTGGGTCATGATATTTTCTCTCATCGCACGATATCGGAAACTACTTTTTAATTAATCTATCGGGCTTTTTATATCGAACCATAAAAGTCTTTGGAAACTCAGCTTATCCTATTATTTCCATTTTGACTTATAATACCGTGATCATTCAAATGGGTCGATCCTTTGACATTTTAATATCTATTATTTTGACCAAGCACGATGATGAAAAAGCATGACGGTTGACTAGAGAACCCGCCATGCATTAATGTGGATGGGATTATAACCTACCACGCATGGAAACAAAGGACCAAAAAGCAATGGATAAACTATACGCAATGCAGGTGGAACCCATCGATCAAGGGTGTGTCGTAATAATAGCAGGTGGCATCAGAATCCAAGAAGAGAGAGATATACTTTAGCAAGGAAGTCATCACGAGGAGAGTACGTTCATACACTTATTCATTCATAATCGACATAAAAAAGAATATTTATTATCTCTCTCTCAACACACTAGCATTACAACCTTCCATTTTGTTAACCTCGCGAACACGCTTCTCGACTCTCACGCCGAAGCTATCCTCTCGACGATTAACCGCACCGCCAAGCTTGTGGTGTTTATCGTGTTTATCGCGCAGATCGTAGGCGCCTTACGTGATCGGGACGTGGCGTAAGATCTTTGGCGTTAATATCAAGCTGTAGAGGAGGGCAATTTTCAATCACAATTGTTTAACTTATCTCTAAGATGATGAGGAGTAGAGATGGTACACACCGTAGGGGCAAAGCGATGGTCATTAGTTCATCATCGCCAGATTTCAAAGAAAGGACCGTCTGGTCCTTCTAAAAGTGCTCACGAAAAGCACGGCCTCTAAACACAACTCAGAGAACTTCGTCCAAGATCCACGGGGAGCCAGACGGAAGTTGGTTTTCAACGCCGATAAGGAGCGTGATCCCGATCGTGACTCCGCAGAAAGGCTCACCGACCGTGACTCATCGCCAAGTGGTCAAGAAGATGAGAGCCGCCAAGTCAAGCGAGGACGGCGACGGGCAGATAAGGCTTTGAGGTTCTCATAAAACAAAGGGAAGATATAGCCGAAAGCAGATGCTTCGTGGATGAGTTGAGGGACGAAGCATCTAGCCATGTTCATTCCGGAAGACTGAGTAGTATAAGGAGATACCTGACTGGAGGTAAAGGAGCTCGGAACATTCTACGACGTGTGTCAGTGATCGCTTCGCAGTAGAGGAGATCAAGAGCGTAACACCCTTAGCCTCAAGAAGGCATCGATGGTCGCTGATTCACCGCATCACAAAGATGATGATTTAAGAAGCGTGTCAAGAGAAATCGTGCTGTAAACCCAAGAGAGAGTATCGCAAGACAACCGTTCTCATCACGAGGATGAGATTATACACCCTAAGTAGATCAAGAAGTCCCACAAGGCGCAAAGCTGGGATCGGCAGGAAGAGGTCGATCCATTCCAAGGCCTAACGCCGGCCGAGAAGAAGAGATCTCATCGCAACCCGAAGGTGTTGATTTTCCGGTAAAGGAGTTGAAAGAACTCAAAAATAGTTGGGTCGAGGTCCAACAGTGAAGGACACTCTCGAAAGAAGGCGCCCTTTTTCCTCCGATATTCTCAAAGAGAAGGCGATATCACCAAAAAGTTGCCTCGTATGGAAAGCTACGATGGGTCCGGAGATCCTTATGACCATAGTCAAAGCGCTCGATCTACCGATGGATTACTACGACTTCACCGATGTCGCTAAGTGTCACACTTTTGTCACGACGCCGAAAAAGACGCAAGACAATGGATGGGGACTTTACCATCGAATTCGATTTCCTCGTGGACCGAAGCTTTGGATAAGTTTCATGACGCTTTGGAAGCAACCGAAGAAGGGGAAAGCCTTCTGTGCTCTTTTAAAGACAGATCCAAAGAATTCACCAACGAATCTTTAGCCAATATGTGAAGAGGTTTAGGGAAGCGGTTGGTCGTATCCGATCTTAATGATCTCCAAGATGTTGATTTGTTCCGAACGGGCTAGATCCGGTTAAGTCGAGAAATTGGTGAAAGAAGTTGATGTTTCACCATCCGAAAAGCTCGCGCGAAGCCTTTCGACAAGGCGTATACTATATTGTTGTAGAAGAGGCTATGAATAGTCCGAAAAATCCTTCTCTCGGGCCAATTAAAGGAGATAGAGGTTCCCAAGACCGAGGTTGATCGTAGAAGAGTGGGGGTACAACCAAGGGCGTAAGTTAGTTCAAGAAGTACAATAACTCGTGGCGAGGCAAGGCAAAGCAATGACACTGCTTTCTACCTCAAGGTTAATAAGGTCTACACCCAATCAATACTGAGAGAGGTCGATAATTTTGGATCGATCGTAAACCACCTTTCTTTGAGCCACCTCGTGATAATTACAGATCGGGATACGGCAACCCTCGTATATTGTGGTTATCATCAAGTCACCGCCATACACTAATGAAAGTGTTGTAATTTAAAGGATTTCGTGGAGAAGAAGATTAAAAGCGGCTTACCGATTCAAGATGTGGATGAGAAGGACCGCCAGGGCTCGCCAGATTATCAATCGCACTGCTCGCATTTGCCTCAGCACCACCATTCAAAATGCTCCAATACCACCGCCAAGGCAAGTCGTTGATGTAATAACCGTGGATCTATCGGGAAGTTAGTAGGGAAGAAGAGAAGGGCTTATCTTGATTCGGCCATGTCAATGATGATGCTACCCTCAAGATCGACAGACCTTTTCCAGAACCGCCATATCATTTACTTGATGCGGATTATCCTTCGAGCCCATCGAACCGCATGAAGGGGCATCGGTGATCACAAAGACAGTGGGTTCTTGGATGTGAAACGCATGATGATAGATAACGGATCTTCTATGGGACATTCTTTATGCCCATGCTTATCGTGAGGATGATCTCTCGATGGGCACAAAATGGAGGCCTGGACAGAGGCTCCTCTATACGGTTTCTAAGAACGACCCGTCAAAGTCATGCAGCACTATCAACTCCCTTGCTATCTTCAAGACGACCCCTCAAAGAGTAGAGATAACGTGTAAATTTTATGTCACAGATGTGGATTCTACCACAACGCCATTCCGAAGACTCCACGCCGACAGCCTTTCTCCAAGTCGCGACCTCCATCCCACATTTCAAAATCAAATTCCCTACCAGCGCACGGAGTAGAGAGAGGTGGTGGGTGACTTAGACCGCCCGGCGATGTTATCTAAATGTCATTATTTCATCCTGAATGGGGTTCAGAAACGTAAAAAGACGATGGCAATCGAGATCGAACCTTTCACCGAGAGCATTTCGTAACCGTTGGTGATCCTCTCGCCGAGGGACGAGGAGATCGAGTCAATCATCTGAAAGCCGACAAGACAAAGTGAGGATCGGTTCAGTCTACTGTAACCTCTTCTGATTTACCTTATGGAACTCTTTACGATGTTATGCGATATTTTTTGCATGGAGCCACAAGACATGCCCGAGTTAGCCGAAAGGTCACGAGCATAAATCGAGATAGATCCTTCAAGAAGCCAGCCATTCGTTAAGAAGCGGATATTTGCTCCAGAGCGGCAAAGATCATCGATGAAGAGGTCATAAATCGCTAGTCACCGACTTCATCTACGAGATTGATTACCCGTAATGGATAAAGAAATGTGGTGTTGGTGCGTAGCGAGAATGGAAAGTGGCGGGTTTGCATCGACTACACCGATCTCAACAAAGCTTGTCCAAGGACTTTATCCTCTCGCCCCATATCGATCAAATTTCATCGATGCCACTTTGGGTACGACACTAAGTTTTATGGATGCTTTTTCAAAGTTATCATCAAATATCCATGCAAAGAAGAAGACATTCCAAAGACAAATGTTTCATTACACACCGCTCGGTGTATGCCACAAAAAATGACTTTTGCCCTCATATAATGCTTTGAGCTACCTACCAAAGAATGATGAACTTCATCTTCGATAGCAAATTTGGGGAGGAACATGGAGGTTTATGTGGATGATATGATCGTGAAGAGTATGCAGATTCATAAGCATTTGGACGACCGGGAGGAATGCTTTCAGATCGCTCGTTATCGCTAATCGAGACTCAATCCTACCAAATGTACTTTCTACCTCGGTCACAAAAAGTTTCTAGGTTATCCGTCACCGTAGGGCATCGAGGCCAATCCGGAGAAAATCCAGCCATTCTCGACATGAAGACTCTCTCGGTCATTCAAGGACGCCCAAATATCGATCGGTAGGATCAGAGCTTTGAGGAGGTTCGTCGCCAAATCTGCGGAGAGATGCCTTCCTTTCTTTGACACATCAAGGGACCAAAGAATGCGAAGACGCTCCAGTGGACTTCGGAGCGTGAAGACGCTTTCCAAGGCATAAAGACATATCCGCCTTTCCGCTCCTTTATTGGTAAAGCCCGCCCAAAGAGAGACCTTATATTTGTACCTCGCAGCAAGTTCATCGCGGCAATTGAGCAGCGGTGTTGGTTCGGGAGATCAAATGGAAGCAACATCCGGCCTATTATGTCACCCACGCCCCACGAGATGTCAAAACCAGTATCCAAATATTGAGAAATTTGCTTTTGCTTTAATAATTGCCAAGAAAGCTTCGCAATATTTTCAAGGTCGACTCGGTCGCCTACACGGATCGCCCATCAAGAAGGTGATGGGTGCCGTAGGTCTCGTGCAGACTAGCGGCGTGGACTATGGAGTTATCCCAATTTTTATCGAGTATCATCCCCGAATCGCCATCAAAGGCCAAGCCCCGGCCGATTTTATAAGGTGGAATGCTCATTCACCGCTAGATGCGGAGTCGCTGTGTCAATCTTCGATACGGGCAAAATTGCCATTCTTCAAAGGTCGGGCGGCGTGGACGCCAGATGCAGATGGATCTCTACTACGACGATCATTAGTGGAGCAGAATCATTTTAATAAGTCCGAGGGATTCAAGGTCCAACAGCCATCGTGTTCGGTTTTAAATCAACGAACAATGGTTTTAAATACGGGGCGGATTAGCAGTGTCCGATCGGCAAAGAGTCTCAAGTCCAACAAATGATCATTTATAAGTGATTCTCAATTGGTCGTTAAACAAATTGTCGAGAGATTATGAAGCTTGTGGGATCCGGATGATCAAATATCCGGCGTAATTAAGAGACCAACTTCAATATTTCGCTTCAGATGAAGTTTCAGAGCATGAGCGAATGACAATTCTATCACGATTCATTGTCGGCTAGCCACTACAGATGCCGATGTTTTCCACGGATCGGTATATTTGGAAGTTTTGCAGTGACCAAGTGTTCAACACGGTAAGGCGTTGATGTGTATCGAAGCGATCTAACTGCTGGACGACCCCTACATCGAGTATTCGCGATGGCGTCCTTCCTTCTGGATCGATGTCGGCAAAGAAGATTAAGTACAAGAGTGCCAATTTTAGTCTTATTGATGGGGATCTCTATCGATTGGCATTTTCCTCACCATTGTTGAAATGTTTGGTTCCGTCCGAGGTCGAGTATGCTCTTCGAGGTTCACGAAGGTATTTATGGTGATCATATGGTCGCCAAGTCTTTGCTCATAAAGTACTTGACAAGGATACTATCGGCCTACAATTTTCAAAGAAGCTACAGAGTATGCCAAGAAACGTGAAAATGTCACCAATAGTCCGATCCCACATCACCACCTAAGAGCTATACTGATTTTATCTCCTATACCCTTCACCGTCTGGGGTGGATATATCGGGACCGCTACCTAAAGCTAAAGGTCGTGTCACCTTTCATTATAGTTATTATTGATTATATGACTAAGTGGGTGGAAGCAAAACCACTTTATCAATAACTAACAAGAGTGCTTAAAGTTTATAAAGGAGTCTGTGGTGTTTCGCTTTGGGATCCCTAAGGTGTTGATATCGACAACCGGACGCCAGTTCGTGGGTTCAAAATTTGAAGAATTTTTTAAATGATCCGGGATTCAACATGAAGAAGACTTCGTGGCTCATCCACGGTCGAATGGGCAAGTCGAGGTGACCAACAGACGCCATTGAACTAATCAAGCGTAGATTAGATGAAGCTAAGGAGAGATGGCCGTAAGAATTGCACGAAGCGTCTTTGTGGGCATACACCGAATCACACCGAGGACTACTACGGGATTCGCCCTTTCGATTGGCATATGGTATCGATGCCTTAGTCCCAAATAAATCGGATCTCCAAGTCTTCGGGTAAGTCAATTCAAAGAAATCTACAATGACGAAGGACTGAAAGCTAACTTGGACCTGCTAGAAGAAGTCAGAGAGGAAGCTTTGCTCAAATTGGCTGCTTATCAACGAAGGGTGGCCAAACATTACAACAAAGGGGTCAAACTTCGTAGATTCGAAGTAGGAGACTTCGTCCTTAGAGAAGCCGAAGCCTCTACGCCTCAAAACACAGGAAAGCTAATGCCGAACTGGGTAGGGCCATATGAAGTGATCGAAGTACCAAAGCCAGGTACTTATCGATTAAAGGCACTAGATGGTTTTGAGATCAAGAATACTTGGCATCGCCAAGAAGGCTTCGAAATATTTTCAATAAAGATTAAGTCGATTTACCTAAGTCCGCATACACGATTGTTCATTATTAATAAAAAGTCACTTTTTCATAATCGATCCCGGTCCTATTTGTCTCTAAGGTCACTATGGTGTAAGGAGGTATGGTAGGACTCACCGCCATTCGATGGTAGCCCAAGGTCCTTATGATCCTATATCGATCTTATCGGGTGATAAGTCAATGGTCACTATCGATCCCGGTCCTATTTGTCTCTAAGGTCACTATGGTGTAAGGAGGTATGGTAGGACTCACCGGCCATTCGATGGTAACCCAAGGTCCTTATGATCCTATATCGATCTTATCGTGGTGATAAGTCAATGGTCACTATCGATCCCGGTCCTATTTGTCCCAAGGTCACTATGGTGTAAGGAGGTATGGTAGGACTCACCGCCATTCGATGGTAGCCCAAGGTCCTTATGATCCTATATCGATCTTATCGGGGTGGTAAGTCAATGGTCACTATCGATCACTATCGATCCTTATATCTCGATCCTCAGATCTTATTGATCTTATCAGGTGGTAAGTCTTTATATATTTGTTCTATCCCTTGAGAGTAAGCAAGATTTTGATGGTGCGAGGAGGATCGACTAAGTTCACCTCACACACGGACCGATCTCATACTTCTAAGATCGATGAAGATATATTACTTTATTTTGTTTAAATATTGAGTTCGGTTCATTCAATTCGCTTAAGATTGAATCACGTCCTAAAATTCACTTTATTTCATTTCATAAATTAACCATTATTATATGCCATATCTCGATTCACTACTAATGGATTAGCTTATTAATACAAGAAATTATCGACAAGAAATTAATCAAAATAGAAGTCAAAGATCAAGATAATATTAAAGATTCATTCATTCATAAAATAAAAATTAATTCCATAATTACATAAAAAGCTTAAAGTAGTTAATTTTTTACATAAGATAAAAACAGATGTAACATTCAGCCCCCACCTTCATCATCGGAGTTGAAAGCGATGCCGGGTCCAACCGAAAGCGGTTGATAGCTTCTTCTTTTCCTCGCCTCCCTAATCTTCATACCCTCCGAATATACCTTTAAGATTTCGAAGATTAAGTTCATCCGAATTCCCTATAGTCATGTCGAATTTGCTCCGGATCTCGCCTCTTCGAGAGAGGCCCCCTCTTCCTCGAGATCTTTTATTTTGTGGCGAAGCTTGTGACGTTTGGCCTTATGCCTTCAAGGCTTCGCTTGAGCCTTCGCCTCAAATTTCACCAAGTCAGATAACCAAGCTTCGTTGGTCAAGAAAACTCCTCATTTTTGCCTTCAGAGTAAGTTTTCTTCAACCAAACCAAAGATTCATGTCGACCAAAGCTTGTTGGTCGGCCGGACGCAGCCCAACCCATCCCTCGTGGGTTCTTAATCATCATCGATGTCTTCAAATCCATCCTAGCCCGATCTAATTCTGTTTGAAGACCGTTGATGGTATGAAAAGCATCTTCACGACCGGCTCTCTCTCGGTCCAAGGTCGATTTCAACATATTTATCTCTTGTCTCATGAAATCTTCTTCTACTTTCCCATTTATGTGTCTCTGACGTAGTCGTCCAAGACAAAGATTAGCCTGCGATATTTTCAAAATATTCAAGTCAAACGTCCAAATATTCAAAGGAGAACAGAGATATAGAGGAAAAGAGATTGTTATTTACCTTAGCCAAATAGCTCATCCCTCATCGAAAAGATTTCATAGCAGATGATCACCGAACCGGTGGTCGTCAAGATTCAACGAAAAGCTTCAAGAGGTCAAAGGGAAATTGGCATCAACCTTGGCCATAAGGTCGGAGATCCCACAACCTTCGGCGTGGTAGCCCGACCGAGGGACCGGTCGCGTCGGGGAAAGTCTTGGCCTTTCGGGAGAGAGAGTGGGGTGCTTCGGGAGGGGTAGGGTCTGCGTGTATGGTTTCATTGTGGAGATTTATTTGGGGTGGGTCCTTTAGGTGTCGAAAAGGTAAGCGAGAACTCGGATGGCTATCGAGTCGCTTCCTCTTCCCGGATAAATATCTGAATCCTTCGCCCCGGTCACCGTCTTCGCTCAATCAGTATTTCTGCTGGGGGCACGAAGGGTGGGATGATCAAGACCGAGGCACCCGAGTTCTTCTAAGCAGCTAGAGGGGTTATTTTTGTTTTTAATTTTTGGTCCGGTACATTTCTTCGATCGTATGATCAAGTAAACCGCTTGGTCGAGGAATAGTTTTGGGGTTGGCTTCTATTTCCGGTGTGGATTCGGAGGGTGACAAGAGGGGTCACACTGGTTTTCTCGTGGCTTTCCTCTCTCGACGAGGATGAAGGGTCTCTTCGTACAAGAACCTCTTGACTACTGCTTCTTCATTTGAAATTCATCCGTATGAATTTACTCGGTTGAGCTTCGACTTGGGAGTAACTTGTTGGTATAGTCTTAATGACTTCAAGACTTCCCTTACAAAATCTTCAACTCCTTTATTTCTAAGGAGCTCGGCCGATCGTCGAGATAATGCATAAATCAAACAATCCTATGTTAAAATTACACATCATAAAATATTTTCAAAATTTATATATATGAAATGAGTCAGTACTTACACTTATGGTCATATAACCATGCCTCGCTTCGAGGAGTTCAGATTTCCACTCTTCCTTAGAAGTTGTTGTCGAATAGTTCCATCATTTCCACTTCCCGCTCTTCGAAATGTCTCCAAAGTCGCCAGATATCTTTTCGTTAGTTGCCCGGTTCAGAAAGAAGAAATCTCGGGACCTTTGACGAAGAACCATTTCTCGTGCCATCCCCTATTGCTCAAGGAGTGTTCACCAAAGAACGTCTCATCGAACTTTTCTCCGCACTTCAGAGAATGCTTGCTGAGGGCCTCAAACCCCTTCTCCTGGATTGTACTATTTTATGTATAGGCATGAAGAAGAAGAAGTCGAGAGAGGGCTCGACGCCCAACTCACGCGTAAGGCCACGAAGGCGAAAATGTGAATGTAAGAGTTTGGCACCAACCGTGAGAACCCCACACCCGTAAACCCCAAAGAGGGTCACTATAAAGATGTGTGGGAAAACGAACCCCCTTCTCCAAGTAAGGTCACCGGACGGCCGTCCAACCTTCAAGGCCGTTGGTACATCTTTTCACCGCATCGGGTACCGATCGATCGCGTGGTATCCTAATGTGGAACCGAGATCGAACCCTCTTTAGTTCAACTTAGTTATGATAGAAGGAGTGTTGGCACGCGAGAAGCGATCCGCATTCTGTAGTATTCGTAGGGGTTTTGGAGTTTTCGGCTTGGGATTCGCGCTTGTAGTTCCTTCATGAGGGTTGGGGTTTGGTGGAACCACTGTGATTGGTGTTACTAGTATTGGGGAACTTTGTTCAGAGTTGTGGGAAGCCATTTGTGACGATTTGCAGAGAAAGATCAGAAAGTTTAGAAGGCGCTCGAATTTCAAATGAACAGGTAAAACTGTCAAATTTGGTAAAGTTATCCTTTATACTGACGGTTACACGGTGTTCAAGGTTGGTACATTAAATGTTAGTAATAATTTGGAATTTGAATGGGAAGCGTCCCTGGTCCTCGGTCCGGATATTTAATAGATAGGGCCTTTCTGATTTGGGCCTTTAATCTCCTTTCATCTCATTTTGTGAGCAATAACCGGGTACATTTCAATTACTTCTTATTATTGATTTTCAGTAAAATATCATGGACTATTTATAGTTTTCTATTAAACATTCTGTTCAACAAAAAACTAGGGGGCAATGTTGGGTCATGATATTTTCTCTCTCGTCGCAGAGGTAGATTGGGCTTACTTTTTAATTAATCTATCGGGCCTTTTATTATCGAACCATAAAAAGTCTTTGAGCCCAGCTTATCCTATTATTTCCATTTTGACTTATAAGACCAAGATTGGTCCAAAGTGGTCGATCCTTCGAACATTTTAATATCTATTATTTTGACCTGCAATGATGAAAAAGCATGACGGTTGACTAAAGAACCTGCCATGCATTAATGTGGATGGGATTATAATCGGCCGGCGGTGGAAACAGTGACCAAAAAGCAGTGGATAAACTACATGCAGTCGGTAGAACCCATCAGATCAAGGGGGTGTGTCAGGTAATAGTGGGTGACACTGTAATCCAGGAAAAGAGAGTATAGCTTAGCAAGGAAGTCATCACGAAGAGGTACGTTCTCATACACTTATTCATTCATAATCACATATACACAGAGATTTATTTTTTCTCTCTCAAGACACTAGGCATTACAGCCTCCATTTTGTTAACCTTGTGAACACGCGTTCTCGACTCTCACGCTCGAAATATCCCCGACGGAACCGTAGTCGAGCTTGTAGTGTTTATTGTGTTTCTTCATCTGCGAGGATCGGGGACGTCTTACGTGATCAGGGATTGGAACTAGTATAATAATGTCAAACTAACAACACATGAGTACATAATCTATAGGTCAAAGTCTATCAAATTCTAATTAAAAATAATATTTTATTTTTTAAAATTTCTAATTGGGTTGATCGGTTACCCGAACAGTCCAATTTTTATATCCAAAATCGAAATAGACAACTGTTATAATCGAAATAATTCGGTTTAAAAAATGGGTTATCGAGTTTTATCCATCCATTTTTTGCTCAGCCCATAGTATTAATTATTATTCATGATTGGAGAAAATGGAAAAGGAAAAAAAAAAAAAGAGATATATTCCGTCTGATATTGACAACCGATTTGTTAAACTAGTAGTTGATTTAGGGATTGAGCGTGCTTTGGAAAAACAGATCAAATAAACATCTGATTCCCTTTGTGTGCAAGTGGTGGTGTGACAATAACAATAGTATTTATTTCCTTCCTTCCACTTTCTAGTCGGCACCAACCATATATATATATATATATATATATATATATATATATATATAATGGCAAGTAGAGAAAATTATAAGAAGAGGATTAAAATTATTAGTAAGTTATAAAAATTTTGGCGGGTTAAAGAATGCCCCTGTCGCTGTTCGTATTTTTAATACTTTATACTTTCTTGTTAGACAAACGATCCAAATATCCAATTTAATAATACTAATAATAGAAATCACAATTGATTTTTTGAAAACAAAAGCGAAGTTGGAGAAATTGAAGAAGAGAGTAATTTCTACCGCAAGAAAAAATTTTAGAGAGTCAAAAGAGAATAGAATAAATAGAGTCGACTCAGGTCTCCACACTTTTCATGGCCACAATGGGTCAAAGACTCCACTTGACCACTTGTGAAAAGGCTTTGATGGTTCGCTCACTGGCTTTTGCTTTTATGATTTGACTTTGACTTGCATCTTGTCTTTCTATTTTGTGGTCAAAAGTCTTTGAACATATATTGATGTATGAGATTTGGGACCGAGAACGTATCATTTGGATATCTCTAATTAAAAAAAAAAAATCTGAGTGGGGTAAAATTTTTTTTTAAAGTTATTTCAAAAATTGAGTGGGGTCAATTAACCCCATATTTTTACCATAGCTTGGCCAATATATATATATATATATGAAAATTAGAAAAGCAAACTGAATGTTTTTGCATCCAATTAATCCGTACAAAAGTTTTTCCTACATTTTATGCGACTAAAAAGTATGTATGAAGTTTCAATTTTTTTCGTCAATTAATTATTCAAGTATTCAGCAATAAAAGTACTACTTTTTAGTTAAAATCCCTACCTACTTGGGAAAAATCATTTTATATATAGGGTTATTAAATGCAAATATATATGTTTTCAACCATAATGGAAATGAACAGAATTTAGGCATATATTATATTGTCTAAAGGAAAGGAAACAGTTTAAACAACACGAGACAAATTTTCAACCTTTTTTCAAAGTCATACATATTTTTATAATTGTATTGATAAATTTTGTCCGGATCGAGAATTTAATATAAAAATTACAGTTGGAAGTAACTAGGTCACATCAAATGTCTGCTAAAATTAGAATTTAACTGCATGATGATATTGATTTGGATGAATATCCAAAAGTAAGTTTCCATGATCGTATAGGTATAGACATTCCATCACCTTTTTTAATATAATAATAATAATCATTCACAATCATTTGGGAGATAAGATCATGGGAAGAATTTATTTCATTATTGGGCTAGATGTGTATTGCAGTTGCATGCAATCCATCCATCCATCCATCCCACTTTTTTCTTTATATAAAAGATCAGTTTGTCAATGAATTGAATTCTTACCACCACTTAATATATTATTTGCAATATGCACCAACACTCCTACTACTTACTACTTCTGTTTGGCAAAATGTAAATTATTGATTGCACAATGACTCATCATAATAAGACTACACACCCGTATCCATCAACATGCCATGCATTATTGAATGAATTAATGAAATTGGGTGTGTAATGATTTATTCTATTTCTCAGTCGGCGAATAAAATTCATAAATTTGACTGGGATGGGATGGGATGGGATGGGATGGGATGAGAATGGAATAATCAAATATAATTTTTTTCATTCATTCCATTCACATTTTAATGTATTTTAACAGTTCACATCTTTATATTAAGAAGTTGTCTTAATAGTTTAGACTTATCTTAATGATTTTATTCCAATTTCAAGCATTGAAATACATTAAGATGTGAGGTGTTAATATGCATTAAGATGACCATATAAATATGAAATGTCCACCACTGATTCGAACATTTTTTTCTTCTTATTAAGTCGGCAAGTCATGCTATATTCATTTAAACTTTTTCCAGTTGATTAGACACAGTATTATTATATCTTATAAATAATTAGCATTTCATAGACATTTTTGTCACGACATTTGATCAATTGACATATATATATTTATAAAAACTATACATATTAACAAAAATAAAAAATAAAATGTGAATAAGACATTTTTGTTTCCTGCTGACACTGCATGAGCTACCGACTGAATTGATCCCCACGATTCCATCAAAATTCATCTTTTGAAATACTTTGGATCAGAATAACCTTCCGTACCCAAAAGATGGGACTAATTTGTTCAATATCAAGAATCTTAAAAAGAAAAATAAAGGGGGGATGGATTTAAGAATCAGATATATAGTTGTGATAGAATTAATGCTTGTAGACAACCTAGTGGCAGAGGTACATGAAAATTACATAACGTTCATCATTCGAATCGGCCTTAGACATAGGCCACAGCCACAGTGGTTTGTTGCTAGTTGCTAGTTGCTACGACCTGGACCACACCCCCACCCAAAACTTGACCGGCCACTGGTCACATATTGACTGAACCCCTTTGGACTTTAAACTTTGTTCTTGGTTCTATTTGTGGTCCATAAATTCCCCTGCGCCTTCATCATAATCGATTCCCAACTTAAACTTGTATCCTCATTTAGAGCTCACACCACTAGTATAATAATAAATTGGACCCAATTTATATCTTCTCCACTTTTACTTTTTTGCTTTATTTGTAGTAACATTTTATTACATTGTTCTTTTTTTGATAACGTGAAATTTTCAATCGCAGTCAGACTGATCTCCATGAACCTGAGTCAGTTTTTTTATACGAATTTATGTCCGCTTTCCCATAACCCCATAAACCATTTCTGGCCTTGACAAATGGCTTCCAAGTTGAAAATTACGTTTGTTTTTGACAATGGCTTACATGTTAAAATTTGTATCTTAGTGGATCTTACGTGTATAAGGTAGGTCCATTGTATATTTATCCATTTATTTATAGCTTAAAAAAAGCCTATGCTGGCTGAGTTTTACTATTTTAATGAGCCCATTGGGACGAAAAAATTGTTAGGGCCAGTCCTCTGCTTGAGATGAATCGGGCTATTGGGAATGATTGTCTACGTTTGAATGGATATTTTGATATTTATGATCACATTGATTACAAGTTATTCACTGTTTTTCAGATAGTTTATGAAAATGGACGTTACGTTTTGGAATGGGCCAAAGTTTATGTAAAAGATTTCCCTTTCAAGACTTGACTTCTTATGAATTCTGATCCTATTAGAAAACTTCAACACTAGGCCAACCAAATAGCCCAAACTCGATCAGTAGCCCAGTTAAAACTAGATAAATATATAAGTCACAAAAAAAAAATAAACCGGGTCGAGTATTGAGTTACTCATATTTGATTCACAAAATTTATCAAATATGAAATAAAGTTTGATTGTGACACTCTCGAATTGAGTCCGAACAATTTGAACTTTTCGAGCGAATATGATCCGAATATCAATAGAAAATTATAATTTAAAGAGGTTCGAGTAATTTATTAAACTTTAAAATTTACTTTTATTTGATCATTTATATTTCAAGTCAAGCCAAGATTAAACTTTTAATAGAAGGAATACGAATTGAGACCAAAATGTTTGATTTATTTTACAGCCTTTATTTGCATGACACAAATGCAGTGAGTTGAGGCAAAACAAACATAAAATAAAGTGCTATTTTTATGGGCAAAAAAGTCTATAAACTTGTGATATTTGTACATTTAAAATTTATGAATAATATAAACTATCAAGGAAGTATTACTATATACTATTCTATAAAATCTCATAGTTATAAATTTGATTTTTCTTTTGGCACATAGTTTAAGAAAATCGGTTTAAGTTAATTTTAACAAAAATTTTTCACATATACCCCTTAATATAGAATTAATGAATAAATTAATTACTCCTTACTTATCACATTGAAATTCTTAACTTCATTAATTGCTGGTACAATTGCCTTTTATACACAAAATATGTTAAACTAGTAAAACCTAAAAAGTTGAATTCTTTTATTGAGAATACAACAACATTAAATATGGTGATAAAAATAATGACATTGAAGGTTGTTTCTTCAAAAAAAAGAGTAATGGTTGAATATTTATTATAAGGGTATAAAAGTAAAATAATAAACCAACTAAATTTTATAAATAGTAAGTAACCTATATATTGAGACATCTCAAAATAGAAAATCAGCATATAATTATACGACGGATGGAGTACTAATTACTATTATGGTGTTTTTCATTTCCGTGGACAATTTTTGAGGAATGAGCAAAGTGTATTTCATTAAATTGGAAAAAATCTTATATATATATATATATATATATTTGATTTATTCTTGTATTTCCTTTTTTTTTTTTTTTTTTTCCAATGCAATCAAATTAGTCAATTAGAATTTAGGAATAAAAAAGTGCAATATGAATTTTCAGTTAAAATGTATGCAGGCCCATCATAGGAGAGAGAAAATGGAAGAGTATATATACAATTTATAAATCCAAGCAAGACGTAAAAGCAAAATACTACCACTTAACATGGAGATTGGCGACCACCATGATATTGAATCGCATCAGTTTCACAAAAGTTCATCACTTTCATAACTTCACAGTACACAGATTTATGTACTTACCCTATATTTGCATGTATATACACATATAATCATATTTAGTTATTTGAACATTATACAGTCACTTCAGAGTTAATTTGGTAGTGATTTGGCAAATTTTGAGTTTGGTATTAGCTAAAATCTGGCGAATCCAGTGGGATTGAGAGCAAGATCGTCGTCGTTGAAGCCAGACTTCGACGATGACGAAGAGGAGGATAGTCATCGTCGGCCTTGGCGAAGGAGGCTATTTTCGTCAATGCCGTCTTCACTTCCGCCTCTACTTTCCGCATCTTTCTCTCTTCTTCTCCTAGCGGCCATTGTTTCCGCTTGCATTTTTCTTCCCGTCGAAAAGGTATTAATTATTTTCATGAATGGCAGGTTTTATTGTGTAATTTATGTTTGAATCATGTTTGTTCTTTTTCCTTATGAAGATGAATGCTGATATTAATAATTGTTTGCTTCGAATTCTAGGGTTTGGAATGCAATTTGTGCAATATTTTATTTTGGGTGGAAAGTGTATCGGTTTTGTTAATTTTTTAAAGTACAAGGTACTCGAGTTGGTTCTTTAGGATTGGTTTATTAGGTTGCTGGAAGGCCGGAATGTAACAACCGTCCCAAACCGAGGCTGGAATAAAGCTCAATCTGCGTCGAACAGCATCAACTTGGGTCACCATTAGGTCATGACTGTTACACTTACTAATCAAAACCACGTGGGAAATCTTCTGATGTGAAACTGGGGTATAATGATTTCCCCTTCAATTCTTGACGTCCTCGTTAGGCCCAATCTAATTTCCCATACCACATGAACTTCCTCTCTAGCCTTTGTGGGATACTATCAGTAGCCTTAACTGTTCCCACCTTTTGCCGCCCCTCTAGCCTTTATGGGTAAATACCGACTACATTTGTGCCCCACCCTGGACCCGATCTGATATGAGCTTTTGAGAGTCAGATACCATTTGTAACGAGCTACCCAAATTGAGTCCAAAATAAACCTCAATCCTCCACCCAAGAATATTAAACTTGGTCATTTTGGTCCCCAAATGGTCATGAATGTTGGTACTATTGATCGTAGAGTTAAGTCTTATGCACACACATCAAACGTGCATATCCAATGTGGTATTGAGGTATTACACAGAAATTAAAATCTTGATCAGTAATTTACTGATGTGAACAATAATATTTAATAAGAAGCTGCAAATTTTTGAGAAAAAAATTAGCTATGCATATTGAAAATAACTTCTTCAGGTTTTGTGAACTACTAAAATCTAAATCCCAGATTTCCAATCAATTTGGATGGCAGCATAGGATGTTTGGCTCAGGATACTAGTGGATGTTGGGCAATATTTAACTATATAGGGGTATGAAGAACTGGAAACTTGATGGGGGTAGGAGGAACTATTTGGTCTAGAAGAGTACACGGAAAGTCTTAATACCAACACAGACACAGTTTTTTGGTTGCCAAGAGAGCACATTCCCTGGGAACTTATTAGTTTCTTCTCTAAATTATGGACCTACAAAAGTTCAAAATTTATGGTGTCACCAGAGAAAACTGTTACTTGCCAGATGAAGATAGAGCATTCTATGTTTCATAGGCACAGGGAGCTGGTGGGCACCAGGAGAGAAAATGAACTGTTCTGAATGTTTTATGCATAATGCTTTAAATATGTCGTTTATGGTTATCCCTTCTGTTGTGGGTTCTTATTCTATATTTTTTGTTTTTCTTTACACCAATAGTTACATGAACTATATCACCATATACTGAAATAATTCTTTTGTGCAGATTCTGAAAAATTTTCTTATATGGGTTAAGCAGGATCTTGGACCTTGGGGTCCACTTGTACTGTAAGACATCCTTGATGCAAAAAGTTGATATCTCTATTTTGCATTGCAGTAAATTCTATCCTTTGAACATGGGTCTCATCTTCCTTGCAAAGAAAAAAGTAAAAAAAGAGAAGAAGAAGAAGAAAGAACCATGACTCTCAGCTTCATATGATTGTACCTCAGAATTGAGTATATAAAATTATTATTTTTCTTAAAACTTTAGAAGTTGTGAATATTGATGAATATCATCTTGGCGGGATTTATGCCTTTCTTTTGGGGTTTTTGTGGTATTATAATTAACTAAATATAATGTTGCACCCACTTAATCTGAGGGAAAATAGTTCATCAGAGTTTACGACATGCGTTGGTACAAATATGCTTTATTATTTGTACTTCCTTTTCCATGTGTTTAGAGTTCACATTATGTTTTAAATTATGAGAATCAATGATTGCAAGCTTGCACTTGTACCAGTCTGCCAGTTAACTAATATCATGTTCAAAGCATAATTTCTTCTCCTCCTTCAGCTTTTACCTTCTAACATTCAGGCATGTTACAGGGCTATTGCATATATTCCTCTTACAGTCCTAGCAGTACCGGCCTCTGTACTTACGGTAGGTTGTGAATTTTTGTGCCCTGGAAGCAAGCTTGTTTTGTTATGTTTTTTGACTTACTGTTGTGCTAATATGGGTTAATAGAATCTTTATCTACTTGTGCTCTATGCCTTTACAGAAATTGACAATACATATGGAGAAAATTTATCAGTTTGTATTTTTCACTAGTTATAGCTGCACATTATTGACAAATAAGGAAACTTACCATTATTATAATGTCTCCGACATTAAAAGAAAAAGAAATAGGTATTGACTGCGAATTAGCTCTTATATCTTACTATAAAACCTATACTAGAATTGAGAGAAAAACAGGAAATTGGTGAATGAGAGGTTAACATCCTTCTCTCCATATCATATTACAATCTAGGACTACAATCATGGCTACAATCAAGCTATGTAATTAGAGAGTTGTACATCAGTTTTAATTAGTTGTAATTTAGGAAACTTCCTATATTTACAATTCTAGCAGATTCTAACACTCTCCCTCAAGTTGGCGCATAAATGTCTCGCATGCCTAACTTGAAACATAAGGAATGAAATATCTTACTAGTGAGACCTTCAACCAATATGTCAGCAATCTGATTTTCAATTTTGACAAAAGGTATACAAATGAGACCACCAGTTAACTTCTCCTTGATGAAATGTTTGTCAATCTCGATGTGTTTTGTTCTGTCATGTTGTACCGGATCATTTGCAATACTAATGGCTACCTCATTATCACAAAACAATCTCATAGGGTCATTAATTACTACCCCAAATCTTCTAGTAATGTGCGAAGCCACATTAGTTCACATATACCCAATGAATAGACTATACTCAGCTTCAACACTAGATCTAGCCATAATAGACTATTTTTTGCTCCTCTAAGTGACAAGATTGCCATTTTGCCACCAACAAATGAACAATAACCTGATGTGGAACGATGATCTTCTATGGAACTAGCCCAATCTGCATCAGAGAAGGCTTCAATCTTCATATATCCATGGTTTGAAAACAATATACCTTTTCCAGAGCAGACTTCAGATATCTCAAGATTCTATAGACAACCTCCATGTGACAAATTCGCGGATCATACATATATTGACTCACTACTTCCACAACATAAGAAATATCTGGTCTAGTGTGAGAGAGATATATCAATCGATCCACTAAGCGTTGATATTTCTCCTTCTCAACGGTAGGTCCGGTACCACCAGTTAGGTGATGATTAACCTCAATGGGAGAGTCAACAAGTTTGCATCCCAGTTTCCGTCAATAAATCAAGAATGTATTTTCGTTGTGATAAGACCACACAAAGATCTTACAACTTTTAGAAAATATTTCACGTGAACAAGGTCCTTGATCTCAAATTCACTTGCATGTCTTCTTTTAAGGTTGACCATCTCTTCTTCATTGTTTCCAGTCACCACAATATCGTCGACATAAACAATAAAAATGATAATCTTACCATTTATTTGTTTGACAAACATATTATGATCTGCCCGACTTTGCTTATACCCGAATCTGATCACGACTTTATAGAATCTGTTAAACAAGGCTCTAAGACTGCTTCAACCCATACTAGGCCTTTCATAACTTGCAGACTTTTCCTTTTGTTATGGATGGAAAAAAACCCGAGAGATTTCTATGTATACTTCTTTTTCAAGATGACCATGAAGAAATCCATTCTTCACATCAAGTTGCTGAAGGTTCCATCTAAAATTTGTTGCACATGAGATAAAAGTTCGGATATAATTTATCTTCGCTATTGGGGCAAATGTTTCCCGACAATCAAATCCATGAGTTTAAGTAAAACTTTTTGTAACAAATTTGACTTTGAGTCTCTCAACTGACCCATCTGATTTCTGCTTCACTGTGAATATCCATTTGCGCCTAACGCGTTTTTTTCCAAATGGAAGAGGAACTAACTCCCGTGTGTCAATCTTTTTCAGACAGTCATTTCTTCTACGATAGCCTTTTTCTATTTTTCATCTCTGATTGCTTCTTTCCACCCCTAAGAGGAACAAATATAGAAGACAAAGAAGAAACAAGTGAACGATAGGAAGAAGATAGATTGAAGTTAGAAATTAGAAATAGGGTGTTGAGTACATGATCTAACTGATTTCTTAAGAGTAATAGGGAGATCAATATCACAATTATTAATAGGAACAGAGGTATCAATATCGCAGTTTTTAGTAGGAACATAATTGTTACCATTAGAGTCGATTAGGATTAATGTAGAAGGTGGACCAGATCAGGGCAAAGCTGTTGTGGAGGCTTAGCAACAACCTATCTTTATCTTTGCGAGAATAGGTCTTTAACATATGCATAATATTCAATCTATCATATCATATGACTCCCCTGGGAAGGATTATCATTGACTATAGAGATGAACTACACTAGGTTCATGCTCCATCAACAACTCTATATGAGTAGGAGTCTTCCATGAGGGGTAGAAGGAGAAAAGTAGAAAGATTCTCGATTTTCAGAAGGTAACATCACGAGTGACATAACCATGATTCATGATCGGATGAAGGGTGATAACATTTGTAATCTTTTTTAGTAGGAATAAAAACACATCAAGTGATTTTGGATCAAGTTTACGATGAGTGGGAGTTTTATCATGAACATAGCACACATCTAAAAACTGGCGGGAAAAGAAAGGGACTGGTATGTGTTTGAGAAGAGATATAGGGTCTGCGATTTCCAAGAACCCGAGGGAAGACGATTTATATGGAAAACAACAATAAGGATAACATCACCCCAAAGAGACTTAGGGGTATGTATAGTGAACTTAAGTATATGGGCAACCTCCAATAAATGGCGATTTTTCCGCTCAACGACCCATTTTGTTCAGGGGTTTTAACACAAGAAGTTTGAAGGAGAATGTCATGATCAGTGAGAAATGACCCAAAAGTACCATCAATATATTCACAAACATTGTCGCTATGTAAAATTTTGATTTTGGCATCAAATTGAGTTAGTATCATTTTATGAAATTCTCTAAAGAAGGAAAAAACTTCGTTTTTTGAATGAAGAAGATAAAGCCAAGTAGTACGAGAATAACAGTCAATGAAACTAACAAACCAACGATGACAAGTAAGAGAAATGACCCGTGATGGTCCCCACACATCAGTATGAATAACAACAAAAGATTCAAAATGACGTTTATTAATAACTGGATAAACTAACTGTTTGCGTTTAACCAATTCACAAGGTTCACACAAAAATTGATTTTTATTAAACTGCTTAGCAAAATGGGGAAATAAAGATTCTAACATACTAATGGAAGGATGTTCCAGACGACGATGTCACTGATGAAGGGAAGCCAGACTAGAGTCATAAGTGGATTGAAGAGCTGTTGTATTTTAATTCTCAACAAGAGGCATACTAGACTGAGGGAGACATCTAGATAATATAGCGCTAACTGCACTACCACTGTCAATCTTCTGCCTCGTCACCAAGTCCTGAAAAACACAATGAGAAGGAAAAAATGTGACTGAACAATTCAGAGATTTTGTGAGACGTTAAGCAGATAATAAATTTGGAACATGAAGAACAAAGGACAAAGACATAGTAGGATTACAAATGACTGAACCTCTCCCGGAGATAGGAGATGGATAACCATCGACTACTAGAACTTTATCTTTTCCAAAAGAAGAAGTATAAGAGGTAAAGAGATTTGAGAAACCAGTTATGTGCTCGGATGAACCGGAATCAATAATCCAAGCAGAAATAGTAGATGTTACATTAAGGGCATGAGAAATTATACCTAATTGAGCATAATGAGAAGAGGTAGAGAGGCAAGAATTTCCTCAGGAGTGAGAGAGAGAGTATCGGGAGCACTAGAAACACTAGGAGCTGCAATTGTAGTGCTATGAGATGATGTCACTAGAATAGGTGTTAGAATAGATATATGAGCCTGTGTACCACTATTGGGACCTCCGATGGAATTACCACGACCACCCATTCCTATCGCAGTTGTCCATGAAGTTTATAACAAGTATTGGTATGGTTAGGCCTTCCACAATAGTCACAATGACATGTATCTTTCTCAGTGGATGGCAGCACCGGAGATGGAAAAAGAGTGTTCATACGAGTGTCGTGATGAGGAGCCTAACCAGACTTGGGAGGATGAGAAGCAATGAGCGCTGAACGATCAACAATGTTGTGAGTCAGAAAACAACGTCGACGTCTCTCCTCCTGTTGTATTTGAGCATTGGCCTCTTGTAAGGAAGGAAATAAAACCTGACCAATTATCCGTGACCGAACCTGTTGATACTCATAATTAAGTCCAACCAAGAAACCAACAATTGGATCTTCTCTAACAATAATGTTATCTAATAATATTATCAACCTCTCCTTAGACAGAACTTTCTAGACATTGCCAATAATGTTATCTAATAATATTATTCAAATAATATGAATTATTGATCTGATAATGAAAATACTGTGTAGTGATAATTATTGAAACAACAATAATATAAAATATCAATGTAACAATTATTGAATCAATAAAATAAAATAGTGAACAGTAATTACTGTAATTATTGAGTAGTGCCTTCTTACGTAAGAATCAATAATTGGTGCAATACCGTGTGCTACTGTGTTTTTAACCACTGAGTATTTCAACAGTATTAACGGTAACAACTACGCCGTTATTTATAAACAACTTATACTTATTGTTTTCTTCATTCAATCGCTTTCACATGGGGCCCATTAGGGTCAAATGCGCATCGATTTAATATTCCCCGACGTTAAAGAATATTCAACGACCAAACGAATATTCCCCGACAATATTTTATAACCACTTGCTTATTTGAAATATTTGCGCATTTTACCCATAACTAACCACATTAATCAAATCAACTCTTACTATTTCAAAATAATAAATAGAGGAAATTTGATTTTATTTAAAATAAGTTGGGGTCTTCTGACCCTCATGAAATTTCGTCCTCGAAATTGACGTACGTACCTGGTGTTTCGAAAAGGTGAGGATACCTCGCTTTCATTTCCGTTTTCAACTCCCGTCATTTCCTCAATAGTATGGTTCCTCCACAAAACTTTGACTTGTGGTATGACCTTTGTCGTAGGGACATGCTTCTTCCTATCCAAGATCTTGGCGGTACCTCTTCATACGTTAAGTCTTGATTATCTCGTCCGGTTTCTAACTCAATAACGCATGGTTCGGTCTTTCACATATTTACTGAAGCACGGATATGTGAAAAACATTATGAACACGAGAGCATACTTGGAGGTAACGCGAGTCTATAGGCCACATTTCCTACTTCGGTCAAGAATCAAATGGACCAATAAATCGTGGATTGAGCTTTTCTCTTTTCCCAAATCTTGTAACTCCTTCCATGGAGCAACTTCGCAACAATACATGATCCCCAATACTAAATTCCACGTCCTTTCGATGAAGATCCGCATAACTCTTTTTTTGTCGATCCTGTCTTGCTTTGTATCGTTGTCAAATCATTTGGATCTTTTCCGTGAGTCATACGTACCAAATCGGGTCCCAATAATGTTGCTTCACCCACCTCATCCCAACATATTGGAGAGCGACACTTTCGTCCATCTGATAATTGAATGGAGCCCCACCTATACTTGCTTCGATAATCTGTTGTTGTAGGAGAATTCCACTAATGGTAAATACTTATCCCAACTCCCTTTGAAATCTAGGACACGAGTCTTAATAGATCTTGAAGAATTTGAATAGTCCTCTGATTATCCGTCCGCTTTGAGGATGGTATGCCGAATCAATCAGAATCCGTGCCCATAGCTTTTTGCAAGCTAACCCAAAATCGTGAAGTGAATCTTGGGTCACGATCCGAAACTATGGATCTTGGCATGCCATGCAATCTCACAATCTCATTTACATACATATGAGCAAGACGTTCAAGGAATAAGTCTCCGTGTCGACAAGAAATGAAGCGGAGACTTGGTTAATCTATCAACAATAACCCAAATAGCATTTATGCGCTTGAGAAACCGTGGGAAGACCAGAATTTAAATCCATGGTAATGTGTTCCCACTTCCATTTCGGAATCTCAAGTGGTTGCAATGGACCCTTAGGCACTTGATGCTCGCGCTTTACACGTTGACAAGTTAAACATCTCGAGATAAACTTTGCAATCTCTCTTTTCATATTGTTCCACCAAAATGTATGTCAAGATCCCAAAGACATTTTGTACTTCCGAGATGGATTGCAAATGGTGTATTATGTGCCTCCATCACGATCTTGTTCTTTTAAATCGTAATCGTTAGAACACAAAGTCCGGAGTTGACTCAAGTATTCCTTCTTCATCGATTCTTGCTTCGAATAGCACCCTCTTGTACTTTCTTCTTCTCGCGATCACTCAAGGGGTCCGGGCTTGAGCAACTTTAACTTCATCGATTAAAGTTGGTTCGATTCGTATACTTGACATCATCGCACTCGTTCCTACATATGATCTTCTACTCAACGCGTCAGCTATCACGTTTGCTTTTCCAGGATGGTATTGAATGGTGTGGTCATAATCTTTTAACAGCTCGAGCTAACGTTGTTGCCGCATGTTGAGTTTTTTTTGGGTGAAGAAATATTTGAGGCTTTTATAGTGCGAATATATCTCCACTTTCTCCCCATATAGATAATGCCTCCATCTTTAAGCGCATGAAATTATCACGCTAACTCTAGATTATGAGTAGGATAATTCCTCTCATATTCTTTAAGTTGTCGCGAGACATGACTATGACTTTTCTCGTTGCATGAGAACACATCCTAACCCTTTGCACAAGCATCATTGCAGAGATAACAAATCCATCCGAACCGGATGGTATTGTCGTAAACAGTGTCGAAATGAGTCTCCTCTTGAGCTCTTGAAACTCTTCTCGCATTCCTCGCTCCATACGAATTTTGTATCTTTCCGAAGTCACCGAGTTAATCGAGTAGCGATTCGAGATAATCGACGTCTCTCCTCCTGTTGTATTTGAGCATTGGCCTCTTGTAAGGAAGGAAATAAGACCTGGCCAATTATCCGTGACCGAACCTGTTGATACTCATAATTAAGTCCAACTAAGAAACCAATAATTGGATCTTCTCTAACAAACTTTTGATACACAGTTGTATCCTCGGTACACTTGATACATTTAACTGAGAAGACTCAGTAATGATCAAGTTCTTGCCAGAGGCAGAGGGCATAGATCTCAACATAATATTAGGCCACAGATCCTTGTAAAGTTTCCCGGTCATATGCCTTAGATATATCACCAAAAATGGAGAAAGTTTGAGCAATAGCTAGCTCAGAAGGTGTCTCCAAAAACATGTAGTTGCTTCCTCATGCTGGTTTTCATAGAGCTAAAAATCCAAATTTTCACCATGGAATTATCTGACTTCCATTCCTCCTGTGTTGTACTAACTTGCGTGGGCATTGTTGTTGTTCCATTAATAAAATGTTGCATTCGATTAGCCTCAATGGACATACAACAACTTGAGACCAAGCTAGATAATTATTCCCATCCAATTTGAATGGGCTAAGAACTAGTGTAAAATTCAAACTGTGACTATGGACAAATTGCCGCTTGTTAATACCATTATCACCGCTATTAACAATACTAGAAGATACCATATTAAACAACAAATGCAACAAAATATTCTAGGAAAAACTCAACTAGAATAAATAACCACTTTCAACCCTTTTATCCAAGCAATAATCACCAAAAGCTGAAAATAGAAAAATTTAACCAAGCAGCGGAAGGGAAAAATTGATACCAGACCAAGAAATCATGATAAGAGAATGACAGTTGCACCACGGATCTACATAAAATAGATATGCGACACTAGGAAAGCACTCACTGTCACAAAACAAGGTGTTGCGCTGGGAAAGGGTGGCGCGTGGCATCGACATTCGGCAGCAGCAGTGGTGCGTAAGGTGGTGGGTGATGATGCTCCTTCTCTGGTCGTGGTCGTCTAGATAAAGAATGCTCTTATGGGCTTAAAACTACATCTACAGTGTAGACTTGATTTGGTAGTTTTGTAGAAGAAAAACCAAAATCATGAGGTAGTTTTAAGACACTAGGAGACTTAGTGTTTGAGCATATGGATCTTGCTCTGATACCATGTAGAAACAACTGAGAAAAAAAGGAAATTGGTGAATGAGAGGTTAACATCCTTCTCTTCATATCATATTATTTATAATATGGATTTTACAAATCAAGAGCTACAATTTGGGACTACAATCATGGCTACAATGTAATTAGAGAGTTGTTCATCAGTTTTAATTAGCTGTAATTTAGGAAACTTCCTATATTTACAATTCTAGCAGATTTTAACACTTTGGTAAATAAGTTATTGAATCTTTAAACAAACATATATGATAGATATTTATTAAACTTGGTTATATGTCTTTATGTGCCAATATGAGTATAGTATTGTTGAATATAAATATATGAAAAGTTTGTGTAGTGACATATAAGTTGCCCTTTAATTCTTTTTGGTCAGGGGAAGGAGGGATATATCCATATTGTACCATATTCATGGTCTTGTAAGACAAAATTTTGAATTATTAGAGAGGAGGCTGTTATTTAGTTGTATTTTTTCCCCGTAATATAACAGTTATCTGTTTATGTTCAGAGTTTTACTAGGATGAGAGAGGCTATTATTGGTACAAGCAACATGATAGCTGATAAGGTAACTAAAAAGCCAGATTTTATGTAGCCAACTCCTTGTAGTTTGATATAGATGTTCGATAAGATAACAAGGGTTTACATTGATCATGAGTTATGATCACATTACAAATGATTTGTTAAATGCACGTGATAAGTACATCAAGGTTTGTTATCGTACAACTTGTTAATCATAAAGGTAATTTATCATGTCGGAGAAACAAATACATTGAAATTTATTAGAATAGTTTGGAGATTGTAGTAACATATCTTTTATGTAAAGGTGGTTCTTGTTGATTCTTTCTTCTTATTTTAGATCATGTTAAGTGCATGCTTCATCAATTAGTTATATTTGTTAACTTTATTTTTTTTTTTTCAAAAAAATGTGGAATGACCCCTGAAGTTGGTATATAAATAGAAAGAGTACAAATTGCATTGTACCACGGACTATTATCATCCTCCTTTCCTATCACCATGGTGTTGCATTTTTCTTTCTTGTGTGGGCTTTATTTTATAGGAAATGAGGAATGTTTCAATAAATATGGGTTATATAACTCATGTAAGAATATTCCATATAAGGCATCCTTGAAAAACAGCAGGGGAAAAAGAAATTATGCGAAATCACTAAAGATAATGGTTTGGCTGTTCCTTCTTCAGGTGATATATGACCTACTAGTTTACATTTCTTCGACATCACCTTCTGTCAATTTAGGTGGGTTACTTGGTTCCTAGCTTATTTGATTGCTTACAAGTACTCATATTGCCCTCATGTAAATGAGTGCCCAATGTTTCTAAGCATTTGCCTGAATTTTATTTTTTTGAGCCAGGTGGACGCACATCCACTAATGTGCGCATTGGATAAACCACCGAATGCACCCAATACCTCACCAACCACGTTGCCTGAACTTTTATATTATTGTCTTTTTGTATGCTTTTGAAGCAGATATTTTCCTTATCTCTGGAAGAATTCCTTTAAAGGTTGAAATTTTGATCAGTGATGAAATTTTGCTTCTACTTAGTTGCAAGTTGGAGAAGATGCCTTGCTTGTTTGTTTTCGATGTTAATAACTGTATACTACATCTTCAGCTATGATTTACCCAGTTTCTCATTCCATATAACAATTAATATGTGCCGATATAAAAAAAATAAATTCTATATACCTTTGAGTAGCCTGCTGAATTAAAAAATTTAAAGTCGAGTATGAAACTACTCTCCATAGATTTCAAGTCCTTCAGTTGTGAGTGTATCTTATGTGGTCTTACTTTTTTTCCTTCCTATTGTGGCAGCTTGGAGGTGGTTATCTCTTTGGCTTGCCAGTGGGATTTGTTGCTGATTCTATTGGCGCTACCATTGGGGCAACATCTGCATTCCTTCTTGGTAGAACGGTAAATCCATGGACCGTGAAAGCTAGAACTGAATGAGATTGATGTTTTCTTCCTAATATGTATATTCTCAAACTTGACAAACTTAACTCCATTTTGGGACGTGGACCAGCTTTTGTTCCCCATGCCTTATGAACACTATCTAGTCTATAAATTGGATGTTCTAAAAATAATATTATCATGTGTATCAGGGGTTTCTCTTTAAATTTATGTATACATCTTCACTATATTACTTGGTTGCTTCTTTGCAGATTGGGAGGTCATATGTTATTTCTAAATTAAATAATTATCCCAAGTTTCAGGCCGTTGTTGTTGCTGTTGAGAGATCTGGGTTTAAGGTTTGATCACATAACCCTTTCTTTTCTTGATGATATTATGTTACCGCGCAGGATATCAAACATTAAATGGCTTCTTAATTTCTGTTCACTCTAAAAATTATGAATCTTGGTTGAGTTGATTGGGTTGGAAAATCTGTGAAATACTCCCTGTTCCAAAATCAGAGTTACATTTTCTTTTTGTTTATTCCAAAATTAGAAATACATTTCTATTTCAAAAGACATAAAATACCATAATATACCCAATTTACCCTTTTTATAAAATAGTTGAAACAAGTAGATGCCTCAACTCCTCCTCCTCCTCCCAAAGAGATCATGACCATAGAAAAAGGAAAACATCAAATCTCCAAACACACATCTTGATTAGTCACCACCATAGTCTCCTCTTCAAGTCCAGATCCAAAATGTTCTTTCTCTTATCTCCTTCATCCGTCCCTGATCGAAGCTTTTCATATATATTCTCTAGATCTCCAATAATTAAATAATAAAATGGCTGACTGGGGGCCTTAACAATTGTTTATGAAAACTCTAGGGCTGCTGTTCCATTTTTTCGAAAAAGAGTGAATCAGATCTAATGTTTCTTTTAAGGGTAATTGGAAGTGAACAATTGTTTATGAAAATCATCATTTTTTGAAATGAGAAAATTTTGGAATATAGTATATGTGGTATGTGAGAATGTCATTATATGTTCTTGTGAAATACGGATGCACATGTATGGATAATGGTTGTGGCAAGAATCTATTTTAAAAGGCAGTTGAGGTGAGTACTTTTATGTGACTGTTTAACAAACTACAAGATAGATAGAAAGGAGATATTGAAACTTCCAAAGAATGAAGCTTTTTTGATATTGAAAATGAAGAAACAGAAGAAGTCCACCTTCTATTAGAGTTATTTGTATCATGCCATTTGAGAAAGTATGATCCCTATTTAGCTGCCATGACATTTTAATGACCACAAATGGAATTATTGGAAATCTGGATTGATTGGCCATGTATTGGTGGATACCATGTGTTTTTCCTTAAAAAAAAAATTCATTATAAGAATTGAGAGAATACCTGTGCATCTTTTCCACATGGCGCTTTTAATCTATTTGGCTGACCCTGAAAAGCACTTTTGGTTGTTCTCAGTTCTTAAAACCATGGGAAAATGCTGAAATCTCAAGTTATTGAAAATTTTCTAGGATCTCTAATTTGCCTTTCCCTTTTTTCATGTTTATTAACTACATAAAAAATAGAAACCTATAACTTCTCCTGCAAAACTTAGATGATGTATTTAGGTACCCAAACAATTGATCCTGTATAGTAGGGGCATAGCCTGAGTTGATCTAGAAGGAGATCAAATGGTGACACGGCTGAAAATGTGTACCTTGACAGATATATTTATTTAATTTTAAATTAAGGCCTCACTGTGATTGTTCTTCTGAAATAAGGTGTCTGGTTCTCCTTTTGTTCAAGTTGTGGGCTGGGGGTTGGGGTTGTTGCGAAATTATTGTCTTAGCTAATGTGTAGCGAAAATTTCTTCTATTACTCTCTGATTTATTTAATCCCCCAGGCGTTTTTGTCCAATTTTTAACTCATTTTTATGATATCACAGATTGTATTGCTGCTTCGGCTTGTTCCCTTACTTCCATTTAACATTTTAAATTATCTGCTGTCTGTGACTCCTGTTCGCCTGGGAGAGTACATGCTGGCTTCTTGGCTGGGAATGATGGTATGCTTTCAGTTGTTAACCATTGTGTTAATTAGCTTAATAGACTGTTTTGATCTATTAGGTATGTCATGAAGGCTGAGCAAATATTTCAGTGTAATATCATATATTTTATGTTGCATGCTGCATAGCTCTTGTTCCAACTTTTAACCTGATTTTCACCCATTTGGTTTTGCTATTAGTTTTAGCCTTATGAGTTGCATATCTTTAGTTAGAGGTTTGAGATTGTGTTCATAGGTAGGTTGATTTATGAAAACATCCACTCTTTTTGTTCTTGTATTCTATCTTTCCGACCACTCATGAAGATGGTTCGTTCAAAAATAACACACTTTTGGACTTATAAAAGTGGCAAATCCACCCTTAGTTTTTCTTTCTATGGTGCACCATTTATAACTGCAGGGCATCATCTCAGTCAGTTCTATATTGATTAGTCTTCCTATGTCTACTGTATAGCAGTAGTAGAAAGAATATTTTTAGCAAATATGAATGTTGGTGGGTTTAATTGGATTGGGGTTCAAGGTTGTTGGTTCAATCCATGGGAAAAACTTCTGCCGGATTCAGTAACGTGAGTCTTTGACCCAAGTGGGGCCATTAAAATGGTTGTAAGAGGAATAACTCTCAAGGTCGCAGTTTCCAATCCCCATATTTGGTGGCAAAAGTTCCCATAAATAGAAATATGGAAAGAGCTTGTGGAACTTCAACTAAGCCACGAGATGGGGGTTGGGTTGCCTGTACTTCTTGCTAATGCTTCCTTCATTTGTTAAAAAAACCCAATAATTTTTTTGGAAATGGTACTTTTTCGTCGATAGTGGGAGAATATGAAGTAATAATAAAGTTGAGCATCTGTGGACAATTTTGTTTTCTCAGGCTTTGTTCAAATTACTTAACAGATACCTTCAGTTAAAAAAGGAGAGGAAAAGAAAAGGTCTGATTGGTGCTTTTTGGTTTCAGCCAATAACATTTGCACTAGTCTACGTCGGAACAACTCTGAAGGATCTTTCTGATGTCACACATGGATGGGGTGAAATTTCAACAACTCGTTGGGTAAGAGCTATATACCTGTTATTCTGATTATGCAGAAGTTACACCCACCCCCCCCCCCCCCAAAAAAAAAAAAAAAAAAAAAAAAACCCACCAATGCTATCTTCCGGTTAGCACATTAGCTATAGTTTTAATCAGCTTTTTATAGTAGTTGACCATAAGAGATCCTAATCCATAGCTTGCATTATAAAGCACATTGATTCAGTCTTTCACATGGGTGTTAAACCTGCTTCCCATCTTTTATTACCTGTTCTTATCTTGTGTTACGAACGGTTGTTGGTGCAGATATTTATTGCATCAGGCTTTGTGATATCTGGTAAGCCACTACTGTTGTATTGTACTTGGCTTCCTACTAGCATCAATGACTTGAGAAGTTACTGAATTACAGTTAAATGAAAAGAAAGAAAAATGCGAAACAGTTCTCTTTATTAAATTCAATTTTTTTTTACTTTCCGTTCTTGTGGTCTCATTGTGCCAGTTTTAGGAATTATATGTGATTATACCTCTGTAACTTTTAAATTACTAATTGCCCTTCATGTATTATGCCTTTTAGTCTTGTCAGTTCAATAACAGGTTTTCTAGTTTAATTTTATTTGAGGCCTCTGGTTTGTGTAGCCAACTAGCAAAATCTAGCATGAGAAATTTGTTAATACATCAGTTTAAGATTGGTCTTTGACGAGTCTTGGAGAAGTAGATAAGAAAATGTTTAAATAAGAAATCACGATCTTTGATCCCATGGCAAAAGCCAAGGGTATCAACTTGACTGTGAATGGATTGGACTTGATCAAGATTTGGCATGAGATATGTTGTTCTGGAAGATAAGGTTGCTTCATCTGAAATAAAGGATTCATATGAACAAGGAGAACGAGTCTCTTGAGTTTCACAGCCACAAGTTTTCTATGCAAACACTAGTACATAATTTTGCTTTAAATTCTATTCAGTTGAGAGTAAATATGAATCAAAGATTTGGTTGATACGTAAGCATAATAAGGTGCAAGGTTTAGTTCTTTTAATTGTATATTATGTTTAAAATTTATGGATGCTAACTTTTATTTCCCATTGTTCAATTGCTGATAGTTATTCTGTTGGCTTATATTACTAAAGTCGCAAAGACTTCTCTGGATAAAGCACTAGAAGAAGGTGCTGGTGGGATAGAAGGCATCTTAGCGTCACCAGGGCTGCTACCGGTTGTAGCAGAGCCACCTCTGATCTCCAGAACCATCTCATCATCAAGATAGACTCAGCTGGAGTTGATCGTGTGTAGTAAATGTTAACATAAAAAGTTGTTAGGAATGAAGAATACAAAGGGAAAGTAAAAAAGAAAAGAGAGGAAAAAAGAATATATCTTATCTCAGCCTGCATGTACAGCAAGCAGTGCTTGTGTTGTTTTTAGTTGGCTCATGTGTTATACATGTAAGTTTGTAGGGACATGACCAGTTACTGTCTCATATTTTTTTGGGTAATTACAGTTATTATTTCATTAATTAGTTAACATGTATGTTGTAGAGTCTGAGTTTTTGGTGGATTAGACTTCTGATGATTATTTATTTATTCAATTTTGTGTTTGGTATAGATTAAAATAGGATGAGGGATGGTTGAATACAAAGTACCTCTCGTATAGACAAGAAAGTCCTATTTTTTGTTTTATTGGGAAGTGATAATTGCCCTTTAATTTTTTTATTTGCATTCCATTGTAAGCTTAAGATGGAATATTTTTTTTGGGTTCTATAATGAAACACAAATGGAGAAATTGGAATGGTTAGTATCATCATTTTTTTTTTTACATATTTAGGTTTGTTTATGACACTTTAATTTCTCCTACTCCCACCATTTCAAATAAGGGTCTTATTTGGCATATATATATATATATATATATATATATTATTTTTCATAAAATTAAAATTAACTTACCAAGCCATCTAATGCAATCAACATACACTTTTTCCAAAAGAGCTCCTATGTTGCAAGAGTCTATAGTCCACCAACTATTGAGCTAGCTTTGCTCTAATCAACATACACAACTTTTTTTTTCCTTTCTCATTTTTTTTATTAAGACCGTGTTTGGACTTCGTTAATCTTTAGTCTCCTACATCTGGACACCCTTTATCTTTCCTCTTCACATAAATTAATTAAGATCCACAAACAAAAGCACTCGATTCTTCTGATTTTGTCAATCAATCATGGCGACCCCCGAGGTTTTACAGAGAAAACACGATCTTTTCATTGACCATTCCCAAGGTAGAAAATTAGCTCCTACATCTCTCAATAAATTTTATTTCATATATAAATCTTCTAAATTCAGACTGCAACTTTTTTTTTATTAATAAGAATATGATCGTTCATTTTTGTTTGAAAGTTTGGATTTTTCTTCACTTTAGAGGATTTCAAGGCGGGTATTGCTGACTTTAATGGGTTGAAAATTGAATCGGTTGTATTGGTAGTATTACTTGTCAGATTTTTTACTCCGTTACAAAAAAAAGGTGAATATTTTCTGCAAAATTTTTGCAGGAGAAAATGTGAAACCCCGAGGAATGACGATTGAGAAAAAGATTGAAGTCCTGGAGAGCTTGACTGGAAATGTAATTTACCTACTTTAATGTTTATATTTTGGAGCAGAAATTTTAAGTCTTTTTGATTTATTGCCATCTGTTGACAATATTTTTCATGAAATTTTGAGTTTGGTGATATAATTCTGATGGAGTTAGATAACAGGGTGCCAGAGTTTACGAATTTAAAGTTTTAATTTTGGTGCTAAAAGTTGGAAGTATTTGATTTTTTTGTTCAATTATATTTTACCAATTGCTGTTAAGATTAATGAGTTTGGTGGGAATTGGTAACTACTGGGATTTTTGGCTTACTTGCTCAGTCAAAAGTACTAATCTATACTAATTTCGTGCTATTTTTAATTATGAGTTTTGTGCTATGATTGGGGCTCGTTTGATAAATTATTTATATAGTTGAAAAAGATTATTTTTTTGGGGCCCAAGAAAGTTTTTTTTAAACTATGTGTTGGTTGTGTTTCTCTAGTTTAATAAATACTGAATCATAGTTTCTATATCTTTCCTTTCTAATAAGAGCTCTGGGTTTTCTTTGGCAGACAATAATTTTGAAGTAAGTTAATGAGCATGTGTAATTCCATTTTCCTTAGAAGCATCAACCCATATGGATTATAAGTTTGAGGATTTTTTTCATAGCTGTACCATGGGCTCATTAATATTTGTCTTTATTAATTTATTTTGCGGGGTAACAGATTATTCGGGTTTAGTGTTTGAGGACAAATGTTTGCAAGTGTAATGCACCATGGACTTTTGTAATTATGTAATCTCAGATTCAATTATTTTGTTTCAGGTTAGCAATCGGCGAACTCGCAGATGGTTAAATGATCGTCTGTTGATGGAACTTGTTCCTCGTTTGAATGAAGAGGAAATTAGAGGCTTGTTTGCTCCACCACCTTGGGGTAAGAGATACCCAAGAGAAGCAGTCATATCTTGATTTATATCTTCTGCAACCCATGCATTAGGAACATTTGTGGTTAGAAAACTAGTCTGCCACCTCCAAATCAAAGAGGCGACTGATAACCCCCCTACTCCGCAGCTTCCTCCACTACACATGCCAACTAATTGTCACTTATCTGTACTTCTTTACTACGCTAGTAACATTTTTCATTTTCTAATCTGGTTTGGTGGCCCCGGTGGGATATTGATAATTTAAGGAGCTTTAAGCATAGATTTGCCCCTTATGTTTTTTTTCTTGTATATATGTATTACTAATCAGTTCTGCAAAGTTAATGTTTTGGGGTTCATATTACAGGTGATGATGTACCACTGTCACCATTTTGCATGACAACTGGAGGGGATTGGGACTAGTTTAGGAATATTGACATGGACAGAGAGGTTTTCCTATTCTCTTATTCTCCTAGCATGTTTCACCCTCTCAAAATTCGTCCAGAATATACTCAGGGAAATAAATATGTTCTTGAAACTTAGTGCTAATAACTTTACATTATTTCCTATGTTATTGTGAGATTAAATAGATGAATTCCTGAAACCTTACATAATAATTTTGAGAATGATGCGTACTTGTTCTTTTACATAGATTAATAACCTTCCCTCTTTGTGTTGGTTTTTAAATTTGTTGGCTCTGCATAATATATTTACTGTTTAAAAATATAAATGAGGGGTGTAAAAAGGATAGGCTATCACAAGTCCATACAAGTCCATACTGTTTGCAGTCCAGGACTTGTTGACATGCACATTTCTGTTTGCTTTGGTATCCTTAAGGTGCAGAATTCAAGTAGTGATTGACTGATTGTATTATTTTTACTATCAGTTCTCTTCTTCTCTCTTGCGAGTGTCAGCATGTCATACAGTTATTTATTACTTCAGAGCATTGACATCTGATGTAAAAGACATGCTCCAAGTCTCTGATTTATTATTTCTTTGTGATAGGTCAAGGTGATTGAAACCCTTGAAAGCTCTTCATCGAAGAGGAAGGGTCATGTGGACGTTGATAAAATGTCTGTTCTGGCTGCATGGCACAGAGTAGATTGTCGAACTAGAGAGGCACTTCGCCGTAGCTTTCTTGCAGAACTAATTGATGGTTATGAGGTACATCCAAATATCTAATATTAAATGAAAGTTGTGGTGTCATTTTTGAATCAATATGTTTTTGTTTGTGTAAGCTGGTTGATGCTGATTTTACTAACATTAGTTTCTCACTTTCTCTGAAGGCTTAGGCGTCCGCCATGAATACTGCGTTCTTGGCCTAACTTATAAGTAACTATTTCTATCCAGGCCTTGCCTAAACGCAATAGAATTGTTTAAAATAGAATAGAAAACTTTTGTTTTTCTGCTTTTTTTCTTAAAATTTATTTTTCTGCTTAAAATGGAAAAGTGGTACACTATGATTATTATTCTATGCTAGGTTTCAGATTTATTTATCTGCTTCCCAAGCAAGGCAGATTATAGGAAACTATTATTTTCAAGGAAAACAAGGATGCTCTCTTATGAGCTTTTATTGAATTCATAATTTAAACACTAATTGAGTGTTCTGTCTTGTTATGTGATTTACATCAATATCATTACCTCTTTTCTCATGTGTTCATAACATATTTCATGTGGAACTTGTACAATTATAAATGTCATATCTTTTGTAATCTAGTCCTTGTCAATTTTATTATGTATGGAGAACTTGTCCACTTATTAACATATCTTGTATGATTTTCCTTGTAAAATTTATTTTCCGCGTTTAGATTCTCTTCATGTGGTAAACAATGTAGCTTATCATTCTCTTGATAGGGATGCATACGGGCCTTCATTAAGGAGAGTGGTGATGGAGATGTTCTTGTGCTTCATGTTCAAGATCCTTTTCATCGGCTGTTATTGCATGGTGTTTGCGAGGTAAACTTTCCTAATTGACTTATTAATATGGGCTTGAACTTCAAGTTTCTGGACATTTTTTACGGTGTCTATGTCCAATAGAATGGATTGGTTTCCAATTAAATTTTCTGGACTGGTTATATTGGACAATAATGTATGTCGCCCTTTCTTTTGTGTAATGGTATCCAACATTTCTAATATGCATTTTCAGTTCTATGACCTCGTCTCAGTAACAGAGATGAGGTCGAAGGGTATGGAGTTGATGAAGACAACAAGGATAAAGAAGAAGAAAGCAAGTTCTGCTGAGCTCCCAAACATCACCCTTTGCAACTTTCTGAAAATGGCCAAGGAAGGGATCTGGTAACTGCATCTGCAGGAGATCACATTCATGTGTTATACAAAAACCAGTATATTTTGTTAACTTGATGTTTCTGGATGTAAAAAAGTATTATTATCCTCTTAGCTTACCTCTTCCATCTAGTTTATTTCTGTTTGAGCAAATTAATAATACGATGTGAAAATGCTAAGACATCTGAGGGAGTTTACCATCTCTGTAAATTGAACCTGTTTTTTCTTCTCTTTTCAAGTATCAAGTAATTCTTGTTGAATATATTCCATAATAAAATTTAGTTTTGAAATCTAATGATTAATTCACATTTATTCTTTTTATTAATTTTGTAACGAAGCTGGTTGCCTGCTCGATGATAAAACCAATTGTTATTAATTTGGGAGATAAAAGATCCATGTCATTTTATTATTACAAGGATTTCTAGTAAAATCTTTGATTTTAATGAGATTTTTGATTTTATATATATATTATATATATATATATATATATATTTTCCCCTTTGTAATTCTTAAAATTTAATTATGTTATAATGAACCAAAAAACATTTTTTAGCTGGAAATATAAGTTTCTCAACAATTTAAAACTGTAATTCTACTCAACAAACGATAATCATTGAAAAAGAGTATCTGTTGACTGATGAGCTACGACCCTTCTATACTATCTTCTTCCTCCCACTTTGTACTAACAATTATTAGCACCTCCTATGGCGAAGAAGCCAGTTAAATACTGTGTGGTAATCTCCTTCTCTCTTCTCATATATATATATATATATATATATATATATTTCTAAAGATTATATTGTACTTAAATTTGGGTTTCTGAGATAGGTGGACGCATTCACCGGCACAGGCGTTCAAGGGAAATCCAGCAGCGGTGTGTTTATTGGAAGAGGAGAGAGATGAGGAGTGGTTACAGTCAGTTGCCACCGAGTTTAACATCTCCGAAACCGGTTACTTGACTCCGATTACCTCCACCGACTCAGGCGCCACAAACCCTAGGTTCCTCCTCAGATGGTTTACTCCTGTTGCTGAGGTCAGTTACTTTTGTTTTGTTGCTGAGAAATTAGTGTTAACAAAGATTTATGGTAAATAATTAGTTTATTGTTTTTTTTTCTTATTAGTAATCAGCCAGAGCATTGATCATTTCTGTGGCTGAGTTATCATTAGCATTACATAAAGCTTTGATCTTTCTTTGAATGAAATGTCATTGCTATTGTTTGTGCTTAAAAATTCTTGCTTTTCTCAGCTAATAACAAATTATATCTACATCTTTGCCTTGTAATATGTTGATTTGACAGTATGCTATTTTTCTTTACTGAATTATGCTGATTTTTCAAAATCACAACTCATGGGGAAAGGAGCAAGTCTTGTAAATTAGAACACAACTTGATCAGGTTTTAAGTTTCTTGATTCCAGATTGTAACACATCGGAATATGGTTAAATTATAACGCTCTACCACAAACGTGATTCGAAGGTTTAACGTACCAACAAGAACGTAAGATCCATAAGGAATAATGAACTCACAAAGAGATAATAATATTTATTGATAAAACGTTTTTATGTAAATAAGCCCCAACACATATTTATAGTACTAAATTATTTTCCTATGACTAGTTGGAAAAGGAAAATAATTAAAACTAGATAAAATTAGAAAAGCTAAAGCCCAAAACATAAACAGGCCAAATATAAATTAAATTACTGAATTTTCCTAAGTAATAATTAAAAATACACAAAATATATTAATTCTCCATACATGCTAAAATATATGGAAATCCGTATCTTTGTTGATATTTTCCACTGCATCAAATTGTAAGTAAAATTATTGCTTAGAGGTGCTCGGAATCAATTTTTTGGGGTTGAATTTCAAACTATGATGGCAAAGTGTTGGAAATCAAATACATTTAGTTCTTGTCCTGTTTGGAAGAATATGAAGTTATATTCTGTAATGTTGCTTCTGTTTGGAGAAAAAGAAAAAAAGGATTAGATTGGAACTAGTTCTTTTTTAGAAACTTTAACCTTACTGACCTGGAGCTAATTAAATGATTTTTAAGGATTAGTATATCAGATATGATGAAGTTTTATGAAAGTATTTTGACTATATCACTAATCAATTTGCATAGGTCAATTGTTGTGGATCAGGAAAAATTGCTTTGTTTAGAGAGTAACTGAGTAAGCCAAGTTTAGAGAGTAAGTCATCTCTAAAAATTATGTCTGCTTACAGGTTGAACTATGTGGCCATGCAACTTTGGCAGCATCCCACTTTCTCTTCACATCTGGTTTGGTGGATGGTGACATAGTTGAGTTCATGACACTCTCGGGAATTTTGACTGCAAAGAGAGTTTCACAGTTGGAAATTTCGAATTCTTCACACTTGGAGAATGGTGATGCAGGAGGTGGTTTCTGTATTGAATTGGATTTTCCAGTTGTCCCATTGGCTGAATTTAATTCTATTGAGGTTTCAGCAATTTCTCAAAGCTTGAACTGTGTTTCTGTGATTGACATCAAGAAGACAACTACAGAAGATGACCTCTTTGTACGTGTTCCTCTTGGTCTAACATTCTTTGTTAAGTCTTGCACAATTATGCCCCTTCGTGTTATAAGTTAAAAAGGATTTGTCCAGCAAAAAAACTGAATAGTGAACTGGCATTAGTGGTGTTATTGTCCTGTAATAAGTTTTATCTTGTTCCTAAAGGTTGTGAAAGTTGTTGCATTTGGCAGGTCGTGCTCCCATCTGGAAAGACAGTTGCAGAATTACAACCGTTGTTTGATGAGATACAAAATTTCCCTTGCAGAGGAATGACTATTACAGGACTTGCTCCTCCTGAATCTGGGTTTGACATTTATAGCCGCTTCTTCTGTCCTAAACTGGGGATCAAGGAGGTAATGTTTTGGCATTTTATAACAACTATACAATCAATTGAAAATACAAACAAAAACAAAAGTAGGAAAGTAAAATGGTTGAATTTTGGTTGATTCCAGAATTTATACAGAATTGCTAATATTTATGTTGTGCGACATTTTTGGTCTCTAATTTCAGGATCCTGTTACTGGGAGTGCACATTGTGCCTTAGCACCTTATTGGTGCCAAAAGCTAGGCAAATGTGATCTTGTTGCATATCAAGTAATCTCTTTTCTCTCTTTCTCTTCCCACCCACACATGCAGAGTCATGCATGCGTGCCGGTGCAGCTACAGCACCCTCCCTTAACACCACCATTCATTGTCTTTATCCTATTATGTTTTTACTTGAATCAGGCATCACCTAGAGGTGGCATTTTAAACCTGCATCTTGACGAGAAGAGTCAGAGGGTATTGCTCCGAGGGAAAGCCATTACTGTGATGGAAGGCTTTATTTTAGTGTAATTTTCTATCTTTTTTTGTATGAAAAAAGTGAATATGAGCCGTCATGCTCATTTCTTTATTTAAAAAATAAGGTGTGCTACTAAGAAATATTAGTTGAAGTTCTTTCAATTTATCTCTGGAATCAGGTGAACAAGCCACAAGGGTTTTATTTGAATTTGTGGGTCATTATCTCTTCATCAAGGTCACTCGTCCGAGTTGCAGGACAAATATCCAGAAGGAAAAACAATGTACTGTACTGTGTTTGTCTGGATACATGTAATAATGTTTTTCATTTTTTATTTATAATTATAAACTATGACTATGGTAGGCAGTTGTCTATGTTGAATTTTATTTATTTATTTATATAGTTATAAGGATAAAGGTATAAATAAAATTTAATAAATTTAAAGGGACATATTTGTAAAAAAATTAAATTTATAGAGAAAAAAAAACTTAAATTATTATTATTCTAAAAAGAACTAATATAATATATTTAAATTTTTGTAAAATCAATCCAAACGTGATAAGTACGCCACTTTCTAAATTAGGACTTGCTATTTTATTTTCTCGGAAACTCGGCAGCCGCCAAACGTAATTTGTAGAAAGTATTACCACACAGAAAACTGAACTCGGAGAAAGTATTACTATAAATGGAGTAGAGACGTCATCTTGACCTCCGACTGAACGTATTGATTGCTTTTTCCGATCATTTCCTTTTCTCTCTCCAACACACTAATAATGTAATGGTAAAGAACGCCGTTAAGTACTGTGTAATAAATAAACTTTTCTAATCTCCTTGTGCTTTGTTTATCTAATTACTGTTCATTTTTCAATTTAATAGTAGTAGAATTTGGGGGGTTGGGTTTTTTGACAACAGGTGGATGCGTTTACAGAATCGCCGTTCAAGGGAAACCCCGCCGCCGTGTGTTTGTTGGAAGAGGAAGAAGAGAGAGAAGAGGGTTGGTTCCAATCAGTTGCCACCGAGTTCAACGTTTCCCAAACATGCTTTTTGACTCCCATCGCCACCACCCACTCAGATTACTCTACAAACCCTAGGTTCCACCTCAGATGGTTCACTCCTGTTGCTGAGGTAGCTCCAATTTCAATCTATTCTGTTCTATTGTTTAATAAGGTTGTATTGATTATTGCCTCATTGAGTATTACTTTTTTTCTTAATCAGTGTTATTGCTAAGATCGATTTCTGTTATTGTCCAATATCATTGCCTTATAAGGATCTTGATTAGAGGGTATGCTGTTTTGTTATATGAGTCATATGAATTGCAAAACCATGGCTGATGAGGAATGAACAGTCTTGTAAACAAAGAACAGTGATGGGTGGGAGGATGTTACGTGAGCTGTTTATTAACTTATGCTCTGTTTGGTAGGATGGAGGTGGAATTGGAAGGGAAGGGAGGCATACAAAGGAGGAAGGTAACATTAGAGGGGTACTTGCAGTTGGGGCTATTTTATTTGGTGAAAAAAACTGGACAGAATATAAGAGGAAAGGGATGGGGAAGCAATTCTCAATTCTCATACGTGTAACTGATCTTATATTGTTTCAATTGCTGTATTTTGGCCAACTTACATATTTATTTGGAGTGTCTTAATTGTTTTTGAAGTCTTTGAAGGTTGTTAAGGGGAGGAGGGTAGATGATTTATTTTTTAAAATAAGTATCATGTTTGGGGAGTAATTCATCTGTACAAACTGTGTATGCTTACAGGTTAAACTTTGTGGTCATGCAACTTTAGCAGCAGCCCACTTTCTCTTTATGTCTGATTTGGTGAATGCTGATATAGTAGTAGAGTTCTTGACACTCTCTGGAATTTTGACTGCTAAAAGAGTTCCAGACCCCAAAAATTTGAGTTCTTCACACTTAGAGAATGGTGATCAACGAGATGGTTTCTCTATTGAACTAGATTTTCCAATCATTCAATTGACTGAATTTAACTGTCCTGAGAATTTGACAATTTCTCAAAGCTTGAATGGTGCATCTGCTGTCGAAATATTGAAGACTTACAGGAGATGACCTCTTTGTATGTATTACATTTGCTCTAAACATAACCATGCACCTACATATTATAAGTTGATCTTGAGAGATGAAAGCTCAATTTCGGCCGACGATAAATTTTTGAACCTACAGATACTGAAAGTTGGGTTTGGTAGGTTGTGCTCCCATCCGCAGAGGAAGTTGCAGAACTACAACCGCAGTTTGATGAGATACAGAAACTTCCTAGCAGAGGATTGATTATTACAGGACTTGCTCCCCCTGGATCTGGGTTTGACTTCTACAGTCGCTTTTTCTGCCCTAAACTTGGGATCAAGGAGGTATGTGTTGGCATTTACTTGCACTAATTGTACTCTATTTTGAGAGCTCATTTTATATTTTACAGTTATCGGAAAAATCCTTCATTGCTGGAATATATTAAGTTTAATTAGGACTTAATTTAAGGACAAATTGTGGTTGAGCCAAGGATTTAGATAGTATTGATAAAATTTTATGTTGCACGCATTATTTTTCTTCTTCTATCTCTTTCCAGGATCCTGTTTGTGGGAGTGCACATTGTGCCTTAGCACCCTATTGGTGCCAAAAGATGGGAAAATGTGATTGTGTTGCATATCAAGTAATCTCTCTCCCCCCACCTCTCTCTCTCTCTCTCACGCGCGCACACAAAAAAAAATGAAATTGTGCGATTATACACATGCATGATGCACCTATAGCGCACACCCTGTGATCCTCACCATTCATTCTCTTTTTTTCCCTCATTTTTTTATGTTCCCGAGTCAGGCATCACCTAGAGGGGGCATCATAAACCTGCATCTAGATGAGAAGAATCGGAGGATATTGCTTCGAGGGAAAGCCATCATTGTCATGGAAGGTTCTCTTTTGGTTTAAAGATGGAGTTATTTGTGTCTTTCTTGTATGACATGAGTGACTGAGAAGCTGTCAATGTGTGAAGTGCTCATGTTCCTATGAAATTTCTAAAAGTTGGGATCATCTTTTTTCGTTGTACTTTGAGCACGTAGTAAGAGTTTCCTTCCTTCGTATGGGTGTATTTATCTCTACAGGTAACTTGAGTTGGTGGCAACATGTCTGTTCAAAGTTTCATGCAATTCATTCTTAGATTTCTTTGTTGTTTTACACTACATAGACTCCTGATATTCTCTGCAAATCCCTGACTTGAAAATAATTATATTTTGGAAACTGTACCTAGTCATTGGCCAGATTCATAATTTAAATTGGACAACAGAAATGAACTTCATCAATAGTAGGTACCTCAACAAATACGTCTAAGCCTCTGCCAACTTATCTTTTTTATCAATTTGTTCCAAAATATAGAACCAGAGAGATATGTAGTTGTTACAGTCTATCTTGTTCATGCAACCAGAAATCATATATTTAGTTTTTTTTTTTTTTATTTGCAGGTGGAGGTTCTACAATCCTCTCTAGTAATTATTCCTTTAGTTGCATCAATGTGTTATGAGATGAGTTAGGACCCCCTAGTGGCCTATTGGGGAGTCCATATTAAGAACAGTGAAGGTTAATATTATTGCTCACTGAATTAAGGTGATACTGTTCAATTTGGATAATCTTTGATAGTTGTGTTCAAGTTTCTTTTTCCTTGGTGTATAAGCTCTCTCCTATAAAAAGTTTTTGGCAGGAAAGGTACAAGTTAGTGGATGCATAGGTGAATGATTATTTAAGTCTCTCCTGAAGGAAGATTCATCTTCCTGTAATCTCTCATTTATCAGATAAAATCACGGATTCCGATTCCATTAAATTTTCCTTACTAGTATATTTCAATTATTATTTTTACGGAATCAATTAATCCTCACTATATAAAAAAAACATATAATAATCAAGTGACAAAGCCAGCCTCGACCAATTTATGAATGATTTCAAACGACTGTGAATGTGTTGTGGAAGTTGCTTGATTGCAAGTTGATCATGTGAATTGCTAGAAGTTGATCTCATCTAGCTGCTACTTCTGTTGTTGCCCTTAACATCATATTCTCATTTTCTGTTTCTCTAAAAAGTAAGTATAGATTGTGAGTCTCTTTTGAGTTGATCTAAGTTTTGAATGTTAACATTTTAACTTTGATTTCATTTCATCTTTTAACATATTACACTGTTTTACTGCATAATAACTTCATATTTTTCATGAATGAATTCCAAGGGTAAATTTTTTGAAGATAACATAATACGTCAATGTGATTTAATACCCAAGTGTGTGTGTGTCTATATATATATATATATATATATATATAATACGTCAAGGGTGAGTATGGTGCGGTATAAAGTTTAAACCGCACACGAAATCGTTTAGGTGCGGTTTGACAAATTCAAAACAGCACATAAAATCGCTTGTGATTGGTGCGGTGAGGTTTTGAACCGTGCGGTGCGGTTTTAGTTTTAAAATCAATTGAAACAACAAGATTTATGCAATTTAAATTAACAATTTAGCATCACACAATATTAAATATCATTTTGATAACATATACAATCTTACTTATAATATTTTGTCTAAACAAAAGTTAAATATAATAAAGTAATATGATGTAAATTATTAGAGTATAATATATAAGTAAACAAATGTTGAATACAATCTTTGCTACTCTACTTTAGTAATAATATGTTGTAATATTCGAGTATCAATATGTCAGATTTTTTAGGCTACTCTACCATATTACAACATATTATTACTAAAAGTAACTCAATCATATTACATCATATTATTAACAAATATCATATTACAAAATATTACAATCATAATACAAAAATTGAAACATTATAAACTATTGTATGCAAATATAGTGCGGTTTTTGATTTTATCGTGCTGATTTTGAATCAAATCGGAATTATAAATTTAATTTTTTAACTGAACTAAAATCGTCACACATATATCGGTGCAGTTTGTACAATTTTTAGTGCAATTTTAATTTCAATTTAGTTTCTTGCTATCACCCATAATTGATGCTATGAGATTTTTGGTGTCATCATGACATGATTCTTATCCATTAGTATTATTATATTTAACTAACTGAAAAGAACGTCTTCAAATACATCATGTCATCTGACAAAAAAGTCCGAGAATCAAATATTTTGTAGTACCTTGCTGTCACAATTTGATTGATTTGATAAAAGACATGACAAGTTAACTAAATTATTAGTATTATTATTACTGAACAACTTTGTAATCAAGGTGACTCAGTGGCCTCTGTCATTAAGGTGTGCAGTTGTGGGCTGAATACCAGAGTTGAAGTTCACCAATTTTTACTTGTCTCTCGAAAACAAAGTAATTAATTTGAAAATAAGGAAAGTTAGGGACATAAATTATATATAAATATATATATATATATATACATAAATAAATTTAAAAATGAGATTTATTTAAATATTTTACACATTTTTATTATTAAATAATATATGAATCTTAGTACTCTTTATGCATAATTTTTTGTGTGTACAATTTATGTCTACAGAATTATTGTTTAGGAATAGAGCCCTCTCACTTTTGCAAGAAAATGGCTTGTGGGTGGAAGTCAAAGTTATAAACACAGCTATATCTTAATTTGGTATGAGTTGTCATGAAAGCAACCCCCTTGACTTTTATCTGCTTACCCTCCACCCAAGCAACCAAATTTGAACCCAACAGTACTACTAGTTTGTTAATGATATTAACAACATATAAATTAAATAGACAAACTCTGCTCAATTCCTTGCAATTAATCAATGGCTTCCTCTATTCATTTCCTCCTCCTCCTCTTTGTAGTTTCTCCCTCCAATGCTCAACGACCATCTTTCCGACCGGACGCGTTAGTGGTTCTGGTCAAAAAAGATGCGGCCACGCTCCAATACGTTACCAAATTTAACCAAAGAACCCCTCTAGTGCCCATAAACCTTGTAGTCGACCTCGGAGGCCGGTTCATGTGGGTCGATTGCGATAACAATTACGTCTCAACCACCTATCGCCCGACCCGTTGCCGCTCTGCCCAATGCTCACTAGCCGGGTCCACCAGCTGCGGCGATTGCTTCAATGGACCCCGCCCAGGCTGCAACAACAACACTTGTGGTGTGTTCCCGGACAACCCCATATCCCGCACGGCCACCGGCGGTGAGCTGGCGGAGGACATCGTGTCGGTCCAATCCACTGACGGGTCGAACCCGGGCCGGGTGGTTACCGTACCCAGATTCCTCTTTTCATGTGCCCCAAGTTTTCTATTGGATGGACTTGCTAGTGGTGCCACTGGCATGGCTGGCCTAGGAAGGACTAGAATTGCATTTCCTTCACAATTTTCATCCGCTTTTAGTTTTGATCGAAAATTTGGGGTGTGTTTATCATCCAACGGTGTAATTTTCTTGGGAGACGGTCCTTATAAATTTCTTCCATATCTGGATGCTTCCCAAATACTTGCCTACACGCCCCTTCTCATTAATCCAGTCAGCACAGCAGCGGTATCGAGTCCAGGCGAGCCGAGTTTTGAATATTTCATCGGAGTCAAATCAATCAAAATCAACGACAAACCGGTGGTGTTAAACACGACCTTATTGTCTATTAGCAGACAGGAAATGGCGGTACGAAGATGAGCACCGTTAATCCCTACACCGTCTTGGAAACTTCCATTTACAAGGCAGTGACGGAGTCATTTATTAACCAGGCTGCAGCTAGAAACATATCAAGAGTTGCATCCGTGGCACCTTTCGGGGCTTGTTTTAGTACAGAAAATGTGTTGAGTACGCGAGTTGGGCCGTCGGTGCCATATATTGACCTAGTTTTGCAAAGTGGAAGTAGTGTGGTTTGGACCATTACGGGGTCTAATTCGATGGTTTATGCAAGTGATAATGTGTTGTGCCTTGGAGTTGTGGATGGAGGACTAAACCCTAGGACTTCCATTGTTATTGGAGGGTATCAGTTGGAGAATAATTTTCTACAGTTTGATTTGGCAACTTCTAGGCTTGGGTTCAGTGGCAACTTGTTGGGTAGACAAACTACTTGTGCCAACTTCAATTTCACATCCAATATTGCCTAAAAAATTCAATCACAATTCACACACACACACACATATATAGTACATTTATATAATATATATGAAAAAACCAATACTAGCTATATATATATATAGAAAGTTTATGGAAGATATGTTTAGGGATTGAATAATAAGGGCTTCGATCCATGCATAGTGCCATGCATGGACACATACATAGATTCATGATTATTTGTATTCTAAAATATTGTTCGTCTCCTTTTGTTTTATTTTCTAATAAAACAGCTTCCTTTTATAATTATATAGAAGTAAGACTTCTAACTTTTTAACTTTGATGATTCAAGATAATGCATGTAGAATTCATTTTTCCATGTATATATATATATATATATATACAAAATATTGTCAAAAATAAGTACTCAATAATGTTAATAGTTGGAAGAGAGTGTAGCATATATATTAGTATAAGCTAATGGTGGCATATCATAATGTTACATCATTTAAGACTCTTTTTGGAAGAATTTTTTGAGACGAATACTATATTATGTAACTTCATTCATTGGCTTTTGAGATAATTAAATAGTTTAACATTTCACACGTATCTAACAATAATATATATATATATATATATATATATATATATATATATATATATGATATGATTCGGATCAATGTATATTATCTTACTCTTCTATACATCTTTAGCGCTTTCATTTAGCGACCAATTTGAAATTTACGGTTCGGTCATACTGATTAGTAAATACATCTTTTAATGACGCTATATATATTGTCCGTCATTAAAAGTATGAGACTAACAGTTGTATGATCGAACCATCGTCGTCTCAAACGATAAAAGAGAAATAAATCTGAAAGTAAAATAAAGAGTGACTGACTTAATCCTTTACTATATATATATATATATATATATATATATATATATATATATATATATTTGCACTTGCAATTGAAGTTGGTATAAATATGGATCATGACAGACATGGTGAAGTATAGCTAGGGTCCATGGGGTAACATCTACTGGAAGGAAAATCTTAAAAATATGAAAAGAGAAATAAAGAAATAAAAGGTCACTTTAAACATAGGAGAAGTGTACGTGGATCCTATTGTAAAATCATTAACTAACTTCACCCACTAGACAGTAATTATATTGGTACATCAGTATAGTACTTAAAATTAAGGTATAAATTAATTTATAAAATTTATTAAGTATAAAATAAAATTTTATTGAGACTTATTTAATTACTGAGTCGGGTATGATTTCGAATTGAGTCCGAATAATTTGAATATTTCAAGCAAATATGATCCAAATATCAAATAAAAAATTACAATTTAAAGAAGTTTGAGTAATTTATTGTAAAACCCCGGATTTTATAAAATAAAAGTATTCAATTTTTCTTATAATTATTATTCAGTAAATGGTTAAATTGATAAAAATTTAAAGTTAAGGGTGATATATGTAAAATTTTCAAAATACACAAGTGGTTATAAAATACTCATTTCTGTCGGGGAATATTCGTTTGGTCGTAGAATATTCTTGTTGTCGGGGAATATCCGTACGACGGCGCAGTCATTTGTGGGCCCCATAACAGGATAATTGTCGGATGAAGAAAACGACAAGTATGAGTTTTTATAATTAACGGCGTAGTAGTTACCGTTAATACTGTTGGAATACCTAGTGGTTAAAATACGATGTACGTAGAATAGTTGCAAGAAAGCACACCAGTATTGCATAAAGATAGTTGAATTATTGATTCTTACGTAAGAAGACACTACTTCGATAATTGTTACAGTAATTACTATTCAATATTTTATTTTATTTATTCAATCATTGCTACGTTGATATTTTATATTATTGTTGTTTCAATAATTGTCATTGCACAGTATTTCCTATTATCAGATCAATAATTCATATTATTTGAATGATATTATTAGATAACATTATTAGCAATGTCTAGAAAGTTCTGTCAAGAAGAGGTTTGGTCACTTAATTGCGCGCCAGTAAGGAGAAATTCTTATCGGAAAGTCCCCTCTTTCCTGGGAACTACCTGGTTTTCATAATTGTGATTCTGTAATATTATTTGTGAATAATTAATTATTAATTTATATGATAAGGAAATATTTATTTGATGCGGATATAAATGATGGATTTATTTATGTGGTTATAAATGAAGAAATTAATGTGGAGGTGTTTTATCAGTATTTTGTCGGATTGGAGGTATTAAAAGATTAAATCGGTGTTCTTAAAGCTCTATTGTGTGAGTTATAATTTTAATCTGACCGTTGGATCGTTGTGATTTTTGGATATGTTATACATATATAAGTTAAGTATATATCCACAAATTTTGAACCGTTAAAAATTAACGTATGATTTGTTATGAATTTATGAGATATTAAAAATCATCCGTTTGTGGATTTCGGATATTTTCGATTTGGAATTTGGAAAAACTTAAAGCTACAAAGTTGTAGAGAATTCGATTTCATGTGGAATTGACATAAAATTCGTATTTTTCTGATAAACGGGCTATTTTCTATGAATTGTTGAAGTTTCGTAAAATAAAATAATTTTTATTAAAATTATGGGTGAGACCCACTTTTACTTTTCAAAACATGTGGGCTGAATTCTTTCAAGGATGGCTGGCTTGTTTGATCAAAGGAAGTGGCGTAGAAAATGAGGAATAAAAATAATATTATTTTATTATTTAGTCTCCTTTGGCGTTCTAGCATTTTCCTATAAATAGGTGCTTATGTTAGAATTGAAAATCACACCAGAAATTGAAGTTTTCTCTCTCTATATTCTCGAGCGTATTTTTGTGAGTATTTAGATACTTGGAAAGTTGCTATTTAGTGCAAGTTTCCTTCGGCTTTTCATCCGACATTCCGGTCAGAAGTATTTCTCTTTTGAGGTAAGAGATTTTTAAGGGTTATTATGTTTTTCAATTTCGTACTTTTTCCGGACCTTCAATGTGATGCCCCCAAAATAGGTATACATCACCCATTTTGAGTCGCCAATAACATGGTACAGAAACAACTACAACTTTATTAATACAACATATAAACTGTGAGTTTAAATACAAATATTGCCATCTAGACAATATTCACACCCAAATAAGTTCTCATTATAATTATTGGTACATTATTTTACAAAAATGGTGAGGACTACTAAAACAATTTTCTAGAATCATCATTCCACACCCTGACTAGAACTCGCTACATTCTCGTCTCCTGAGAAGAAAAATGGAACAAAAAGGAAAAGGGTGAGCTCAACTAGCCCAGTAAAGAATATTATGACTAAGATAATATAGAATAAATTATCGTTAGTCTTCAACAGAGAAAAATCTGATAAAATACAATTGACAACAAGTTTCAGATCAATATTCACAATGAAAATAATAATTCATGTAAAGAGTTACGTAGAGAATGAAATCTACTTTTATCTATGAATTTAAAAGTTCATCATCATTATTTTATCCCCTCAGTAACATCAATCAATATTCATCTTGAATCAAATATTCATCTTTGCATTATGAAAGCCAAAGATATTCATCACCGGGGTCATGATCATCTTAACACTTGTTCATCTTTTTTGCACTACTGGCCAAAGATATTCATCGAAAAATCATTAATCTTGCACTACGAAGCCAAAGATATTCAATAAAATCATCATTTAGGACCGAGGATGATGAAAATATTTTAAAGAAAAGCGAATCCAAAGGAAACAAAGAATAAATATTAAGGATTCGTACTTTAAAACAATCCGGGTTCAAAATACTTCATAAATAATCATAGTGAAGTAAAATTCAAGAATGATCAAAACATGGATACAATCAAAAGCTAGTATCCATAATAGATATTTTGGACAAAAATAAAAATTTAATTTTTTTGTGAATAGAAATTCGATTCGTGAATCAATTGTCAAGTATCGTGAATAGTAACTCAACACTAAAAGACAAGAATTTCACATGAAAAATACTATCAATATTCCAAAGATAATGATATTGGAAGAAATAATATCATTTTTTTAAAAATAACCTCCTTACCTTGAAAAGACTGTATTTCTAAATTTGGAATCTTTGGATATAGTGTTGAAGGAACTTACAATCAGATAGCAACACTCAAAGTATCAAAATACTCACAAGAATACGCGATAATATAAGAGAGAGAGAGAGAGAAAACTTCGTTTACGGTGTGATTTTTAATTCTAACCTAAGCACCCTATTTATAGGAAAATGCTTATAACACCAAAGCAGAAAATTTAATAAAATAATAATATATTTATATAAATTTCTTACGCACACCAAGAATCTGAATTCAGCAACTTAACACATGTTAAATGAGGCCGACAAAATGTAAAAAACATTTTTCTTAAAATAAATATTTTAAACTCTAAAAATCAATTATTCTGGAACTTCGGAACTTCAATAATTTATAATAAATAGTCCTTTTATCAGAAAAATTCAAACCTCATGTCCTTTCCATAGGAAATTTCATTCTCTACAACTTTGTAGAAGAAAGTTTTTCAAATTCAAATGTAAATTGACCAAATCCATAAATCCAAGCGATTTTGACTATAATCAAATTTCAATTCAAGAAATGGGGTCCAATTTACATGTTTAACATGTTTTTAACATTTTAGTAACAAAAATACTTTTCCTCATATACTCATGTGAGACCCAGATTTTATCAATAAAGATTTAAATTTTGTCGAAATAATTTTTAATATTATGGTGTGAATTTGAGATAAATATTATAGTTGTGGGTAGTATTTATAAATTTTGCAAAGTATGCAAGTGGTTATATTATATTCGATTGGTGGGGAATATTCGATTTAGCGGGGAATATTAAATACAATGGCTCAATCATTGGTGGACCCCATAATGTAATTATTGTCGGATTGAGAAAACGACAAAAATATTTTATTGAAATAACGGCGGAAGTTTTACCGTTGATCTTGTTGAACTACTCGGTAGTAAAAGTACGATGTCGTGTGGTTGCATAGTAGCACACCAGTATTGATTATTGATCTTTATGTGAGAAGTCACCCGGTTTGATTCCATTATTATCGATTAATAATATGAATTATTATAATGATAATGACGTTTTGTTTTATTCAGTATTATTAACGTAATAAAAGCGAAACATCTTTTTATATAAAGCAGAATACTTTATTAAAGTTATTACATAAATAGAATATATTATATTTTATTATGCGTAGTGTTGCATAGTGTTTTGCATAGTGTTGTATAGTGTTTGCATAGTAAAATATTTTTATATAAATAGAATATATGATATTTTATTTAAAAGATTTTGCTTTAAATATGGACCGTCAGATTAAAGTAAATCAATCTGACCGTTAATGGATTAATTACTATGCATTCTATTTTTCATAAATAGAAGCTCATTCCTTCATTATTTTCTTACAAATTCAATTGAAACTACAGAGAGAAAATTATAGAGAGAAGCTATAGAGAGAAAATCTATAGAGAAAAGAAGAAGAGTATTACGGTACTTCACTACTTTGATATCCAAAGTCTTTTACGGTGGGATATTATTTGTTGTACTTAAAGTAAAGTGTTATTCTTTCTTATTCATGAAGAGAACTTCATTATTCCATTCATTATTATTACATTGGAATAACTTTTGTAAAAAGTGGCATACCCTATACATAACTTTGTATCATGGCATACCTATACTTGGTGAAATCCTTATATTATTTCATTCTTATTTATTACATTGGAATAACTTTGTATCACATGGAATCCCTATACTTGGTGATCTTCTTCTCGTTATTCCATTCTTTATTATTACATTGGAATATCCTCGATGCATGTGTTTTACACCGGACACGGTTCCATTGTTTATTATTCCGCATTTATTATTCTGTTGGAATATCCTCGTGCGTGTGTTTTACACCTGACTGGTTCCATTGTTTATTATTCAAAGATTTATTATTACATTGGATCATCACATCGATTGTGAATTTCACACGACACAGTTCCGTTATTATTATTATTACATTGGAATAACTTTGCTACATCTGTCATAATCTGCATGCATGGTGATTTCCTTTGTTAATCCATTCTTTATTATACCCAGTTGGTTAAAACTTTGACTTATACTCCATGAAATTAGTAGAATATTCTTGATATTTGCGTTTCATCCAAAGTATCTTTTCATGGAAATATTCTTACGATCATTCTTGAATTTTACTTTACAAAACAATATCTTGTTGACAATTTGGGCGTTACCAATTCTGGATAAAATAATTCTTGAACTTGTTTTATTGAATTATTATGTCATTGTCATCATCCTCATGTTATATTATGGCTTACGTGTATAGATGAACTTAGTATGATTATGACGAGGATCATTCGGTATAATCATGGCTTGTTATAAATGATGTGATAAAAGTCCTCGGTGGCTGTAATGCGATGATGGATAGTTTTGGTATGATTATGACCGGGGGTGATTCGGTATAGTCATGACCATTGATAATTTGATGAAAATCTTTGACCGTGGTTCGAGGATGATTAGATATTATGGTTTATTCATTAAATGAGTCTTAGTGACAAAAATTGATGAAAACCTTTTAAAACCTAAAAGATAGTAGACTTTATTTTCTACTTGACTCTTTTAATGGATTGCATATTCATTGCTGCAGATTAAACCGGTTGTCTATTGTATTTTATCGGTTTAACACTATTGAAGGCTAATGATAATTTATTCGCATTATCTTAGTCATAATATTTCTTCTTTGGGCTAGTTGAGCTCACCCTTTCTTTCACCGTTCTCTTGAGGAAATGAGAATATAGGTTTGGGATGAGTTGGGGGAAGCAGTGATGGTCTGAAGATAGCATTAGTAGTCCTCACTTTTACGTGAAATAGTGTGATAATAATTGTAATGAGGACTCCTTGAGTATGGATATTGTCTAAATGACAATATTCTATTAGAACTCTCGGTTTATGTATTATCGTATTTTACACGGCGGATGTATAATTAAGTTTGTATTTGAATTTATGTACCATGTAAGTGGCGACCCAAGATGGGTGACGTATACCTAATTTTGGGGTGACACGGTTGGTATCGAGCTTAGGGATATGATCCTGGCTAAGATCTTGAGATAAGAACTAGGAGGGAGAGCAGAAATTCCTTGTTAGTATGACCTACCTAAATTTATTTGGTATTTAATTGGTCGATTAGAGTATAGGGATAATATGTGATATGTTAATTAACCATTGTTTTGTGACAGTGTTTGAGAATGGCATCTGAAATTGTTGAGATAAGCAATGAAGCACATGAGAGTGTTGATTCACTAAACAAACAAAAGGTAACGACCAACAACACGATAATAATCATCTTTGGTGGCACGGCTATCGAACAATGATAACCATCGTGGAAATTATCATGCCAAGAATAGTAACCACTTGATGGTAATCATGCCAAAGATAATAGAAGTGGAAATTGCAAGAAGAGAAGGTCATTTAGCTCAATTACATTTGTGCACCAAAGTCAAGTCTAGTGGGGACGGTGGCACCAAAGGTTGATATGGACAAAACAAAGTCGTTGGTTTTAGGAAGTGGATTTTCATGACTTCTCAAAAGCGAGTAAAGCGAACGAAGTTAGCACGGGTTAGTTAATTATAAATTCTGAAAGTCTATACCTTATAAGATACCGGTTCTACCCATTATTTTATCTCTCTTGCTTGCGTTCAACGTTTAAATTTGACTCGGAGAAGTTTGACTTTGACTTATTGGTTGAAACTTCGTTAGTAGGAGCCTTCGTTCTGCTTATTATTTTTTAAATCTTGTTTGATTCAAATAAACACTTTCACGTTACACCGTCGATCATATCTTTTTGAAAATACTTGCCTTTGATGTGATTTTAGGAATCAATTGGTTAACTACTCATCATGCTTTTAAATAAGGTTGTTAGCTTTTATATTCATAACCAACTTTATTATGCGAATTCAAGTAACCAAACTACTAAAGTCAATTATTGTCATATCAAGCCATAAGTAAAGAGCCCCGAACCTTTTGTTGTTGACTTCCTTGTGTGGAATGCAAAAGCGGACTTTACGTGGCGACATCGTGAATGAAGATGACAAGTTTATAGGTAGCATTGTGAGATCTTATCCGAGTTAAGGGATAGAAGTCACAGTTGGTATTAATGTGACGTACTATTCAAGTCTTGGATGAGAGTAATAGTTTTGAATGATATTTCTATCATTAATAAATTTCTTGACATATTCTTGAAGACTTTCTAGCCTACCCTAGAGCGTGAAATCGAATTTTGTATTGACCCCAAAGACAAAACCCATTTCTTAAACCCTCAAATATTTCTTCAACTAAAATGAGCAGTTTCGTGGTTTATGATGAAAGTCATAATAAAAGCATTGGACTAATGAAAATCATAGGTATACGTGGTATTAGTAAGTGTTATGATGAGTTATGTTGGTTAGTATGTGAAAACATGAAAGTTTCTTAAAAATCACAAGGAGTTAAAAACCAGATTTTGGTGAAAAACGTAACATGAAATTCAATTGACCAAATCTCCTATTATATTTTGAATTTTTGAGTGTGGTTAAGTCCTAGAGTTAGATCTATGAGTTACCTAACTAATCCAAGTGGAATTACTGGAAAAGGTGTTGTAGATTTTTGGGTGGACTGATTTTAGCAAAGGAGTGCAAAGCTGCAAAACCCGAAAAAGCTGCTGCCATGATTTTAGAGGGGCTGTTTCGGCCACTTAAATTATGAGAAAAATTCTGGCCTTTTGGGACATGAAGGTATATGGTATAAAGTACCTCCTGTCCAAAAAAGAGCTCATTCTGACTTAAAATGAGCAAGTTATGACTATTTCAATATTTAGATTTTCCAACGAAAAAACGCTATAACCGGAGTTCTATAACTCAGATGACCATGAAATTTAAACTGGAAGCTCACGTTAACATGTGTAAGGTCCTGCCAAGATTTGGGAATTTTGGAGTTAAACTTGAGGTAGCTAATTTCTTAAGGAATTAATTAGAAATTGATTTTTGAAAAATAGTAAATGAATTTTAAAATTCCGAGAAAAATGTATATTTATTATGGGACTATATTATGCTAAATCCCAGAAAAGAAATATATTTGGGACTGATTTGGTATTTTCATGAAAATAGTTTAATTCTGAACATATGAGTTAAATACGTTATGTGAAATAACAAAGTTGAAAATATGATTTTATGGCTAGAGAATCCTATATAGAGTATATGCATATTTTTTTGATGAGGATTTGATCATTGGTGATGATATCTTATGAGTATGGCATTTTGAATGATTAAATGCATTATATGAAAAGCGTAAACAATTGAAATAAATTGTTTATAAATTTAAGAAGTGATTAAAATATTGTTATAATATTAATGATATTAGATTATGAGATTATTAAGTGATTGATAACATGGGGATATTCTTGAATCTGGATAAATTATATTATAAATGTTTAATATTTATCCTTTATCTCATTTGATTGATTCTTTATATCATTATCCTCATGCTTATATTATGTTGAAAGTCATCTACATGGCTGTGGTGCGTAGATGGACTTGGTATGATTATGACCGGATTGTTGGGTATAATCATAACCGTAATTGAAAACACGATTATCTTTGGCCGTAGTGCATGGATAATTTGTGGTCGTGATCTTAATGAATACACAATTATCTTTGGTAGTAGTCATGGATAATTTATTGGTCGTGATACTAATGAATACACGATTATCTTTGGTAGTAGTGCATGGATAATTTATGGTCGTGATACTAATGAATACACAATTATCTTTGGTGGTAAAGTGCATGGATAATTTGTGGTCGTGATACTTAATGAATACACGATTATCTTTGGTAGTAGTGCGTGGATAATTTGTGGTCGTGATCTTAATGAATACACAATTATCTTTGGTAGTAGTGCATGGATAATTTGTGGTCGTGATACTAATGAATACGATTATCTTTGGTAGTAGTGCATGGATAATTTGTGGTCGTGATACTAATGAATACACGATTATCTTTGGTAGTAGTGCATGGATAATTTGTGGTCGTGATACTAATGAATACACGATTATCTTTGGTAGTAGTGCATGGATAATTCGTGGTCGTGATCTTAAAGAATATCCTTGGCTTTTGTAGTGCGGGGATGATTCGATGATATGGATTAATTATTGAAATTTGAGTCTCAAAGAATGAAATATTAATTTATGGATGTGGTAAAAGTCATCTTTGGTAGTAGTGCATTGATAGACTTGGTATGATTATGACCACGGATTATTCGGTATAATCATGATCAGATTGAAAACACGAATATCCTTGGCGATGGTGCATGGATAATTCGTGGTGGTGATAATCTATTAAGTCGCTGCGTCTCGGCATTATTGGTTTTGAGTTGTATATCTTTGGCTGTAGTGCAAAGATGAGTTGTTAATGAATATCTTTGGTAGGATTGCGAAGATGAATTTAATATTTTTTAACGATAAAGGTATTCAAGGTATCCTCACCTCTTTATCATATCAGTATGCGTACCCTAATTTCGAAGGCTTAAATTCCATAAGGAGGGAGATTGTGAGACCCCAGATTTTATCAATAAAGATTTAAATTTTGTCGAAATAATTTTTAATATTATGGTGTGAATTTGAGATAAATATTATAGTTGTGGGTAGTATTTATAAATTTTGCAAAAGTATCACAGTGGTTATATTATATTGATTGGTGGAGAATATTCGATTTAGCATGGAATATTAAATACAACGACTCAATCATTGGTGGACCCTATACGAAATTATTGTCGGATTGAAAAAACGACAAAATATTTTATTGAAATAACGGCGGAAGTTTTATCGTTGATCTTTGTTGAACTACTTCGGTAGTAAAAAAAGTACGATGTCGTGTGTGGTTGCGTAGTAGCACACGGTATTGATTATTGATCTTTATGTGAGAAGTCACTCGGTTTGATTCCATTATTATTAGATTAATAATATGAATTATTATAATGATAATGACGTTTTGTTTTATTCGTTATTATTAACGTAATAAAAGCGAAACATCTTTTATATAAAAGCGAAATACTTTATTAAAGTTATTATATAAATAGAATATATTATATTTTATTATGATAGTGTTGCATAGTGTTTTGCATAGTATTGCATAGTGTTTGCATAGTAAAATGTTTTTATATAAATAGAATATATTATATTTTATTTAAAAGATTTTTCTTTAAATATGGACCGTCGATTAAAGTAAATCAATCTGAATGTTAATGGATTAATTACTATGCATTCTATTTTTCTATAAATAGAAGCTCGTTCCTTCATTATTTTCTTACGAATTCACTTTGAAACTCTAGAGAGAAAATTATAGAGAGAAGGCATAGAGAAAATCTATAGAGAAAAGAAGAAGAGTATTACGGTACTTCACTACTTTGATATCCGATGTCTTTTACGGTAAGGATATTATTTGTTGTACCGTAAAGTGTTATTCTTTCTTATTCATGAAGAGAACTTATCTTATTCCATTCATTATTATTACATTGGAATAACTTTTGTAAAAGTGGCGTACCCTATACATAACTTTGTATCACGCCATGCGTACCTATACTTGGTGAAATCCTTATATTATTTCATTCTTATTTATTACATTGGAATAATCAGATATCTGTGGAATCCCTATACTTGGTGATCTTCTTACATTATTCCATTCTTTATTATTCTATTGGATTATTACATGCATGTGTTTTACACCGGACAGGTTCCATTGTTTATTATTTCGCATTTATTATTACATTTGGAATATCACATGCGTGTGTTTTACACCGGACCTAGTTCCATTGTTTATTATTCACATTTATTATTACATTTGATCATCCATGCTTGTGTGAATTTCACTGACTGGTTCCGATTATTATTATTACATTGGAATAACTTTGCCTATCACAATCTGCATGCATGGTGATTTCCTTTGTTATTCCATTCTTTATTATACCCAGTTGGTTAAAAAATTTGACTTCATACTCCATGAAATTAGTAGAATATTCTTGATATTTGCGTTTCATCCAATTATCTTTTCATGGAAATATTCTTGATCATTCTTGAATTTTACTTTACAAAACAATATCTTTGTTGACAATTTGGGCGTTACTAATTCTGGATAAAATAATTCTTGAACTTGTTTTATTGAATTATTATGTCATTGTCATCATCCTCATATTTATATTATGGCTTACGTGTATAGATGAACTTAGTATGATTATGACCGGGATCATTCGGTATAATCATGGCTTGTTATAAATGATGTGATAAAAGTCCTCGGTGGCTTTGTAATGCGGTGATGGATAGTTTTGGTATGATTATGACCGAGGTGATTCGGTATAGTCATGACCATTGATAATTTGATGAAAATCCTTGGCCAGTGGTTCGAGGATGATTAGATATTATGGTTTATTTATTAAACTGAGTCTTAGTGACAAAAATTGATGAAAACCTTTTAAAACCTAAAAGATAGTAGACTTTATTTTCTACTTGACTCTTTTAATGGATTGCATATTCCGCTGCAGTTAAACTGGTTGTCTATTGTATTTTATCAGTTTAACATTTGAAGGCTAATGATAATTTATTCTGCATTATCTTAGTCATAATATTTCTTACTGGGCTAGTTGAGCTCACCCTTTCTTTCACCGTTCTCTTGAAATGAGAATATAAATTTGGGACGAGTTGGGGAAGCAGGTGATGGTCTGAAGATAGCATTAGTAGTCCTCACTATTACAGTGAAATAGTGTGATAATAATTGTAATGAGGACTCCTTGAGTATGGATATTGTCTAAATGACAATATTCCTATTAGAACTCTCGATTTATGTATTGTCGTATTTTACGACGGATGTATAATTAAGTTTGTATTTGAATTTATGTACCATGTAAGTGGCGACCCAAGATGGGTGGCGTATACCTAATTTTAGGGGCGTCACGGTTTGTATCGAGCTTAGGATATGATCCTGGCTAAGATCTTGAGATAAGAACTAGGAGGGAGAGCGGGGAATTCCTTCTACTAGTATGACTACCTAAATTTATTTGGTATTTAATTGGTTGGTCGAGTATAGGGATAATATGTGATATGTTAATTAACCATTGTTTTGTGAGCGGTGTTTGAGAATGGCATCTGAAATTCTTTGAGATAAGCAATGAAGCACATGAGAGTATTGATTCAAATTTCAAACAAAAGGTAGCGACCAACAACACGATAATAATCATCTTGGTGGCAACGGCTATCGAACAATGATAACCATCGTGGGGAAATTATCATGCCAAAGAATAGTAACCACTTAATGGTAATCATGCCAAAGATAATAGAAGTGGAAATTGGAAGAAGAGAAGGTCATTTAGCTCAATTCTATTGTGCACCAAAGTCAAGTCTAAATTTGGGATGGTGGCACCAAGGTGGATATGGACAAAACAAAGTCGTTGGTTTTAGGAAGTTCATTTTCATGACTTCTCAAAAGCGAGTAAACCGAACGAAGTTAGCAGGGTTAGTTAATTATAAATTGCGAAGTCTATACCTTATAAGATACCGGTTCTACCCATTATTTTATCTCTCTTGCTTGCGTTCAACGTTTAAATTTGACTCGGAGAAGTTTGACTTTGACTTATTGGTTGAAACTTCGTTAGTAGGAGCCTTCGTTCTGCATTACTTTTTTAAATCTTGTTTGATTCAAATAAACACTTTCACGTTACTGTCGATCTTATCTTTTTGAAAATACTTGCCTTTAATGTGATTTTAGGAATCAATTGGTTAACTACTCATCATGCTTTTACGTAAGGTTGTTAGCTTTTATATTCATAACCAACTTTGTTATGCGAATTCAAGTAACCAAACTACTAAAGTCAATTATTGTCATATCAAGCCATAAGTAAAGAGCCCCGAACCTTTCGTTGTTGACTTCCTTGTGTGGAATGCACCGAAGCGGACTTTACATAGGCGACATCGTGAATGAAGATGGCAAGTTTATAGGTATCATTGTGAGATCTTATCCGAGTTAAGGGATAGAAGTCACAGTTAGGTATTAATGTGACGTCTTATTCAAGTCTTGACGCGAGAATATGATTTTGAATGATATTTCTATCATTAATAAATTTCTTGACGTATTCTTGAAGACTTTCTAGCCTACCCTAGAGCGTGAAATCGAATTTTGTATTGACCCAAAGATAAAAACCCATTTCTTAAACCCTCAAATATTTCTTCAACTAAAATGAATAGTTTACGTGGTTTATGATGAAAGTCATAATAAAAGCATTGGACTAATGAAAATCATAGGTATATACGTGGTATTAGTAAGTGTTATGATGAGTTATGTTGGTTAGTATGTGAAAACATGAAAGTTTCTTAAAAATCACAAGGAGTTAAAAACCATTTTGGTGAAAAAACGTAACATGAAATTCAATTGACCAAATCTCCTATTATATTTTGAATTTTTGAGTGTGGTCAAGTCCTAGAGTTAGATCTATGAGTTACCTAACTAATTCAAGTGGAATTACTGGAAAAGGTGTTGTAAATTTTTGTGTGGACTGATTTTAGCAAAGAAGTGCAAAGCTGCAAAACCCAAAAAAGCTGCTGCCATGATTTTAGAGGGGCTGTTTCGGCCACTTAAATTATGAGAAAAATTCTGGCCTTTTGGGACATGAAGGTATATGGTATAAAGTACCTCCTGTCCAAAAATGAGCTCATTCTGACTTAAAATGAGCAAGTTATGACTATTTCAATATTTAGGTTTTTCCAACAAAAAACGCTATAACCGGAGTTCTATAACTCCGATGACCATGAAATTTAAACTGGAAGCTCACGTTAACATGTGTAAGGTCTTGCCAAGATTTAGGAATTTTTGGAGTTAAACTTGAGGTAGCTAATTTCTTAAGGAATTAATTAGAAATTGATTTTTGAAAAATAGTAAATGAATTTTAAAAATTCCGAGAAAAATGTATGTTCATTATGGGACTATATTATGCTAAATCCCAGAAAAGAAATATATTTGGGACTGATTTGGTATTTTTCATGAAAATAGTTTAGTTACGAACATATGAGTTAAATACGTTATTGAGAAGTGCCTTCTTACGTAAGAATCAATAATTGGTGCAATACCGTGTGCTATTGTGTTTTTAAGCACCGAGTATTTCAACAGTATTAACGGTAACAACTACGCCGTTATTTATAAACAACTTATACTTATCATTTTTTTCATTCAATCGCTTTCCGTTATGGGGCCCACACAAGGCTGCGCCGTCGTACGAATATTCCACGACAGCAGGAATATTCAACGACCAAACGAATATTCCCCGACAATATTTTATAACTACTTGCTTATTTGAAATATTTGCGCATTTTACCCATAACTAACCACGTTAATCAAATCAACTCTTACTATTTCAAAATAATAAATAGAGGAAATTTGATTTTATTTAAAATAAGTTGGGGTCTTACAACCCACCCTCATGAAATTTCATCCTCGAAATTGACGTACATACCTGGTGTTTCGAAAAGGTGAGGATACCTCGCTTTCATTTTCGTTTCCAACTCCCAGGTCATTTCCTCAATAGTATGGTTCCTCCACAAAACTTTGACTTGTGGTATGACCTTTGTGCGTAGGACATACTTCTTCCTATCCAAGATCTTGACAGGTACCTCTTCATACATTAAGTCTTCGGCTATCTCGTCTGGTTCTAACTCAATAACGTGGTTCGGGTCTTTCACATATTTACGAAGCACAGATATGTGAAAAACATTATGAACACGAGACATACTTGGAGGTAACGCGAGTCTATAGGCCACATTTCCTACTCGGTCAAGAATCTGAAATGGACCAATAAATCGTGGATTGAGCTTTTCTCTTTTTCCAAATCTTGTAACTCCCTTCCATGGAGCAACTCGCAACAATACATGATCCCCAATACTAAATTTCACGTCCTTTCGATGAAGATCCGCATAACTCTTTTGTCGATCCTGTGCCGGTTGTATACATTGTCGAATCATTTGGATCTTTTCCGTTGTCATACGTACCAAATCGGGTCCCAATAATGTTACTTCACCCACCTCATCCTAACATATTGGAGAACGACACTTTCTTCTATACAATGCTTCGAATGGAGCCACACCTATACTTGTCTGATAACTGTTGTTGTAGGAGAATTCCACCAATGGTAAATACTTATCCCAACTCCCTTTGAAATCTAGGACACAGAGTCTTAACAGATCTTCAAGAGTTTGAATAGTCCTCTCTGATTGTCCGTGCGTTTGAGGATGGTACGCCGAACTGAATCGTAAATCCGTGCCCATAGCTTTTTGCAAGCTAACCCAAAATCGTGAAGTGAATCTCGGGTCACGATCCAAAACTATGGATACTGGCATGCCATGCAATCTCACAATCTCATTTACATACATATGAGCAAGACGTTCAAGGGAATAAGTCTCCCGTATCGGCAAGAAATGAGCAGACTTGGTTAATCTATCAACAATAACCCAAATAGCATTTATGCCTTGAGAAACCGTGGGAAGACCCGTAACGAAATCCATGGTAATGTGTTCTCACTTCCATTTCGGAATCTCAAGTGGTTACAATGGACCCTTAGGCACTTGATGCTCCGCCTTTACACGTTAACAAGTTAAACACCTCGAGATAAACTTTGCAATCTCTCTCTTCATATTGCTTCACCAAAATGTATGTCGAAGATCACAGTACATTTTGGTACTTCCAGGATGGATTGCAAATGGTGTATTGTGTGCCCCCATCATGATCTTATTCTTTAAATCAAAATCGTTAGGAACACAAAGTCTGGAGTGGACTCGAAGTATTCCTTCTTCATCGATTCTTACTTCTGGAATAGCACCCTCTTGTACTTTCTTCTTCATACGCATCAGCTCCGGGTCTGTGGCTTGAGCAACTTTAACTTCATCGATTAAAGTTGGTTCTATTCGTATACTTGACATCATCGCACTCGTTCCTGCATATGCTCTTCTACTCAACGCGTCAGCTACGACGTTTGCTTTTCCAGGATGGTATTGAATGGTGTGGTCATAATCTTTTAACAGCTTGAGCCAACGTTGTTGCCACATGTTGAGTTCCTTTTGTGTGAAGAAATATTTGAGGCTTTTATGGTCTGAATATATCTCCATTTTCTCCCCATATAGATAATGCCTCCAGATCTTTAACATGAAACGATCACGCTAACTCTAGATCATGAGTAGGATAATTCCTCTCATTTTCTTTAAGTTGTCGCGAGGCATAGGCTATGCCTTTCTCACGTTGCATGAGAACACATCCTAACCCTTTGCTTGAAGCATCGCTATAGATAACAAATTCATCCAAACCAGATGGTATTGTCAGAACAGGTGCCGAAATGAGTCTCCTCTTGAGCTCTTGGAAACTCTTCTCGCATTCCTCGCTCCATACGAATTTTGAATCTTTCTGAGTCAGCTGAGTTAACGGAGTAGCGATTCGAGAAAATCCTTCCACGAATCTCCGATAATGACCAGCTAAGCCCAAAAAGCTACGTACTTCGGTTTACGACTTCGGTTGCTCCCAACTTTGTATTGCCTCAATCTTCGCCGGGTCAATAGATACTCCATGTTTTGACACCACGTGCCCAAGGAATGCTACTTCCTCAAGCCAGAATTCGCATTTCTTCAACTTGGCATATAGCTTGTTTTCACGAAGCCTTTGGAGTACCAACTTCAAACGGTGCTTATGATCTTCACGACTTTTGGAATATATGAGAATGTCATCAATAAAGACAACAACGAACTGATCAAATAGTCCTTGAATACTCGGTTCATCATATCCATAAAAGCCGCAGGAGCATTAGTCAATCCAAAAGACATGACTAAAAATTCATAATGCCCGTATCGAGTTCTGAAGGCGCTTTGGAATATCCTCGCCTCTAATCTTGGTGATGATATCCGTAATCTAAGATCGATCTTTGAAAAGAATTTTGCTCCTTGCAATCGGGTCAAACAAATCATCAATACGAGGTAATGGATACCTATTCTTGACGGTGACATGGTTCAATTCTTGATAGTCAATATAAAGTCTCATACTCCGTCTTTCTTCTTTACAAATAAAACAGAGCACCCCCCAAGGAGATGTACTTGGGATCTAATGAAACCGATGTCCAACAATTCACAGTTGGACTTTTAACTCCTAAAGTTCAATAGAGCCATTCGATATGGGGTTTTAGAAATGGACTTTGTACTGTGTTCAAGATCAATAAAGAATTCAACTTCACGCTCGGGGTAGGCGGGAAGTTCTTCAGATACACGCCGAAAAATTTACTAACAACGGGAATATTATTCAAATCGACGTGACTTTATTCAAATCCATAACATAGGCTAAGAAAAGCTTGACATCCATTTTTCTATAAACGAATAGCTTTATGACTAGATATGACGGTGATTGATTTTAATGGTTTAGTTGCTTGAATTAAATAACAGTTGGTTAGGAATATGAAAACTAACAACCTTACGAAAATAATCAATTTTGGCATGATGAGTGAGTAGCTAACCAATCAATCCCTAAAATCACATCAATAGCAAGTATCTTTAAAGAGATAAGGTCAACAGGTAATGTGATGGTGCCAACTTGGATCAAACAAGATTTATAAACAATGGATGTGATGAAAGTTTCTCCTAACAGAGTCTTCACAGATAAATCAAAGTCTAATTTCTCCGGAGTTAAGTTTAAACGTTGAGCACAAGTAGGAGAGATAAATGTGAAAGTAGTATGCACACAAGTCAATCATGTTTGATGATAAAGCATATACTTTGTAACAATCTTATTCATTTATTAATAAAAAGTATTAATTTATTAAAGGCTTTTAATTATCTACATGATGCTGTTTTATAATATGTGATAAACCCATAGTTTTAAGCAATGCTTTTAGAATAATGATGATGATCATTCTAATGAGATTTTAATTCTTAGAAAGCTTAAAACTAAAATAGTTCCAAATCATTGGATTACTAAATTGGGGATTAGTGAATCCGGATAGATTGGTACATACGTTGCTCTTTTCGTTGGATGAGGATGATTAATCTCATGATCATTTGTGTGGAGACACTAAAGCAAGTATGTAGGTGCTTATTAGAGAATAAGTTCAATTGAACGTTGGCTCGCTAAGGAATACCTAATGGAGTTTTTGCTTCTCATCAATAGGAATTTCAGAAGTGATAGTAAGACAAGTGATCCTTGGACTTGAGATCATTATAGTATCTTGTGTATGATGAGTTATGCTTTGACTTATTCCTTAAGACCCTTAGGGTATATCAAAGGGTATGCTTGGGTATAATAAGTTGTACATGGAGATAATGTATGATCAATAAAGAATCTACCACTTATTAAAAGAAGAGAAATGTCCTATGTGATTCGATAAATGACAACCCTAGAGTCCTTGGCGTTAAGGCGTAATGAAATTAGAAAGGAGTTTCTAATTTGCATTATTTGGTGTTGTGCATTTAAGGATCGAAATACATATAATTAAATAAAATAAGACTTGACAAAGAATTCCATGCCTTATATTTAATCGGGACATCAGATGGTGGAAGGATTGAATTATGATGGTAACTATTTACTCAAAGGTTCTTTTATGATTAATGTTGAAATCTATATTATCCGGAAAGTCGTTGATCGCTGGGAGAAACTTATCCTTATTGTAGAATAAATATTATTTATTTAAATAAATTAATTATTTAATTTATTTATTTAAATAAGATTAAAATTGTTCTAATTGATTTATTCATAACCCCTATTTAATACGGAGAACCTAAAGGGTCACACCATAAAAGAAAGAATAATTATTTAAGAAGTTAATGGCATAGTCGTAATAATATATTATGTATATTTAATTTAATCTATGGTGATAGAATAAATTAAATAGCTTAATATTTATTATTTAATATTTTAGAAATATTAAATATAAATTAAAAAGAGGAGTCTTATTAATATTATTATAATTATTATTATTATTTTAATTTCTAAAAGAGTTTAGGAATTAATTTAATATAAGTACTCTCATTTATTTCTAATTGGATTAGGAAGGAAAATTAGTTAAAGGAGTTTAATTAATTATCCTAATAAAATTAGGGGCCCCTTTAATTAAAAGGGTTTAATTAAATAATACCTTATTTTAATAGGGTTACTTGATATCTTTATAAGAGGAGTCTTATATCGGATATCTAATATACGATATAATTAATAATAGTTGGAAAGACGTTCTTTTTCTATGAGATAGAAAAACTAGGGTTTAGCCAACCACCCATCTTCTTCAATCCTTTTTCTTCCTTGGTGGATCACCTCTGAGGCCAAACACTTGGGTGGCTAACGTTGATCAAAGGAAGGAACCAAACCCGGTGGATTCAAGTTGAGCGAAAAGAATTGGAGGTGAACTTGTACTGAGGAAGCTCGAATCTTCAAGGGTATGATTCTTGTTCTTCAATTTTTTTCGCTTAATTAATAATTGTGCATAAAGGGTGATCCGGTATATGGTTTGTAAAATTTTAAACTCGATTTATCTCGCTTCGCTTAATTTTTGCAATTTGATTGCGTTCTTGAATATTACAAACCTAACAGTGGTATCAGAGCCAAACTTTTATGCGAATTATTAATTGTTTTAATTTGATATGTATATTGATATGTGTTTAAAATAATTTAATTGGGCATAGTTTTATTGTTTAAAATTTATTCAAAAAAAAAAACAAAATTCATCACGAACACGAGCTGCAGATTTCCGAAAGCTTTTATTTATCTCGAACTGAATTTTTTACGTGGATGTTGATTTGATTAGTCAAATTGCTAAAGACTTTTCGGTAAAAAAAAAAATTTAGTCTTTGGGAATGCTTTATTACCGAGGTGTTTACGATCGTGCATGTAATATTGAAGGGATATTCCAGGCTTACGTTAATATATAATAACTTTTGCTCCTGGATTCTAACTAGAATGGCTAGATCATGAATCACCATAAAGGTATGTTATATATAATTAACTTGATTCCTGCAGTACAATTAATGATATATGATATCACGTGATTCAAGGTAAATTCTTAATTATTTTATAATTAAAATAAAATTTTATTTTAATTTTAAAATAAAAGGTTTATTTTAATCTTAAAATAAAAAGTTTTATTTTAATTTTAAAAATTAAATTTCATGCTAACTAATTAGAGTTGGAATTGGATTTCAAGGTAACTAATTAGAGTTGAAATTGGATTCTATTTTTTCTTAAATAAAGGAGTTTATTTTGATATGAAATTAGATTTCATATTATTCAAAAATAAAAAGTTTATTTGTGAATGGGAAAAAAGAATCACTTTTTCTTAAATAAAGGAGTTTATTTAGATATGAAATAAGATTTTATATTATTCAAAATAAAGGAGTTTATTTGTGAATAGGAAAGATAATCCGTGTTTCCTTTAATAATTTTTTTTTTTTACATGGAATTGGATTCCATAATTAATTAAAATAAAGGAGTTTATTTTGATTAAAGATTTTGATTAAAATAAAATAGTTTATTTTATTCAAAATTAGATAAATTAAAATAAAATAGTTTTATTTTGATTTAAATTTGGATTAAAATAAAGGAGTTTATTTTGATTCAAAATTAGATTTTATACTAACTAAATTTGCCCATTAAATGATATCAATATATATATTGAATGTTTATTATTCATAAGATGAATGTTATTTATTGATGCGTATGGTGATGTGTATGATAATAAATGGGATTGATTATGGACTATCAACCAAATGTGATTGGATTTTATTTTAGTTGGATGCATGAATGTATGGGTTTTATTAAATGGGGTCTGCAGACTGCCTTCTAATTTTTCTTAATGTAAATTCTATCTCCTCCTATGTATTCCCCTCGATCACGATCAAGGTTTCTATTTATTTTAAATAATTTTGTAATATGAATAGTTAGAATTAATTTTGAAAAATTGGAGATCAAGGGCAAGGAGCGCTTGAAGACCCGCTTTGTAATGGAGCCCGAGTTTAAATGTAATAGTTATATTTAAATATTATTTCTCGCACCCTGGGGAGTTTGACCTTTTGGTTCACTTGGTGGCTCTAGTGAACCAAACTAGAATAAAAGTCCATAATCAATTCGGAAGTAGAATATAGTATTCTATATGTATGTTTATACTATATATATTATATATTATGCAAACATGCTTGTATGTTAATTAATGTGACGCGTATTTTATATATATATAATAATACGCTACTAAACAAGATGAGACAAATTAATAACAAACCCCTCAAATTTTTATATTAAGTCCTAAGCGTTCAAAGATATTTGGAATATCGAACGTCGCCTTCTAGCATGATAAAATTAATAGAGTATTAAATATTTAATATGAGTTTGTTGTGTCACCACAAGGCAAGTATTAAGTATTTAAGATGTTAATTTATCACATTTGATGTGTCACCACAAGGATGATATTTTTCTTTTTTGAATATATGGAGTGCTAGGTCGGACTTAACTTGGATAATTTTGATTCGGATGTGCCACCACTTGATCAAAATAATCTAAGAGACAAAAGAAAAGGAGTTGCATAGTTGATGTAATTGACAAAAGTTGTTTACCTATTTATTTATATATAGTTTGTTGTGTCACCACAAGGCTATATACATTTGAAATGAGATCCTTATTCTCACTAGCAAATCTTTAATTAGATTTTGCTTAACTATATAAGTGAGGTAATATAGTTTTAAGAAGAAAATAGTGGGAGATACCAATTTAAAACAAGACCTAAATTATTTTGGTAATTAATAAAAGAATGTATGTTAAAATGTTGTTAATTACGATTCATTTACGTGAATTTTACAATGTCTAAAATTACTATCAACGCTAAAAACATATTAGATGCTAAATTAACCGCAATCAATTAAACGGATTGGTTAAGGAATTTGAGAATAGTTCTCATAGGTAAAAAGGTCACACCATAAAAGGAAGAATAATTATTTAAGAAGTTAATGGCATAGTCGTAATAATATAGTTATGTATATTTAATTTAATCTATGGTGATAGAATAAATTAAATAGCTTAATATTTATTATTTAATATTTTAGAAATATTAAATATAAATTAATAAGAGGAGTCTTATTAATATTATTACAATTATTATTATTATTTTAATTTCTAAAAGAGTTTAGGAATTAATTTAATATAAAGTACTTCATTTATTCCTAATTGGATTAGGAAGGAAAATTAGTCGAAAGGAGTTTAATTAATTATCCCTAATAAGATTAGGGAGCCCTTTAATTAAAAGGGGTTTAATTAAATAATACCTTATTTTAATAGGGTTACTTGATATCTTTATAAGAGGAGTCTTATATCAGATATCTAATATACGATATAATTTCAATGGTTGGAGAGTACGTTCTTTTTCTATAGAGATAGAAAAACTAGGGTTTAGCCAACCACCCATCTTCTTGAATCCTTCTTCTTCCTTGGTGGATCACTTCTGTGAGGCCAAACACTTGGGTGGCTAACGCTGATCAAAGGAAGGAACCAAACCCGGTGGATTCAAGTTGAACGCGAAAAGAATTGGAGGTGAACTTGTACCTGAGGAAGCTCGGATCTTCAAGGGTATGATTCTTGTTCTTCAATTTTTTCGTTTAATTAATAATTGTGCATAAAGGGTGATCCGGGTATATGGTTTGTAAAATTTTTAAACTCTGATTTATCTCGCTTCCGCTTAATTTTTGCAATTTGATTGCGTTCTTGAATATTACAAACCTAACAAAATGAATGGGTAACATCGGTATCTAGTAATGTATAAACATCGTAAGAATGTATGATTAGCTTACTCGTGATCACCTCGTTTGGGTTCCTTGCATTTTGACCGGTCACGACAAACGCTCTTCTAGGAACCGTTGACTTTGACTTTTCTGGTACAGCCTTTTGAGTCACCATCCCCGCTGGACTTGGTTTCGCTACCTACAATCTCGAGCTATATGTCCTTCTTTTTCATAATTATAACATACCTTGAACTGTGGGCGCAATGATATGTCCCCACTTTTCCACATTTATAAGATACAACCGTGGGTCGTTTCTCTCTCCCTTAGAACCGATTCTTCTTTGGTGTCGTGACGCTCTTCACATGGTCATTGTTGAATCTCCTTTTTAAAATCTCCTCCCGACTCGCTTCTTCTATTCTCATAGCCATGATTACCACCGTAGTAGGTTACCGCCTTTGTCCGTATTCTTCTTTCTTCATTTGGTTATCGTTGTTTTGATGATCGTCATTGTCACTAGTATGATCCTGTTACGGTCCCTCGGTTGAGCGTACTCAAGTTATCTCGCCTCTAACAATTGAGCCTGTTGCTGACAACATCCGAATAGAGAAAAATTTATGAAATGAGATCTTGGCGACGATGTCGGGTTTCAAACCTCTCGAAAACATCCGCGTATACGCTCCTCATTCTCCACCAAATGAGGTGCAAACCCGGATAACTCAGTAAACTTCGCCTCGTCTTCGGGACACCGCGTATTATTTTGTTCCAATCTAATAAACCCCACTTCTTTCATATGACGAATACTTTCGTGAAAGTACTTGTCAATGAACGCTTTTAAAACGTCTCCCAAGATACGCCTTTGAAAAGTCTTGGTTTGGATAGGTACGCTTCACGATTCCCACCAAGATGTCTGTCTCATTACGGAACATAAAGGTGGCGAATGGAACCTTTTGTTCCTCCCTGCATCCCAAGACATCGAATATCCTGGTAATTTGTTTGACCCATGTTTCTGCCTTAATTGGATCCGGCTTTCCCCAAAATTCTGGTGGTCCCAAATCTTTGAACTGCTTGGCTGTGACAAACCGTGTGTTGTTATCATTTCCACCTGTATTTTGAACACGAGTCTCCCTCGTTTGATTTTGCATGAACTGCAAAAAGCTTCTAAACATCCCGTCGTTCATCATATGCTCAGTGGTGTTGTTTACAGGAGAAACATTGTCAGCCTGTTGCACGTTCTCCTCATTGGTGAGCAAAGGTGTCTCCACGGTCTCATTTACTCCACTGTTAACATTCTCAGTCGATATTCTCAAATACGGCCATAAAATAAGGGTTAATTAAGGAAATCAACATATCATATAATATCCCTATATACTGACCAACTAACAAATAAGTTTAGGTAAGGCACACTAGCGAAGGATTTACTCGTCTCTCCCCTCCTAGTTCTATTCACCGATCTCCGCCAGAGATCATATCCCTAAGCTCTAATACCAACTGTGATGCCCCCAAAATAGGTATACATCACCCATTTTGAGTCGCCAATAACATGGTACAGAAACAACTACAACTTTATTAATACAACATATAAACTGTGAGTTTAAATACAAATATTGCCATCTAGACAATATTCACACCCAAATAAGTCCTCATTATAATTATTGGTACATTATTTTACAAAAATAGTGAGGACTACTAAAACAATTTTCTAGAATCATCATTCCACACCCTGACTAGAACTCGCTACATTCTAGCCTCCTGAGAAGAAAAATGGAACAAAAAGGAAAAGGGTGAGCTCAACTAGCCCAGTAAAGAATATTATGACAAAGATAATATAGAACAAATTATCGTTAGTCTTCAACAGAGAAAAATCTGATAAAATACAATAGACAACAAGTTTCAGATCAATATTCGCAGCGAAAATAATAATTCATAGAAGAGTTACGTAGATAATGAAATCTACTTTTATCTATGAATTTAAAAGTTCATCATCATTATTTTATCCCTGTAACATCAATCAATATTCATCTTGAATCAAATATTCATCTTTGCACTACAGGCCAAAGATATTCATCAGTTGGTCATGTTCATCTTAACACTTGTTCATCTTTGCACTACGGGCCAAAGATATTCATCAGAAAATCATTAATCTTTGCACTACGGGCCAAAGATATTCATCAGAAAATCATTAATCTTTGCACTACAGGCCAAAGATATAGTGTTGAAGGGAACTTACACCGTATAGCAACACTCAAAGTATCAAAATACTCACAAGAATACGCTCGATAATATAGAGAGAGAAAGAGAGAGAAAACTTCAGTTTCTGGTGTGATTTTTAATTCTAATCTAAGCACCCTATTTATAGAAAAATGCTTATAACACCAAAGCAGAAAATTTAATAAAATAATAATATATTTATATAAATTTCCTACGCACACCAAGAATCTGAATTCAGCAACTTAACACATGTTAAATGAGGCCCACAAAATGTAAAAAACGTTTTTCTTAAAATAAATATTTTAAACTCCAAAAATAAATAATTTTGGAACTTCGGAACTTCAGTAATTTATAATAAATAGCCTTTTTATCAGAAAAATTCGAACCTCATGTTCTTTCCATAGGAAATTTCATTCTCTACAACTTTGCGTAAAGAAAGTTTTCCAAATTCCAAATGTAAATTGACCAAATCCACAAACAGACGATTTTACAGGCTATAATCAAATTTCAGTCAAGAAATGGGGTCCACAGACATGTTTAACATGTTTTTAACATTTTTAGTAACAAAAATACTATTTCTCCTCATATACTCATATATCCCACATTCATTGTAAAAATATCACCATTATTATATTATTAAAATATAATAATATATTTACATGAATTATTTATCAGAAAAGATAAAATAAAAATTTTTCAACAATTGTCACATTAAAATTTTCTCCATCTATATCCACATAAAATGAATATTTTCCTTATCATATAAATCAATAATTAATTATTCACAAATAATATTACAGAATCACAATATTGACAACCAGGCAGTTCCCAAAAAAGAGGGGGCTTTCCAATAAGGATTTCTCCTTACTAGCGCGCAAATAGGTGATCAAACCTCTCCTTAGACAGAACTTTCTAGACATTGCCAATAATATTATCTAATAATATTATTTAAATAATATGAATTATTGATCTGATAATGAAAATACTGTGTAGTGACAATTATTGAAATAACAATAATATAAAATATCAATATAGCAATTATTGAATCAATAAAATAAAATATTTAACAGTAATTACTGTAACAATTATTGAGTAGTGCCTTCTTACGTAAGAATCAATAATTGGTGCAATGCCGTGTGCTGCTGTGTTTTTAGCAACCGAGTATTTCAACAGTATTAACGATAACAACTACGTCGTTATTTATAAACAACTTATACTTGTCATTTTCTTCATTCAATCGCTTTCCGTTATGGGGCCCACACAAGGCTGCACCGTCGTACGAATATTCCCCGACATCAAGAATATTCAACGACCAAACGAATATTCCCTGACAATATTTTATAACCACTTACTTATTTAAAATATTTGCGCATTTTACCCATAACTAACCACATTAATCAAATCAACCCTTACTATTTCAAAATAATAAATAGAGGAAATTTGATTTTATTTAAAATAAGTTGGGGTCTTACATTCAAAAATTCTAAAAAATTAGAAATGATAATTTGATGAGTTTCCTTGATTGTGTACAAAAATGGCGATTTTTGGATGTATAGATTAGGAATTATGGATTTTATGAGAAAAGACTATTTTAAAAGTAAACGCTTATAACTCCTTGTGGTTAACTCTAAAATTGGTAAAATTTTTATTGGGAGTACATCTATATAACATCAGTATATCTTGTAAATTTCAGAATTTTTGGACGATTTATGACCTATTTTGGGGCGTCACATTTGGTATCAGAGCTTAGGGATATGATCTCTTGCGGAGATCGGGGAATAGAACTAGGAGGGGAGTGACGAGTAAATCCTTCGCTAGTGTGTCCTACCTAAGCTTATTTGTTGGTCAATCATAATATCGAGATATTATGTGATATGTTAATTTGTTCAATTAACCCTTATTTTGAAGCTGTATTCTAGAATGGTATCTGAAATACAGGTGATGAGCAATGGAGAATTCATGATGAGAGGGAAGATGGAATCTGAAATGAAAGCAAGGTATTCTCAACTCTTTGAAATACTGTGCACGTAAATTTGGGATGAAATTTCATAAGGAGGGAGATTAGAAGACAAGATTTTATGAAATAAAAGTATTCAATTTTTCTTATAATTATTATTCAAGAAATGGTTAAATTGATAAAAGTTTAAAGTTAATGGTGATATATGTAAAATTTTCAAAATACATGAAGTGTTTATAAAATACTCATTTTGTCGTGGGAATATTCGTTTGGTCATGGAATATTCTTGTTGTTTGGGAATATCCGCATGACGGCCAAGCTAGATCATTTATGGGCCCCATAACAGGATAATTGTTTGATGAAGAAAATGACAAGTATGAGTTTTATAATTAATCTACAGAAGAGGTAAATCTGCTCACAATCGTTGGAATACATTCGTGGTTAAAATACGATGTACTGCTGTAGTTAGCACAAAGAAAGACACAAGATTTGCACAATATAGTTGAATTATTGATTCTTACGTAAGAAGGCACTTACTCAATAATTGTTACGATAATTATCGCTCAATATTTTATTTTATTGATTCAATAATTGTCATTGATATATTTTATATTATTGTTGTTTCAATAATTATCATTGCATGATATTTCCCATTATCGGATCAATAATTCATATTATTTGAATAATATTATTAGATAACATTATTGGCAATGTCTAGAAAGTTCTGTCAAGGAGAGGTTTGGTCACCTAATTGCGCGCCAGTAAGGAGAAATCTTTATCGAAAAGCCCCTTCTTTCCTGGGAACTACCTGGTTTTCATAATTGTGATTCTGTAATATTATTTGTGAATAATTAATTATTAATTTATATGATAAGGAAATATTTATTTGATGCGGATATAAATGATGAATTTATTTATGTGGTTATAAATGAAGAAATTAATGTGGAGGTGTTTTATCAGTATTTTGTCGGATTGGAGGTATTAAAAGATTAAATCGGTGTTCTTAAAGCTCTATTGTGTGAGTTATAATTTTAATCTGACCGTTGGATCGTTGTGATTTTTGGATATGTTATACATATATAAGTTAAGTATATATCCACAAATTTTGAACCGTTAAAAATTAACGTATGATTTGTTATGAATTTTATGAGGTATTAAAAATCATCCGTTTGTGGATTTCGGATATTTTCGGTTTGGAATTTAGAAAAACTTAAAGCTACAAAGTTGTAGAGAATTCGATTTCATGTGGAATGGACATAAAATTCGCATTTTTCTGATAAACGGACTATTTTCTATGAATTATTGAAGTTTTAGAAAATAAAATAATTTTTATTAAAATTATGGGTGGGACCCACTTTTACTTTTCAAAACATGTGGGCTGAATTCTTTAAAGGATGGCTGGCTTGTTTGATCAAAGGAAGTGGCGTAGAAAATGAGGAATAAAACTAATATTATTTTATTATTTAGTCTCCTTTGGCATTCTAGCATTTTCCTATAAATAGGTACTTATGTTAGAATTAAAAATCACACCAGAAACTAAAGTTTTCTCTCTCTATATTTTCGAGCGTATTTTTGTAAGTATTTAGATACTTGGAGAGTTTCTATTCAGTGCAAGTTTCCTTCTGCTTTTCATCCCATTATTCTTGGCCGTAAGTACTTTCTTTTGAGGTAAGGATTTTTTAAGTGGTTATTATGTTTTTCGGTTTAAGATTTTTTTACGGACCTTCAAAAATTCTGGAAAAATTTGAAATGATAATTTGATGAGTTTCCTTGACTGTGTCTAAAAATGGCGATTTTTGGATGTATAAATTAGGAGTTATGGATTTTATGAGAAAAGACTATTTTAAAAGTAAACGCTTATAACTCCTTGTGGTTAACTCCAAAATTGGTTAAATTTTTATTGGGAGTATATCTATATAACATCAGTATATCTTGTAAATTTCAGAATTTTTGGACAAAAGTACGATTTATGATAAATGTCTAATTATTCGGCAGTTTTGGCCATGTGAAAAATAGTAAATGAATTTTAAAATTCTGAGAAAAATATATGTTCAATATAGGACCAAATTCTGCTAAATCCCAAAAAAGAAATATTTTTGGAACTGATTTGGTATTTTTCATGAAAATGGACTAGTTATGAGTAAATGAATTAAATATGTTATGTGAAGTAAGAAAATTGAAAAATAGGATTTTATGGCTTGAGAATCCTATATAAGATATATGCAGATTTTTTATGAGGGTTTTGGTTATTGGTGATGAAATCTTATGAGTTTGGCATTTTAAGATGATTAAATGCATTAATTAGTAAAGTGTAAACAATTGGAATAAATTATTTATAAGTTTAAGAAATGATTAAAATATTGTTGTAATATTAATAATATTTGATTTTGATATTATTAAGTGATTTATAACATTTGGATTAAGGTGTTATAAATATTCATATGGATTTTATTGTGAAACTTTATCTTTTTATGTCGATGTTACTATTCATGAGTTACTATTCACGAGATACTATTCACGACAAAATTGGTTTCTTTTTCTGACCAAATTATCGTTGATTTATGAATCTTACTCTTGAAATTAAATTTATACGTTGATTATATTGTTTTTATTATCATATATAACATTTTTATAACCCTAATGATGATATTTCTCTTTGACTTAAGTGTAAAGATGGGTAGATTATTGGTATGATCGTGACTAAGGGTTCTCTTTGGCCAGTAGTGCAAAAATGAATTGTTGACTGGTATGATCATGACCATTGAATTTATAATTGAATATCTTTAGCTTAAGTGCAAAGGTGAATTGATCAACATGGTTATAATTATTGTTTATATAAATTCTGAAATGATTATATATTTCTTTGAGATATGAATATCTTTGGCCTGTAGTGCAAAGATGAATTGTTGATGAATATCTTTGGCGTGTAGTACAAAGATGGCTCGTTGTTGAATATCTTTGGCCCAGTAGTGCAAAGATGACTGTTGTTGAATATCTTTGGCATGTAATGCAAAGATGAATCTGTTGATGAATATCTTTGACCCGTGTAGTGCAAAAGATGAATTTATTAGTATGATTATGAATGTGAACCGTGATTTGGTATAACCATGATCTTTGATGTTTCGTAAAGACAAGTGATGAAAATTATCTTCGCCCCGGATGAAAAGAGGAATTTAGAATCACAATTATGATTATGAAGTTATTCATATGATTGTGGAAAGGAACTGCTGATTGATGTTACACGGATAAAACATTATTGGTGGAATTTTAATGTGGAGAAGATAATAGACTTTATATACTATTCGACTTGTCTAATGGATCGCTTCGTTCAAATTGTAAACTATGATTGAAAAGTTTTATCATCTACCATATGTTCTAAATCTCCGATTTATTACTTGATGAAGGCTATTGATAATTTAATTATCTTTAGTTATGATATTCTTTATTGATTAGTTGGTCACTCACCCTTTGCTTCACAATTCCTTTCGTGTAATAAAAGTGTAAATTGGGTCGAAATGGGGATAACAGGAATAGTGTGGTGGTGCGAGATCACAAAGTTTCTCAACACATTATAAAATCGGCATGACATACAATATATAATTGTATTGAGGATCTAAGATGTGTGTGTCGTATATTATACGTCACTTAATAATTGATTTTGGTGAACAACAATAGGGTGAGGTGAACCCAACTTTGGAAGGGTGTTTTGTCACTATCATACAAGATGTCTAATTACATACAACCTCGTGTTATCATAAAATAGGGTTGTGCACATCCACTTGCTAAGTATATGTACAAGCACTACCTATATGATCTTGGAGATGGGTTGAAACATAATGCTCAATCGCAGACGGTGGAGATAGTTATATGTCAAGAGAAGACTCACCATTGGAAGGAACATGATAGTAATCTTTTCATTTTTCTTTGGGGTTTATTGGATCAACCAAGGATAATTCTCTGGACATATGATATCTATCATATGTCCAGAGAATTATTTGGCGACTCAGAATAGGTTGGATGGATTGGAACTATTTTGGGGGCGTCACATTTGGTATCAGAGCTTAGGGATATAATCTCTGGCGGAGATCGGGGAATAGAACTAGGAGGGGAGTGACGAGTAAATCCTTCGCTAGTGTGTCCTACCTAAGCTTATTTGTTGGTCAATCATAATATCGAGATATTATATGATATGTTAATTTGTTCAATTAACCCTTGTTTTGAAACTGTATTCTAGAATGATATCTGAAATACAGGAGATGAGCAATGGAGAATTCATGATGAGAGTAAAGATGGAATCTGAAATGAAAGCAAGGTATTCTCAACTCTTTGAAATACCAGGTACGTAAATTTCGAGGATGAAATTTCATAAGGAGGGGAGATTGTAAGACACCGAATTTTATAAAATAAAAGTATTCAATTTTTCTTATAATTATTATTCAGTAAATGGTTAAATTGATAAAAGTTTAAAGTTAATGGTGATATATGTAAAATTTTCAAAATACGCAAGTGTTTATAAAATACTCATTTCTGTCAGGGAATATTCGTTTGGTCATGGAATATTCTTGTTGTTGTTGGGAATATCCGCATTTACCTGCCGCAGCTCATTCAGGGGCCCCATAACAGATAATTATCTATGAAGAAAAAAACAAGTACGAAGTTTTTATAATTAACGTAGTAGTAGTAGTTACCGCTCACACCGTTGGAATACCCGTGGTTAAAATATACGAATACGCATAGTTCCACAAGAAAGACACCAGATTGCACAATATAGTTGAATTATTGATTCTTACGTAAGAAGGCACTACTCAATAATTGTTACAGTAATTACTGTTCAATATTTTATTTTATTGATTCAATAATTGTTGCGTTGATATTTTATATTATTGTTGTTTCAATAATTGTCATTGCACAGTATTTCTCATTATCAGATCAATAATTCATATTATTTGAATGGTATTATTAGATAACATTATTGGCAATGTCTAGAAAATTCTGTCAAGGAGAGGTTTGGTCACCTAATTGCGCGTCAGTAAGGAGAAATCATTATCGGAAAGCCCCCTCTTTCTTAGGAACTACCTGGTTGTCATAATTGTGATTCTGTAATATTATTTGTGAATAATTAATTATTAATTTATATGATAAAGAAATATTTATTTGATGCGGATATAAATGATGGATTTATTTATGTGGTTATAAATGAAAAAATTAATGTGGAGGTGTTTTATCAGTATTTTATCGGATTGGAGGTAATAAAATATTAAATCGGTGTTCTTAAAGCTCTATTGTGTGAATTATAATTTTAATCTGACTGTTGGATCGTTGTGATTTTTGGATATGTTATACATATATAAGTTAAGTATATATCCAAAAAATTTGAACCGTTAAAAATTAACGTATGATTTGTTATGAATTTATGAGGTATTAAAAATCATCCGTTTGTGGATTTCGGATATTTTTGGTTTGGAATTTGGAAAAACTTAAAGCTACAAAGTTGTAGAGAATTCGATTTCATGTGGAATGGACATAAAATTCGTATTTTTCTGATAAACGGGCTATTTTCTATGAATTGTTGAAGTTTCGTAAAATAAAATAATTTTTATTAAAATTATGGGTGGGACCCACTTTTACTTTTCAAAACATGTGGGCTGAATTCTTTCAAGGATGGTTGGCTTGTTTGATCAAAGGAAGTGGCGTAGAAAATGAGGAATAAAAATAATATTATTTTATTATTTAGTCTCCTTTGGTGTTCTAGCATTTTCCTATAAATAGGTGTTTATGTTAGAATTGAAAATCACACCAGAAACTGAAGTTTTCTCTCTCTATATTCTCGAGCGTATTTTTGGAAGTATTTAAATACTTGGAGAGTTGCTATTCAGTGCAAGTTTCCTTCGGCTTTTCATCCGACATTACGGTCAGAAGTACTTCTCTTTTGAGGTAAGAGATTTTTAAGGGTTATTATGTTTTTCAGTTTCGTACTTTTTTTGGACCTTCAAAAATTCTGGAAAAATTTGAAATGATAATTTGATAAATTTTCTTGATTGTGTCCAAAAATGGCGATTTTTGGATGTATAGATTAGGAGTTATGGATTTTATGAGAAAAGACTATTTTAAAAGTAAACGCATATAACTCCTTGTGATTAACTCCAAAATTGGTGAAATTTTTATTGGGAGTACATCTATATAACATCAGTATATCCTGTAAATTTTAGAATTTTTGGACAAAAATACGATTTATGATAAATGTCTAATTATTCGGCAGTTTTGGCCATTTGAAAAATAGTAAATGAATTTTAAAATTCTGAGAAAAATATATGTTCAATATGGGACCATATTCTGCTAAATCCCAGAAAAAAAATATTTTTAGAACTGATTTGGTATTTTTCATGAAAATGGATTAGTTATGAGTAAATGAATTAAATATGTTATGTGAAGTAAAAAAATTGGAAAATAGGATTTTATGGCTTGAGAATCCTATATAAGGTATATGCAGATTTTTTATGAGGGTTTTGGTTATTGGTGATGAAATCTTATGAGTTTGGCATTTTAAGATGATTAAATGCATTAATTAGTAAAGTGTAAACAATTGGAATAAATTGTTTATAAGTTTAAGAAATGATTAAAATATTATTGTAATATTAATAATATTAGATTTTTATATTATTAAGTGATTTATAACATTTGGATTAAGGTGTTATAAATATTCATATGAATTTTATTGTGAAACTTTATCTTTTTATGTTGAGGTTACTATTCATGAGTTACTATTCACGGGATACTATTCACGACAAAATTGGTTTCTTTTTCTGACCAAATTATCGTTGATTTATGAATCTTACTCTTGAAATTAAATCTATACGTTGATTATATTATTTTTATTATCATATATAACATTTTTATAACCCTAATGATGATATTTCTCTTTGACTTAAGTGTAAAGATGGGTAGATTATTGGTATGATCGTGACTATGGGTTCTTCTTTGGCCAATGAAAGTGCAAAAAATGAATTGTTGACCGGGTATGATCATGACCATTGAATTTATAATTGAATATCTTTAGCTTAAGTGCAAAGGTGAATTGATCAACATGGTTATAATTATTGTTTATATAAATTCTGAAATGATTATATATTTCTTTGATATATGAATATCTTTAGCCTGTAGTGCAAAGATGAATTGTTGATGAATATCTTTGGCGTGTAGTACAAAGATGGCCTGTTGTTGAATATCTTTGGCTCGTAGTGCAAAGATGACCCGTTGTTGAATATCTTTGGCATGTAGTGTAAAGATAAACTGTTGATGAATATCTTTAGCCCGTAGTGCAAAGATGAATTTATTAGTATGATTATGAACAGGAACTGTGATTTGGTATAACCATGATCTTTGATGTTTCAGGTAAAGACAGGTGATGAAAATTATCTTCGTCCTGGATGAAAAGAGGAATTTAGAATCACAATTATGATTATGAGTTATTCATATATGATTGTGGAAAGAAACTGTTGATTGATGTTACAGGGATAAAACATTATTGGTGGAATTTTAATGTGGAGAAGATAATAGACTTTATAGTCTATTTGACTTGTCTAATGGATTGCTCGTTCCACTGCAACTATGGTTGAAAAGTTTTATCATCTACCATATGTTCTAAATCTCTGATTTATTACTGATGAAGGCTATTGATAATTTAATTATCTTTAGTTATGATATTCTTTACTAGATTAGTTGTGCTCACCCTTTTGCTTCACAATTCCTTTCGTGTAATAAAAGTGTAAATTTGGGTCGAATGGGGATAATAGGGAATAGTGTGGTGGTCCGAGACCACAAAGTTTCTCAACACATTATAAAATCGGCATTTACATACAATATATAATTGTATTGAGGATCTAAGATGTAAAAATCCGATATTATACGTCACTTAATAATTGATTTTGGTGAACAACAATAGGGTGAGGTGAACCCAACTTTGGAAGGTGTTTTGTCACTATAATACAAGATGTCTAATGACATACAACCTCGTGTTATTATAAAAAGGTACAGTACATCCACTTCGAAGAGTATATCTACGAAAGCACTACCTATATGATCTTGGAGTCAGGTTGAAACATAATGTTCAATCGCAGACGGTGGAGATAGTTATATATGTCGAGAGAAGACTTACCATCGGAAGGAATATGATAGTAATCTTTTCATTTTTTTTGGAGTTTATTGGATCAACCAAGGATAATTCTCCTGACATATGTTATCTATCATAACTTAGATTCACTACTCCCATGTAACGGGTTTTCTTGAAAGACTTTCCAAATATTTTAATTTCTAAAATAGCTCTAAATCTGTACTTTATGTAAGGTATCACCGTGAGGTGTTGTCCATAGTTGGGACATGAGTCACAATTGGTATTAAAACTCACAAAGATATATGTGTTGTTGATTTTGCTTTCGATAATTGTAGTAATAAAGTTGTAGTTATTTTCTGCATACTCACGATTTGGCGATTTCTCGTAATATGTTGGATGGATTGGACCTATTTTAGGGGCGTCACATTTATCGTAATTTAAAATTTATTTTTAATCATTTATATTTTGAGTTGAGTTCGAATCGAATTTTTAATCGAGCAAATACAAATCAAATTCAAATTGTTGGCCTTAATTAAGTAGAGCAGTACTAAACAGACAATTTATTTCCGAACATTTGGCAAACCTACCTTCCATTCTCTACGGAAAAGTGAATAATCTAATCCGCCGGCTCATCTCCCACTTTGTTTTAAATATATACAATAAAACTATTTAAACTAATTTAACACTATTAGAAAAAGAAGTATATATGTGATGGTTACCCAAAGTATTGCAATTTAAAAAATGAAGTTTAAGAAATTCATTTCAAAATTATTGATATTATAATATTGATGTGCGATATTGTTAAACTGATTTAACAAAAAAGAAATTAAAAGAATTAGGATTGTTAATTAAAATGATCAAAAGTTAATCCTATGATCAATTTATATATGTACGTAAAAAGTTTCTTTATCAAAGGGACATATTTAATTATTAAAATAAAGCAAACGTTAGGGTTTCCTCTAAATCATCGATCTTGATGTTTTTACTTAAAGACTCCAATACAAATTAATTAAAACCTTCTTTAAAGCCAAAAATGTTAAATACTTTTGTTTTCTTATGTAGTTTATGTTTTTAAAACATAGTTATGTTTGGAACAGCTTTCGGCACATAATTATATAATCCTTGCCAACTATAAACTGTCAATGCTCTTGTTTGCTACGCTCCCACACAGTAGTTTGAAAGTGACAATTAAAATTACCTTACAAATTTTTCAGGAATATACGGCATTATTGGCCGGGAAAACAAACTCTAGTTGATTAATTTATATATATATATATATATATGATTAACTTAAAAAAACAGATTCAATTAAGATTTTTAAAAGACTTTTTTAAGTGACATACTTTTGTAGAATTTATGGATTTTAATGACTTTCAAAGACTTTAAAGATTTTTTAAAATGACTTTTATAGACTATGAAAATAAAGAATGAAACTTTTTATAAACTTTTTATCAAGACCGCGATAGATTTTCAGATACTTCTAATATATCTCAGAACTTATATTAATTGTTAATTAGCCCATGTGTACAACATCTCCTCTTTTTTCATGAACTAGAGTAAATCTCATTATATTATTGTGGCATGAGATTTTATATACGCTGAAAGTTGTTCATATTATTCTACTCATTTCATAATACATTTTGGATACTTTGGATACCAATAAAATTTTGGAAACTATTGACGCATTTAATATAAAAAATTAAGCTTCACTTTTCATTGAAATTATATATACTTTATGCATATGCGTGTGTTTATTTAAAATTATTGTTTTTCATTCCAAATCTACAAAAGTTATCATCAATACTTATTTACGTAACTAGCGATTAAAAAATTAATATAAACATTTGCAATATATATCGATTTCCATTCAAATATTTGAATATTACCTCGCTTTAGTATCAAAATTTGTAAATAAAAATAATATATACTTGTTTCATGTATATTTTAAAATAGCAAGTTATTTTTTAAATAAAAAATATTTTTATTTATATTCTTTTAATAAATTTTAGTTTAGTAATGTAACATATAATAAAATTATGATAAAAGCTTGAAGAACTTATATATTTTATACAACTATATATCACTATAAAGTACGTACTCTATATATAAATTACTTTTCCTCTCTCTCTCTTTTTTTTCTTCATTTAACTCGATTCTAAGTTAATTTACGAAATTATAAAATTATAAAATATTGTGTATTTATTTTTATTTTTGAAATAATAACGTGTGTTTATTATTAAATAACAAATAAATTCAAAATTTAAAAATTTTGAATTTTATACGTTGATTACAAAAACAAAATAAATGTTTTATTTTTGTGGGTACAATGTAAGTATTAATTATTCTAGATTATAAAGTAATTAGAAATATTGGATTCATGTGAAGTAATTAGAAATATTGGATTCATGTAAATTGTAATTTAAATTTATTTAGTTTATTAAGATGAGATATGAAGTCTTTAAAAATCATTAGAGATGAGGTCAGACTTTGGATATGGGTTGATGGTTATAATTCTTCTTCTAAAGTTCTCATCAAACTCTCTACCATTTAATAGAAATCTAAAAAGTCATACGACTTTTGAATACCAAAATACTTTTATAGACTTTGTAAAAATCTTAATTCAATACCACCTAACTTTTAAAGACATTAAAAAAGTTGTAATTGAATACCACTAAACTTTTATAAACTCTTTAAATGTCTTAATTGAATACAACTAAATTTTTAAAAAATTTTAAAAATCTTAATTAAATACACCCTCTTTAACCAAACTAAAACCACCAGTATGGTGACAAATATAAGGCCATAGGAATTAGTTGTGGCTATACATCTATGATCCGGTTAGGGTGAAGGTGGCTAGTAAGTTCATATAATTTTTATTACATTTGAGTATAGAAAATATTGCATTAACCATTGTAATTAATATATAAAAATATAAAACTTATCAATGCAATTTTATCTGTACGGAATGCAATAATATTGCTATACTCATACACTACTGCTATTATAAAAATTAAAATTATTATACCAAAAAAAAATTTAAAACTAAAAAATATATAAAACTATCCACTATTCTTGTATATCTTGCTGCAAAAGGAGTTTTAATTATTCGTAGAAGGACCGCTTAACCCTCGTTCCCTTTTTTTTCTAATAAAAGGAGACCCTACTCACCATTTGTTCTCCCCATCTCCATAAGCTGTAACCCTCCCCTTCCAGCTACAGAGAGAGGGGGGCATATACACAGATATATATTCAAATATATATATATATATCATCATGCTTGGACTCTTCAGTAGCTCTGTGGTGTCCCCGCCAGAGGATCTAGTGGCAGCAGGCAGCCGGACTCCGTCGCCAAAGACGACGGCCGCAGCGCTACTGAAGAAGTTCCTCCAGCGCAACAACTCTGGGGTTTCGGTACAGATTGGTGATCATGTTCACATGGCTTACTCTCAGGACAACCAGTCTCCCCTACACCCCAGGTATAATATATGCACGCACGCACGCACGCACAATATATGCTAGCTCCATCCGTCCCAGTTTGAGTGTCATGTTTATGCCACAGAATAATCTACAAGCAAAAACTACATGAAAAACGGTTCGAAAAATCATGAATTTGGGACAGATAGAGAACTGTCTGTAATTATATATGCATGCAGGTAGCTGCGCGCCACTCATGCACGGTCCTAATAACAATATTACTCCATCCGTCCCATAATTATAGGCTGATTTTCCATTTTGAGATGTTCCAATATATAGGCTACTTACTATTTATAAAATTTAGTTGGTTCATTGTTTTATTTTTATGCCCTTATAATAAATATTCAACCATTACTCTTTTTTGAAGAAACAACATTCAATGTCATTATTTTTATCACCACATTTAATGTTATTGTATTCTAAATAAAAGAATTCAATTTTTTAGGTTTTACTACTAGTTTAACATATTTTGTGTATAAAAGACAATGGAAGAACATTCTCAATCTTTCACTAAAGCAACCACGACAAATAATTTGAATTCAGCACCAAAAGATGAAGGATTCATTTCTCCGGCACAAGATCGTCAAGTGAAGCCATTACTTGATTTGAATTCAACACCCATTGAGGAAGGATTCATTTCTCCAGCACAACATCGTCAACTTACGGTTTGTAAAATGTTGAAAATTTGGTTTCCAAAATTATTTTAGTCGAAAAAGTTAGCAAATGTCTCAAAAGGTGTTTCCATAAAGCCTTGTTCTACAGTACTCTATATAAGTTTAGAATCTCTTTCTGGGTAGTCTGCTTTAGTGTGTAGATCCTGCAAACTTGGTCTTGTTTGTAGTCGGTATAAATCTATTAGTCTGTTTTTGTTGTTTTATTAAATGTCCCTGGTTCAATGGATTCATGGAGCGATGGAAAAGCGAATGATTTTTAGTAGTTGTACCAACACTACTTCAATATATCCAACATCTGTTATTAAAATTATGCAGTTTCAATACAACTCAAAAAGAAAAGTTTGAATAACACTATCACACAAGAAAAATTATACTCCAGGCTATTGAAACTGCATAATTTTATTACATGGCTATGTATTCAACAGTTACTAATGCCTTGTCCATTATGTGATAAGGCTATATCTACATGGCTATTATACTCCAGGCTATATCTACATGGCTATGTATTCAACAGTTACTAATAAACATCACATAATTGACAAGGCATAATTTTTTCAGAGTATAATTTTATCATGGAAAGAAGGCAAAGGTGGTGTAGAACACGTACTTACAGAAGTACAGTGGCCTTAGATCCAGGCTATAACTGTCTTGCAACAGTACTTTGCAGCCTAAGATTTTCAATTCATATAAGAGTAACATCCAGCTATGACATGGATGCAATCCAAACAGTCTTTGAAACAATACGAATTTAAATCCATATCTAGTTACATCATAGCATGTTTCAAATTACATGGGTGGTGCAGATCATTAGGGGTTAAAGATGAGATATTCTGCTTGTTTGAGGGAGTGCTGCACAACCTTCGAAGCCTTAGACAAGAGTACGGGCTGGCGAAATCTGCAAATGAGGAGATGCTAGTGATTGAAGCCTATAAAGCACTCCGAGATCGAGCCCCATACCCACCTAGCCGTGTGGTTGGCCACCTCTTAGGAGATTTTTCTTTTGTTCTATTTGATCACTCCACCTCCACCTTGTTTGTCGCCTCCGTAAGTCTATATTTCATCTAATACTAATACTCGTTTGGTTCCACAAAAATAAAAGTCTCATTTATAAAATATTCGACAGAAGGGAGTACTTTTTTTGTTATTTGTTTTTGTATGTAATACTATATATATGGTAGAATATCTAAATAAGTATATATATATATATATATATATATATATATATATATATATATATATATATATATAGGTCCGGTTCTCAGGCCTTTTATTTGTTAAAATGCTTCTTTTTTTTTTTTTTTTTTTTTTTTTTAAAACAACAAAAAAAAGTTTAATATTTTATGGGCTGAATTTTTTCATAATACAAATGTTTTGAATGTAATTTGGATAAGTATAACAAAACAGGTCTGTATAGTCTGTGCAGACTGTACATACATTTTTTGGTATATGTATCCGAATCACGTCCAAAACATTGTATTATGAAAAAATTCCAGTTCCATAAAATATTAAAAAAAAAAATTAGTTGTTTTAAAAAAAAAAAGCAAAAAAAAAAAAAAGTCCGCATTTTAACAAAGTAAGGGAACCCTCACCTGATCGGTTCCGTGTATATATATATATATGTTCTTCTAACTAACTAACTAATTAATTAATTAATTATCAGCATCCTTGGGAATTTGGTTAATTGTGTAACACACGTACAGGATCAACAAGGAAAGGTGCCATTATACTGGGGAATTACTGCTGATGGATTTGTCGCATTTGCGGATGATGCCGATCTGCTTAAAGGTGCTTGTGGCAAATCTCTTGCTTCATTTCCTCAAGGTAACTAGTTGATTAATCTCCCCTTTTCCTCTTTTATCATTTCATTTTAGTTAATTTGATAAAAATTAATGCGCGCAATTATGGAACACAGGATGCTTCTTTTCCACAGCAGTGGGAAAGTTGCAAAGCTATGAAAATCCCAATAACAAGATCACCGCAGTTCCTGCTGCAGAGGAAGAAATATGTGGTGCCACTTTCAAGGTCAAAATCATATCAATTTGAAATCTATGATAGATTTGGAAGTCAAAATCTATCTCTAACAGAGTGGAATGAGAGTAAATACAACGGTTAAGGCTTTAATCTATTATTTCACATTTTCAGGTGGAAGGGCCAGCGCCAACAGACTCAATTAAGTTATAACCTCCCTGAGATTAGAGGAGGAGGAAAGAGAGATCTCCATGTGTGATTGTGAAAAATACAATGTAAATATTTATTAGAAGATGTTTTTCACTATTATCAGAATTCAGTAATGTAAAATTATATCATCTGTCTGTCATAATACAAGGGCAGTGAAGGTATATTCACCTTTCTTCAGGACATCTCAAGATACAAAACTGATATGGTGTAGAGTTCTTTTCTTTTTTTTAAACTTTATAAATTTGAGTCCTATAACAAGTATACAATGGTATTAGGATATATATTTTTCTCCTCCGACCCCAATGTCCGTTCGAGACCTTTTTGTAAAGCATGGGAACTGTATCCAACTGTCCTCATTTATGGTAAGGATGCACAAACTCATATCAGCAGAAATAGGGTCTTCAATCCAATTCAACTTGATGTAGGAACTAGATTTGGAAGTTCTCTAGCAATTTGCAGGCGATGAAGGGTAGGCATATAAACCTTGGCACGCAGTTAAAGGGTAGACTCGTGCAGTTCCCAACTAAAAAACAATATGTTAAGATATTCTGAAGAAGTTCTATCACTTCCGCTGCGCCGTTTTTATAAAGGTTCTACAATCCTTCATTATCCTGTCAGCATACATAGGAAGGCGAACAATCTCATGAATCTCATTCAACACAACTTCCTCTGTGATATTATCATTTATGCTCCGCATAACCTGTCAGTTTTTTAAAGCAACTTCAATTGTCTGCAAAGTAAGAAATTTCAAACAATGGGCAACGGGGTGATATATATACACAAGGCACACCTTCTTATAGGTATTAAATTCATTTGGAGTTGATTTGTCCACCCTTGTTCGCATAAAGACCCAAACCTTTTCCTCGGGATTCCAGGAACACTCTATAATCTTCCCCGAACATGAAATTATATCTGATGCATCTGCGTGTTGGTTTCAAGAGAAAAGAAACATATGATCAAGAGTGCAGAACATGAACAAGCTAGCCTAACAAAGTGATAGAAATATTATTGGAAAAGATTCATGTTAATTAACAAGAAGAGAAAGAAACATATGAACAAGAGAGCAGAACATGAACAAGCTAGCCTAACAAAGTGATAGAAATATTATTGGAAAAAAATCATGTTAATTAACAAGAAATGCAAACCAATGCAAGACAAAATCTCAAAGGCATATAACATGCATTGCTTAATCCTTTGAACATACAATAGTGAAAACATTAGAGATTGTCCAGACAAAATATTATGCAATAACATAGTACTCATTATATTTCAAGAGATGATGGAAATTGAAAGATGCAAGAAGAAATTTGCAGTCAACCTTTAAAAACCACCCTATTTCCTTCCATTAGCTTCTTCTTGCCACGCTCATTCAGAAAAAGTAATTGAAGATTATTGCCACCCACCTGTCAAGGCAAACTCCTACACTTAGATGGTCATGATAACAAGGTAATGTACACTCTGAAATGATTAAAGTAAAATACAACCTCAAATAGAAAGTCAACTGAATTCATTTCAGGAAATTTCCACTTCAGAAGGCCTTCATGTGTACGGGGTACGTAAGGATCATCCCAGCCCTGCAGGTTAAAATCCATCCATTTCCACAATTTGTAATTAGTAAATAACTATTTACTTGTATGGAACAAGGTAATCTCCAAACATAAATATAATAACCTGATCACTGAAACTTGACAACCCTGGAAACTACAATTACTTTCTCAAGTAACTGAATTAACCCAAACATATCGAAAGTAAAAGGAGACAACTTCTTTAAATAATTTAAAAACAAATCAATTTGATTTCAGAACAGCAACTAGCCTAAACAATATGTGATTAGCTAGTTCATGATGTTATCCAAACTTTTTTTTGCAGTGTGAGATTATGATTCAACTAACCCACAAGCTATCATACCTTTTCTTCATGTACTTTATTTCACACTATTTGATCCTCCCTTTAGTGATTTAACAACACCCCTATTCATTGTCGCTGTACTCTTCATTTTCAATGACAACACATTCATTTCTTCGTCATAGATGGGAATGAAGAGCATGCAAAGTTGATTTAACTGGAAATTATGGACAGTGCTTGAGCTCATTGGATGAACTGTAGGGTTAAACCGAGTCTTATAGATCTTGGTTAGTATGTGATACTTTACCTATGCGTGACATACAGATCATGCTATGGATATGGCTTCTTCAGCAACCTGTAAAATATACAGCTTAATCCGGTAAAAAGACCTTTTTGGTCCCTGTACTCTTCTTCTTGTTTCAATTTTGTCCGTGTACAATTTTTATTTCATAATTCCTCGTACAATTTCCTAGTTGAACAATGTGGTCCTCGCTATGTGTGAAAGGTAATGACGTGGATTTAAAAATATATATATTAAATGCCAACGTGGATTTGTTTGATAGTCCAACTGGTAAATGAAGGATACTTAAGTCATTTACTATTTTCTTTCTCCTTCAAAATGAATAAATAAGCCTAAAAATAAAACAATAAATAAAAATACAATTTTGCTATGTACAATACATGTTGACTTTATATTTGACGGTATAAGACCAATTTTTTTTTTGAAATTTTTATAGACAAAAAAGAAATAATGCAAATTACAAACATAAATAAATAAAACATTATTTATCCTCATTTTTTTCCTAATTAATTCTATCTCCGTCCTGGTAGAAAGATAAAGAAAAGAAAAGAAAAAATAACCAAACTCAAACCCTACTGTTCATATTTTTCCTCACCAAAATTGAAACCTCATCTCAACCCACTATCCAAAGTCCAAACACAAACAATCAAAACAAAACACACTCTAATCCTAAACACTCCTAGATCACAACAAAGGCTGCAACCCCTCCCCCTCTTCTGTAATCTCAACCATCATATCTCATTCTTTGCAATCTCAGTCCCCAACTTCATCCATGGACAAATCTAGCAAGTTCAAGGATTTACAGGTTAACGGTGTTAATTAATCCAATCCTCCTTCTCTTTCTCCGAACGGCAATGAAGCACATGGTTTTTGATTTACTTTTTTAGCAATAACGATGTCATGTGACGTCTTTATGGGTCTGAAAATTTTGCTTCATATGTGTTTGCTCAAAAACGAGTTGGGTATGTGATTTGGAATTTTTTTTCATAAATTTGTTCCAAAACGAATTGGGTCTCTAATCTCTATTGTTATGGTTTCATCTTTTTATGAATTGTCTGTTGCTATAGTTTTGTTGCTCTTGGTGGGTTAGTTTGAATCTAGGGATTTCTATTTTGTGGTTTCTCCTTTTCCTTCTCAGGTGGATCTAATAATTTTTCCTCATGGAATGGCATGTGGATTACAAAATTTGTCCGACTTTGCAAAGAAGATGAAGAAAATACAGAGAAATAATTGAAAGATGAAAATATCCTTCATTTTCCATAGACTAGCTGAAAAATCCAACATGTATTTTTTTTTTCTTCTTTTTTTTAAACCACGTCATTACCTCTCACACACGAAGGACCACATTGTTCACCTAGAAAATTATTTAAGGACAATTATGAAATAAAAAATGTACAAGAACTAAATTGAAACTAGAGGAAGAGTACATGGACCAAAAAGGTCTTTTTGCCGCTTAATCCTTTTCAATGAAAGTTAACTTTTCAAGCTTTTGTGATCAAGTTTTATGAAGTAGCTGTGTCCTTTCAACTAAGACGCTCCAAGTAACAAGTTAGATTCCAAGATTCTTCATCTATTATCCTATAACCAGGTTATAGATCACAGTTCAAATATTTCCCCAACACTACCTACTTTATTAAGTCATCTAATCATCATACCCTTTTCACCCAAAAGGTAAGTACAATAAATACTTTGACACTCGAAGCCAAAAGTAGTCTTGTAAATAGCCTATCCTGTGAGTGTGACACACAATTACTGATATAGTCCATAAGAAGTTCAAAAAAAGTAAAACCAGAGAAGAAACTTTATTTCTAAATGGCTTGAAGACACCCCACTAGACATTTTGTATCAAGTTTCAACTTCACAACTCTTTTTTTTAAGATAAACATCACGAGTTTTTTTAAGATACATTCACAAGTTTTCCTACATTTAATTCAAATCCAATAAGTTATTGCCTATTATATACAATTCTCTTCGTTTTCTGGCTCAAATATGTTAAAAGAAGGGAAAATATAAATGAATAGCATCTAACTAAGATATCCACAATGCAATGGATGAGAATTTCACATTCCTTAAAACAAGATTCAACATATAGCATCGAGCATGCAAAGTCGACATAACAGAGCTGCCATAGAATATCCCTACACACCTGAAAGATCAAGCCATCGGCATCATGTGAAAGTCTTGGAATGAACTCCCTTAGTAGCTTAGTGACAGCAGACAGTAGATAGAAATCCTTCCTCCTCACCTAATATGAATATGCATTCAAAGAAATAAATCACCAACCAGCCCAAAAAACAAATTTCAGAATTGACAGCAATTGATCCATGGGAAACATTATACATACTCGAAAGGGTTCCAAGTCATATCTGTAATAAGGACTTCTACTCTTGTACAAAATATCTCGTTCACAGTTTCGAGGTTTTATCACTTCATTCTCAAGTATCATCCACCTTTCATTGAAGGGCCGCTGCAAGGATTATTGATAATCACATATAATGGCCACAAACAATTTGAATAAGATAGAAAAAACAACCATAAAAGCACACACAGGAGCGCCCACACTTGAGTCCTAAAATGATCTCATGCACAGACAGGTAAGAGCAGGAAAACATCATGTATGATGATTTAGAATAGTCAAAGTGCCATTTGAATACTACAAACTATCACCAAATAAGGAAAAATAAGGAACAAAAGTAAAACATCCTTTTTTTTAATTGCAGATGAACTTTGATGCGAAGATCAAAGATAGTATTTGTATCTATATAAGGTTCACAGTCAAGGTTATCAGAAAACATAATTTTTTATGCGTCGCCAAAAAAAAGTTATATATTACTTAGAAGGATTGAAATATACCCAAAAAAATAAGAATAAGTAACATAACTAATTAAAGACATACAAAGCTTACATATAACATTGTACAAGTCATACCATACATAGTTGTTGGGCTTGTTAACATTTTTTTGTAGCAAAATTGTAATTATTTTCTTATCTTGCATATTCCCGATATCGGCAGATACCTATACGTATTGGCCAATATGTACTGGTATTGGCCAATACTTTGAACCATGACTAAAAGGGTGTTTTAGCAAATTTTGGTAAGTCTGTCTCAGTTAGGCACCGAGGTTTTATAGATCTAGTTGCAATAAACCATATGTTATTTGGTTGGCCTCGTTGGCCCATTGACATAGAAACTGTGCAAGACAAATCTAAAAGCCTTTTAGCATTAGTTCAACATAACCCAAAGATATCTAACCTCTACGAGGGACACTTGATTGATTGCCATGAGATCATAAATGAGATATCTTCGTTCCTGCCTTTTTTGTACTTGGGTCAGTATCAATAACCATCTCTCCGTCTAGTAATGTATAGTGATGAGTAGACCCATCTGTACCCTAACAAATAAACAAATTACGTCAAACAAAAGGCCCTCTATGGAAATAAACCACAAAAAATATTTCTTTAAACCAAATTTCTGTTAAGAGGAAAATAAGTTCCTCATTTACATTTTTGCAAGGAAACCGCAACTGAACCCTTCGGAAATAAAAATTTCTATCAATCAAGTAACAACCATCCCAAGTTATTAGCATCATATATCGTGTTCCATCAGCTTTCCATGTGGCGTAGTAGTAACGTTGTCTTAAGAGCTGTAAGTTGTCCCTGCATTAGAAAACTATGAAGTTTGGTTTTTAAATAAATAATGAAACTCAAACAAGGTGATAGTGAATGGCTCCAGAATACAATGGTCAAGTAATCTGGGTAAAAACTCGTGGAAGAAATTGACACATTGTTCGACACACGAACATTTATGTTTAAAATACTTCAGCTAACAAAATTTAATTTATCAGAAATACCGTTTAATCCAGAATAGGTTCAGAGAAGATCATTTGTGCCAAAAAAAATCATTTTTATATTACATAAGATGACCTCTGCTATAAGGGATGACATCCAAAACATTGTGCTAAGACCCTCAATGATTATAACAGGCATCCTACATTTTAATTATAATCTGCTTTCTTCCTTCCAAAAAATGGAGAGAATTGCACAGCTGAGAGGATCGCTAATTATGGGAAACAGAGGCATAAAAGCATCATGATAGATATCAGTCTGGATTTGACAGGTTAATCATCCAATAGGCCACTGTTCCACCCAAACAAAAACTATACAATTCAACTCATAGCTTAATGGATTCTGGAATCCACAGTTACCCTCAAGTATTTAGACTTCTCTAGCATTGATAAGCTACTGAGTTCAAGTATTCTTCTGAGGAGAAGGTAAATATCCTGCCACTAGGAAACTACTGTAAATTTCCACAAAACCCTTTAGCAAAACCAAGTATCAAATGAAAGAGAGAACAGACATCCCTTGTGACACCCCCAAATCCGGTACTTCCATTTTCACAGGATTTGGTGTTCACTGTACAAACATCATCTATCTATCTACCCATAAATAAAATACAACCATACAATAGATAGAATAAATAATAACTCTCTCCCCTTATGGGGTTACATCAACTGCATAACTAAATAAATTCCAGGTAGATCTAACCTTAAAATATCTGTGCGGAAACATAACAATTAAGTCTTAAGTAACATCAATTCTAAATGTCATTACACAACCCCATAAACAAATAGCCTTCATTACTTGCTAATCTTGCCCTTGCCTTTACTAGTGGAAGGATCGTCTGTTCTCTTGTTCTTAACTGCAATGTTATTATTACGCAAGAGTGAGCACGATTGCCCACAAGTATAACAATATAATAAATGAATAATAATAACATGCGAATGAATTAATAACTTTGAATATAAAAGCTCAACTTTTGAATCAAGAATGAATAACAAGAATCAAAGAAATTCTGAGGGTCACAAGACCTTGAACTATGTCCTAGGTTGTCAAGTGTTTATTCTTGAAACCTTTAACAGTTATAAGACTATGGACTCTTCTTCTCGTACTTAGGAGGATCAGCCTTTAGTACCATACTGTGCACAATATCTTAACGCTAAAGCGTAAATAATCCCCTATTAAAAGGTTGTTCATCTCAGTTTGACATCGGAGTCCGCACCAAAGGAAGTTTGGATTGGTAAGCTCAATAAAAGTTCTAGAATTTATAACGCTTATCAACTATGGACTAGTTGAATCAATAAGGGTTCACTAGTCTTACAAGGTTCAACAATAATTGATATTCAATTTGAATAATAAAATTCAATATGTATACAATCGAATAAGTATTGTATAATAGGAATTATGTTTTTAAAGAATGATAAGATCTAATATGAAATCTTGACTTGAACAATAATAAACAAGATAGAATAATGAATTTGCTTTATGTAAAGAATTAAAGTTTAGGAACTTGTCTCGTGTCTAGGCTAAACGACTACTAATTCCGTTCACCACAAGTCCTACACACATACCATATATATTCACGAAATTCATTAGTTACATTTTCTCTTAATTATTTAATATAAACTCTACTTTATTTAACAAATCATTACCCTTCTAATTTAATTACTTAATTAAATTAGACTATTTTCATTCTCTTACTATTGTTACACTCCAATAAATTATTTCATAATAATTTCCATCGAATATTTATTTTATTCCATAAACATCTCAATTAAAATATTTACTTTATTTTATAAATATTTTTAATAATAATTTTCATCGAATATTTATTTTATTCCATGAATATCTCAATTAAAATATTTAATTTATTTTATAAATATTTTAATAATAATTTTCATCAAATATTTATTTTATTCCATAATATCTCAATTAAAATATTTAATTTATTTTATAAATATTTTATTTTTTTATTTTATTATTTTATTATTTTTTTTTGTCACGGGCTGGTAATGTAGTTTAGTAGCATGGCAAGTGCTGGGGTTACCTGTGCTCATTTTCATTTTCGTAGCTCGCAGCTTCTCGAACATAACAAGGCCAAATTAGGCCAAAAATCAATCACACGTAAAATTATACATGAATATGGCCATAACTTCCAATTTCCTTGTCCATATATTAGTTTAAGCATACCCAAATACTAGAATTTATACATAATCATTACCCAACATTTATAGAGTAATTTAAACCCATTAAAACACATAGTTACAGAATTAAAATATGTAAATTATACTGTTCTTGATGTTCTTGAAGGTTTTTGAATAAAAACATAGAATTTACTACTATGGATTCGTTATAAGGTCAAATCCAACCACTCAAGTTTCATTTTGTTTGTTTTAGCATGTATAATCATATATAAGTGTAAAATTTAGGGATAATATATGATCAACACATTAAATTTGTGCGTAAGGGCCATATGGCCATATCATGTACTCAGAATTTTTGGAATAATGAGCCAAAAATCATACGTTATAATCTTATGAAACCAATGATATGGAAGCACAATATATATATATATATATAAAACATGCCTTACAACTCGAATTATTACATATATTCACATAACACCATAATTTCCCAATTACAGAGAATCACAGAAAACTTAAGCCATATTCATGAAACTTAAAAGACGTAAATTATAAATTGGGTTGAAGAAAATTACCCAAGCGTATAGTGAAATAGTAGAGAGATGAATTGAAACCCTTCCCAAACTCTTCAATCACTCAACTCACACTTTACTCAACAATTTTTCAACTCTCTTTCTTTTCCTATCTCGCTTAATGTCGGACTTAGGAAATTAATGAAGAAGGAAGACGTATTCAATAAATAAAAGTGATCGAAAGCTTTGGTCGATTACCCGATCGGGTAATCGCTTCTCAACTCCCACTAAGGCCACGTTTGGCTTAACAAAAATGGGTTTTAAAACCATTTAATTTAATAAAGCCTTATAATATAGTTTTAAATAATGTCACACCCATTATAAAATAAATCTAATATCTTATTTAATATAGTAAATTCTCATTAATTCACATAGTCACATAATTAAATTTCTCATTTAATAATAATATTAAATTATTAAATCTCTAATTAATAATTTAATTAATTGAAATAACATAAAGCTTATTAAATATATTTCTTTTAATTCAATAAGCTCACATAATCACATACTTGAATAATAAAATTCTCCACATTAATTTAATAAATATAACACATATAATTAAATTAATCTATCACAACTTCATCAATTAATTAATTAATCTAATAATTAATTCATCAAAAATATTTATTCAATCTAATAAATATTAAAATTAAATTACAAAATTACGGTTGTCACATCCCTTCCCCAAACTTCAGTTCCCACATAATTCAGAAGGTAAAGGTACAAAACCCTTTTCCTTACATTTGATGAATACTCATCAAAGTAGACTTTCTGTACTGACACACCAGAACCAAGAATACCCAACATCCCTCGAGCTTCTCTTTCTTCTCATCTGCCATATCAATCACAACACAAGCAATTCAACCAGAAAAAGAGACGAGAACCACTGACTCCTAAAACATAATGCATGCACTCTCTATATTGAAATCAATAAGAAACTCCTTGACATCATATTCTCAAACATACCACATCCATATGACATTGGCATATTCTTTTGTTTCTCAGCATCGGCCACTAACTTGTGTTGCCTAATAAAATGGTATAAACGGTTTATATTCAATAATGTGAGATCTTTAAAGAGGCAAGATCCACCAACTCCTATAAAATGAAAAATGCACAACCCATACTGAAATCAATAAGAAGCCCCTTTGACATCATATTCTCCGACACATACTACATCTGTATGACATTACCATGTTCTTTAGCTTCTCACTTGTGACAAACTTTTATTAATTAATCCCCATACACACTCGAAAAGGAACTTAGTGTAAGATTCTCACCAGACTAATAATGTATTTCTTAATCAAATGGTATATATGATTTTATATTCATTAATGTGAGAGCTTTTAAAGGCCTTTCAGGGTACCTTGGGAAAAGAAGTAGGTGAAATCCAGCGTAAGAATTGCTAATGGAAGCTTCTTGTGCTTTACGGAATAATATTCCACATCTTCTCCCAACAAGAGATGCATTTTCGGGCTGTTGGAGCATGCTTCAATCTTATGAATATTCAGAGAATCTAATTTCCAAAGTGTCGTTGAGAAAAAAGTCTGGACCAGATAGAAACTCATAAAAAGGTACAACAAAACTATATAATCTGCCAAGAATACTTAATATCCATATATTTGAGCAATGAGGAAAGAAAATTAAACAGCTAACGGCCATTGCCATATGGATCAACTCGTCATCTCATTGATCCATTTTCCTGTTTGGGATTCCATGAGAAGTTTCTTTTTTTAGACATCCCAAAATAGCTTTGTTCAAAGAGTGAATCTATCCCAGCATCTGCTTTAGGATAATTCAGACGAAGTGCTACAAACTTTTTCCAACTTCATACATATTGGTCAATTGAAAGGGGAAAAGATGGAATTTGTGGGACCAAAAGACAATCAACTGACTGCTTTCTGTTTGGACAAGGAAATCCTATCATGATGCTTTAGGGATTAGAATTCAGTTTACTTATGAAAAATCACCTCATATATTGTAACGCCCATAGTTGTTACGGCACCACGGCGAGTCATGGCGGTAGCCTACTGCCTAGACGCCTAGGCGACAAGGCGACCGCCATGGCGTCCGTAAGGCGACAAGTCGTTTACAATGTGCAATTTATATATTATTTATTTTACTTAACAAGTATATTGACGATAAAATTTTATATACATTAAAACTTAAAACATAACACTATGGAATAACATTAAAGGTATAATTATGTAAATACTTATCAATAACAATCCAAAAACAACACACTTGATATTAAAGATTAGTAAAAGAAATGAAGAATTCAACAAACAACACATAGAAAATAAAGTTACAACCAACCATCACAATTATGTAGTTTAATAACTAATAAAACACCACCATAGCAAGCCAAGATAATGTTTAGACTCTCTACACTAGTCTAGATTCTAGAAACATCATTCAATCAAAATCATCATAGAAAAGGTCATCTCCATCTCTTCCACGAGAACTACTCTCATTCAAAGGCGTAGGTGGTGGTCTTTCTCCAAAATCATCCTCCACATCTTCATCATCATTTGAATTCTCTTCTTCATCAACTTCATTATCTAGTCGGAATCTATCAACCTTGATTCCCTTGAAGTTGAACCACCACCACGCCGAGAGTATGTCATTAGATTATTACTAGTATTAAGACGAGCACTCCTTGAAAGATCACGACCTCTCGCTGCGTTGGATGCACCGGTTGCTCGATCCACATCATTCCATATAAGATCCTCACGGATGAACAACATCATCGGCATCATTATCGATCCATTCATTACCACATTCAAAGTCATCAACGACTAATGGATCAAAATTATTGCTAAGTTCACGCCTCTTTTGGAACCTCGAGTCGATCTTTCATTGTATTGGACATACACCAAGTCACTCAATCGTTTGTGTTCCAATCTATTCCTCTTCTTCGTATGAATCTAAAATAAATAGAACAAAAAATAATAATATTAATGATAAAATTTTAATAATTGTGAATGATTTATTACTTTTGAAATTTGAACTAACAATTGAAAGTACTTACAAACTCAAATGTACTTCAATTGCGCAAGCCAAGAACCTAAGAAGAACAACAGAGGCCTAAAATTCTTTTTGCAAACGAGGATAGCTTCATATATAGCTAAGGCCCAAATGCATTCCACCAATCAACTAGCAAACATTTAAAAGAAATATAAATATTTTTAAAGGGAGGAAATAAAGAATGTATATAAATTATAAATTATAATCATAATATATCTTTATATATTTTTTAATATACGTACGAGGATTCTTTATTTTCCATTGTCTAATCACCATTTCTCTTGCAAAAGTATCCCGAGAAGCATCATAGTTGTTTTTGGCTTAGATTACTTATCTTGTCTAGTAAATCTAACTCGGGCACCATCTTTGCAAGAACGCTATCAAGTCATCTCGTAAAGCATTAGCAAACAACCGACGCTCCTCTTTGATATCAAAGTACTTGCCTTTGATTGAGAAACAACGACCCCCATATAATTTTTGCTCCATTTGATTTTCCCATCGCCACCAACAATTTCAATCACCTTCTTATACGCCTTTGTTTGTTATCAAACGCATCTTTGATTTTTTTTCTTCGCACATTCCATCGCAAAGCAATAACTTCAGGCATAGCAGGCTTTTCATCACTATCAACAATCCTCAAGACTATAAGAAGTGGCTATGACGCCCTAATGCAATCCTCAACAGTATGCCAAAATGTTGTTGAAATAACAGTATCACATACTTTTTTCCCCGCTTGATGGAGTCGGCAAACTTTGATTTTGACCAATCCTCACTGATGAACAAATGCCTCAACGATCTTTTATTCTTGTACAAACTCTGCAAGGTGAGGAAAGTCAGAGCAAATCTAAGAATCACGGGGTCTCACAAGATCCTTCTCATTCGCTTTCTCCCTCATCGTGACTAAGAAGACGACCATGTCTATATAAATGAATGTTGTAATTCTCCTCAGATTTGTGATTGTGGGCTGAAATTGCTTCAACTTGCATGGCATGTCCTCTAACATAAGGTCAAGGCGATGAGCTGCAAGGTGGTGTCCAAAACAATGTGAGTCTCCTCTCCATTAGTATATGCCTCATTGCCAGTAATTAGAGGCATCAGATGCGACCACCGAACAACATATTCGGGCCAATTTCCTCGATCTTTGCTATCAAGTAGATTTGCCAACATCAGGGCATTTGAGACCGACCGAGGCATCAATGTAACCCATGAAATAAGTCCCTCCGGACTATTAACAAGGAAATTCAACAAGTGTCTTCCCATCTTATCTCATTCCAACCATCCGATATGAGTGAGAGTAGTATTCCTTCCAAGCAACTTCATGTTTCTTCTTTTTAAGTCATCGGTTTTCTTCTTTTCTTTCAAGTAAAGGAACCCTCAACTCACGATATCGTTGAGAGGCTTGAAACCCGACCCATATCGCCTATGGACTCGACCATTACTTTAAATCTCCTTGAATTTGCAGCATTGAATGGTATGCCACATTCGTAAAAAAAGTCGGCAATGTGCATTTAGACTCTCTCCTTTTTCCTCCGGTATCCTCAAACGACTTTCAATACTCGTTTGCTTAAACGCTTGCTATGCTTCTCTCTACAACTTCTTCTGGAGTCTTCCTTAGAAGTGCTTCAACCGTCTTAGCTTTTGGTCAGGATTTTGAATTGAAATACAACATTCTTCCTTTTAGAAGCCGTCCCAGAACTTGGGAAAGTGTTAGAAGAAGTATTAGAAGCCAAGGTTGGACGAGCAAATAATTGTTCTTCTTGCACTTCTACTACATCAACATCATCATCTAACTCAAGTGGCTTGTTCCTCTTTCTACTATTCAAAGCCGCTTACATCTCCCTCATAATTTCTGTTGTTGTTTTGGGACACTTAGCTACATCTCCATAATTTCCGGCTAGATGTTGTTTGAGCCTTTTGATGCCCGAATGACATTTCTTCCCACAAAGTATACATTGCACGACATCCTTATTATTTAAATCCGGCCAATATCCATATTTCCGACCCAGATCGTTCGATTTAGCTTTTCTTTTAGGGTCCTTCGTTATATCATAATTATCGACCCCCGAACTTTCCGCCATTTTACTGTCTACACAATACAATTAAATAAAAAAATAATTAAACATAATCAAATCAAATAATAATTAACAATCATGCATTTATCCATTATAGCATTTATCATTATAGCATACTAATCACAGATTCACAGTAGTACTAACAGTCATGCTTTTCTTTTGTTTAGTGAAATATCAAATATGTACGTACAAAAAAAAATGATAACTGATAAGGTTAAAAAAAAAAGCCAAACAGGAACTCAGCAACTCATAAAGGCTAAAAAAAAAAAAAGGAACTACGTGTCTATATATAAAGGAACAGAGCAGAAGAACAACGGCGGTTTCGCTGTCGGTTTCGAAAGCACGCATGAAAAAAGGAATGATCGGAAGAAGAAAAAAGGGGAAGAAAACATACCTGCAGTGCTCGCCGTTGAAGTCGCCGTCGGTTGCTTTCGTCGTCACCGTCGCAGTCGGCTTCATCTTCGTCTTCTCTCTCTTCTCTCTCTCGGCTTTGTCTTCTCTCTCTTCTCTCTCTCGACTTCGCCTTCTCTCGATCTCTCTCGGTTTGGCTTCGTCTTCTGAGTTATTCTCTGTGAATCGAGTTCGACGACTACATTAGGTTTGAAATTGCAGAGCGACGTCGTTCGACCAACCGAACGGTTGTTTTTCAGATTTGGGTCGACCCATGAGAGCAAGGCGCTCGACTAGCCGGATAGTCGTCCAAGTCATCGCCGCGTTGTCCAAAGATTTACTTTTTTTGTGACAAAGGCCGCTTTTAAGCCATCTACCAAGTCGGAAGCTCGCCTTTCCCATTTCTGCTCGACTGGACGACTTGGCATCGCCTAGGCGACGCCTTAACAACTATGGTAACGCCTCAGACCCAAGTCAGAACATGTGGGATAGTTTGACATGTATACATGGTTATCAAATCGTCGCCTAGGCGTCCAGTCGGTGCATATTGTTAAGTCATCTGGGCGACTTGGTGAGAGGAAAGAAAGTCGAGCGAATTGGTGGGTGACTTGGACGACTTGGGCAACTTTGTGATTGAGCAAATTTTTGAGTACTAATGATACTTCGTGAAGACAAACCTTAGTGGGCAGCAAAATATATATATATATATATATATATATATATATATATGTGTGTGTGTGTGTGTGTGTGTGTGTATATTTTATATTTATATACATTGTATCCCCACGCTCCATATATATATATATATATATATTTTATATATATACACATCCCCGTCGCTCCACTAGTTGTCGCCCTCCACTAGCTTTCCCCGATTTTGGTTTACCACTAAGGTTTGTCTTCACTGGGAGAGCATAAACAAAGTAAAATATATTATTTTGCTCTTTCACTCTTTACGTTACTTTATATGCTCAAGTTCTTTTATATTATATAATGACAAAGTAAACATCGACAACAAAGCTAAAAACTCCACACGACTGTGAACCGATAAACTTAGTATGCTAAGAATACCAAGACATCAAAACCTTTATGAATTGTAAAACATGTAACTTGTTTGGGACATAGGAATTAATCTATTATACACACACAAACACACACACACACACACACACATATATATATATATATATATAGGGACTCCATCCACAAGAACTTGCTATAATGCACACATCTGACACCCCCTTTTCGACGGCCAAGTGCGATAGCTTGTATATAAAAAAAAAAAAAAAAAAAAATACAAAGCGTAAAGAGCCTCTTTACGACACAAAAAAAAAAAAAAAAAAAATACAAACCAGAATGCGACTTTTACGACACAAAAAAAATCACTAACAAATATTTGTTATAATAACAAATATTTTATTATAAAATATTTTATAATAACAAATGTTTTTATAATATATTTTATAACAAATGTTTTATAAAACAAATATTTTATAACAAAAATAAAAACATTTGTTATAAAATATTTGTTTTATAAAACATTTTATAACAAAAATAAAAATATTTGTTATAAAATATTTGTTTTTATAAAACATTTTATAACAAAAATAAAAACATTTGTTATAAAATATTTGTTTTTATAAAACATTTTTAACAAAAATAAAAATATTTGTTATAAAATATTTGTTTTTATAAAACATTTTTTTTTTTTTTGGTATTTAAAAAAAAAAAAAAATGTTTTATAAAAAAAATAAATATTTTATAACAAATGTTTTATAATATATTTTATAACAAAATAAAAACATTTGTTATAAAATATTTGTTTTATAAAACATTTTATAACAAAAATAAAAATATTTGTTATAAAATATTTGTTTTTTGTAATCGTAAAGAGGCTCTTACTATTTTGAATTTTTTTTTTTTTTTTTTTTTTTGTGTCGTAAGAGGCTCTTACTATTTATTTTTTTTTTTTTTTTTTTTTTTTTTTTGTGTTTAGAGAGGCTCTTACTACGACATTTTTTTTTTTTTTTTTTTTTACAAGTTTCTAGTGCATGTCGCACTTCTGAGTCCAAAAAAGGGGTGTCAGACAAGACTATAAAGAACCGATTGTCAGGATGGAGTCCCATATATATATATATATATATATTCCCCGACAATTACCCTGTGTTTAAGAGAAAGAACTTGCTTTAATAAAGTATATAAAATTAAACTAAATATTACAAAGGTATCACCATTTATATAATTTGAAGTTGTACAAGTTCAAAAAATTACAAGTTTACAACTATAATAAAATTATCCATTTTGACTTGATCTTGTTCACTTCTTGTTGTGATTTGATATGTTACATGTATTATGAATATGATAAATCATTAGAAAAAGAAATATATCAATATTCATATAAATATTAAATATATATAATTTTATTCATATAAAATTTACATTGTTAACGATTTGTCGACTTGTGGACGACTAGTCGGGCTCCTTGTCGCCTAAGCGCTTAAGCTCCAGGCTGTCGCCTTGCCTCGTCTCAACTTGTCACCTTGATAACTATGCATGTATATAAGGTCCCAAGCTGCTACCAATAGTAACCTCAATCACGATTTTTTGGGTGAGGAGCCTCTGGTAGGTAAAATGACCTAATAAGATAATATAATATTTTGGGCCAATGGGCCTTCGTAGTTATGATTCCAATACCAGGGTTGTTACATATAGTATCAGAGCCGACTTTTGAAAGTACGAGTTGAGTCATCCGATCAGTTATCGGAGGTGTAGACATGAAAGCAAGTAGTATTATCCTACAATGACTAGGAAGTCAAAGATTTTAGGTTGTGTAACTTATTTAATTTTTTGAAATTACGAGTAGTAAATTCTATTTACTTTATTATGATTATAATCCCTTCGCCAAAATTTTAAAAAAGGAATAAGATAATTTGATTGTAAAAAGTCAATTTGACTTTAAAAGGTCAACTTTGTCACGTAATATGGGACGAAAGGAGTAGTATATAGTACTTGTGCGGTTGACAAATAATTCAACAACGATCCTTTATGAATCCAAGCGAACCCAAGGAATCATGTAAACATTATACAGTGTATTCTGAGTGATTTTATATTACAACACATGGTTTTAAACTTTTAAAGAGGGAGTAACAACTAGGCTATTCACAAGTATACTCATCTTACTTGTTCATCTCATTCTGAAGAATGTTATTTAAAGGGGAGTTACAACTGAAATTTAGGTTCCATAACTTGTACTTTGTCTAGGATAACTTGTCCTGCATCTTTAGGGTACATTTAGATGCATATCACCTTTAACAAATTTCATTCATCCCACCAACTAGTACTAACTTTTGTAACAAATGAAATACTAATTTCCAATCACACCAGAGACTGTAAGTAAATACTCTACATAAGGTTTTTCTAAACTCAGATTTGTGAAATAGACACAACACATACATATCACAAAAAACAATACTCCCTCAGATAAGTTCTAATTGATTTTTTGCGCATATTAAGAAAGAAGGTAAAATGACAAAATTGTCCATATTTAAATTCTTATCTAACTGCATAATTTTCTACACATAACTAGTGATACTTCATAAATATGCATAGAGAATAAAAATATGACAATTAATACTAAGGGTATTATAGGCAAATTATTGTAAAAAATAAACTATGTAAAATACGTAGACATTTAACTTGGGACTACCTAAAATTGTAGGGACGAAGGGAATAATAAAGAGAAGCCAACTACAATAGAAAAATAAAATTGAGGTAATGTAGCACAATTAGATGATATTCTTTATTTTATTTTTTTCCCATTGATCAGTTACTTAAGATGATATTCGACCATACGATAACTAAAAAAATGGAAAGAGGGAGAATTGTGAAAATGCTAGCAAGGATATACTAACTGAACCTGCTGAGAGAGACAGGGTGTGACCCTGGAAATTGTGGCTTTCCTCTGGCCTGAAGATTAAAAAATTCCGTTATGAGATTTTTACAAAGCAAAAAAAATATTGAAATTTCAATTTGATACATGAGTAAACAAAAAAGGAGTTCTCCACACTTACTGAGAAACCTCTCTTTGTTTTTTTTTTTTTGTTTTTTTTTTTTTTTTTTTTTGGGGGTCGAACTAGGATGATTGATGTGGACTAAAGTGCTCCATCTTTATTTTAAAAATATTTGCATTTATAAGGGGAAAATTATCAATTAAATGAGCATTTATATTCATGATTTAGCATTGAATAATAACTTAATAAAAAATGTTTCCAAGTTTTATTCAAGAAAACTAAAACAAATAAAATCTAGAAGAAAGTTAACATTGCACATGCATCAGAACCACAATCAAAACACACAAAACAGTTACTATGAAAATATCCATAAAAGATATCATGACTCGGTCTCAAAATCTAAATTATGTCCAACAATAATTTTGGTAGAAACAAAAGTCAATGATTTAAGAGAGGTTCTCAAGGGCATACCCGAACACTCAACTTCAGTGCTTGTAAGCAGAAATTTCTCATTGTTTCTAGCTGGTTAGAAGGCACGGAATCTCCCAAAACATCATCATTTGTCATCTCCCTAGTTACTGTAATCTGAAATATTCAAAGATACATACATACATACATAATGGTTATTCTTAGTCTCCATAAGTATGCTATTCTGATTTTAATAACACTGCAATTTTCTAAGAGAAACCATTTGAAAATTCTACATAAGGAGTAGCCCAGACCATGATATCCAAAACTACCACTTTTAAGGAAAAATACTTAAAAGCTTGACGCAAAAGAAAAGAAATTATTCAATAACTGCATAACATTTTTGACAGTTTTATTCATATGCACCGAAGGGAGTTCTATCACTAGTTGCAAGACGACTATTGACTAGATATATTGTTCCAGTAGAAGTCACTGTGGATCAGAAGCATATCTAAAATAATCCCCGATAAGGTCTGTAATATCCGAAAAATAAAAAAAAAAAAAAAATAAAATAAAATAATAATAATAATAATAAGATAATACAAATAAAATAAAAATAATAATACTAATACTAATTGGGTCAAACTAATTTCTAAGTATTTAAGTTTGGTCTTGTCAACTAATTGAGCCCAATTTTAATTGTTGGGTTTAAAGACCAAATTATAATAAGTTGAACTTTAATATATTAAGTTAAGATTTTCCTAAAATTGGTACTGCAGTAAACGAAGAAAGAAGAAGCGGACGGAGAGGGATAAAACGAGGCTAAAATTTAAAAAAATTATTCATTATATTCTTCTTCTCAAAAGGTAATTATTGAACTATTTTGAATACAAAATAATTATTATGTTATTGTAATTACAATTTATTTTATTGTTGTGTTTACAATATGTTTCAAAAATTTATTTTGCTGTTCGATTAAACAAATTTGTTAATGCAATTTTGATTTGTAATTGGGATATATATAATATGGGGAGATAAGGAAGTTAATAATTATTGCAAGTTTAATACGTAAATAATATATATATATATGATAATATTGCATTATGAATCAACATTTAGCAATAATATTATAGAGGGTTTAAGAATTAATAAAATTGCAACTATATTATTATAATGTTAACTATATTAAATTAAAATGCTATTTTTGCATTATCAAAATGTATTGAACATATTCTTAACTCTAGAGGATATATGAACTAATGAACTAATATTAAAACAGTTAAGTTATAAAAAGAAAATACATAAATTTTATAAATTAGTAATTTAATTAATGGTCTTGAATTATTTTGATAATTATATAGATCGGATTGAGGAGGTCTAGCGGTGTGATATTTGGGTTCGGTGAATTATTTCGATATTATATTCAGGTACGAATTTCGTACTTCGTTTCTTGATTGTGCTTATATTCCCTATATCAGTTATGTAATATTTCACATTTAGGAAACTATGTTTTTGAGGTTTCATTTGTTTGAATCATTCTTCGTATATTTTCGTTCACATTCACGAGTTGTTTTGATCATTTGATATTTTGTGATAATTAAGTATGTTCGTATTTGATAATTTGATGTCATTTGGAGATGGTCATGTAAGCCATGTGATTTGAACCCTTTTGTCTTACATTTTGTAATTTGATTCTTAAGGTATACTTGAGTTAACCACCTGTAGACACAAGAGTATGACACCTTCCATGGCGGTGTGATCAGTCAACAATGTATCCTTTTGTATGCTCCTGGGTATGAGTTTTGGCCATTTGATATATTTTGTTCAGGATATGTATGGGTCGACTCGGTATTTGATTCGATTTGATTCATTTGGCGGATTAGAGACGTATGTGTTGTGCATACTATCCGTTTTGATTTGCATACATCATGGTGCCGATGTATTTTGTTAGAATTCGAATATTTGTATTTAAGCTCATTATAAAATTATTACCTTATAAACATTTGATTTAGCCTTATTTTGTTTGGAATTCTTTTGAATATAGTTGTCAGTTCAACGGTGTTGATCATTTGTACTTTGTCTCACTAATTTTGATATATTTTGTAATTGGTTTGTAGTTTATATTTGTTTTGTTGTTTGTATTTGTTCGTAGTTTGTATTTGTTCGCTCATTCAACTCTTTTGGTACATATATATATTGTTTTATATGTGTATCTTTATATCCGTACTGGGCAATTGGCTCGGCTCACACCGTGTTCTTTTTCCGGCAAGTAATCAGGGGTTATCAAGATTTGTGGAATGAAAGCTACCTTTGATCCAAATAAATAGATTATCTTTTGAGATTATTATTAGACTTGGATTTTTCCTAATATTTTATAGATGGATGTTTGGGCTATTTTGGCATTTATTCTTAAAAGTAGAGACTATGTTAATGTGAAGTTACTTCTATTTAAATTGACACTTTGAGGTTTATTAGAAGATTGTATTTATTATGTTTGTGTGTGCGTCCCTTTCCCTTTGAGAAAGGGGGTTCACACCACTTTATTAACAGTACTTCTAAACAAAGGGTGGAACCACAACCATTGACAAAATACAAAGCAGGCCCCAGCCACAAAAGCCTTCCTATTTGATAGCAACCTAGTGATCCAACTTACTAGTACACAATGGTAGATTAGATTGTCAAACAATTTCTTTTAGGAACATAATATTCTGGCAACTTTCTTCCTCCTCATATCATGCAAGTTTAAACCAACCATTTCGTTTTGTGAGGGGTCAGATATTTAGTTGCTAAACAACCCCGGTTGGTTTCAGTTAGAGCTTCCCAAATAGGAAAGTGCCCATGAGGGGATATGATTTAAAGCTATTGCTTTGTTGAGATATGTATTTAAGATATATAGTCTCTGTTACTGTGAAATTCAGATAATAATGTTCTGATGCAGTCACCCAAACATGTTTGGCATCACTATCAAAGAAAGAACTGTTTGACCATAAACAGCACTTCAGATGATTGTTTTCTACGAGAAGTCTTCAATAAATAAACACATCTGTAAACAGGAACTAGCAATCTGTTTCATTTAATAGTATGTTAATACTCATTTGACGACTTCCAATATTTCTTTTACTTACCCCTCTCTCAAGAGGGGGGAGACTCAATTATAACTTCAAGGGTATAGACGATACGTACTTCCAAATGAGCAGCTCCATCATCATCCTGATCAGAAGATTTCTTCCATTCTGGAGTTTGGGGGCAAACAAGTAATTCAGGCTTTCTTTCATGAAAGAAATTGTATAGAGCATCTATATAGTCTTGTTTGTAGATTCCTGGATGTCGTGCTCTGGCAAATTTATCTATTGCCTGCATGAATGACAGACCACAAATGCACATTAAAACTTGAATTCCCCAGAGAGCTAGAGGAGAAAACGGAATTAATGATAAAGTTATAGAAGTACCGACCTTGGTAACAGAAATAGACTCCGTGTGTATAAGGAAATGAACAATCATATAACCAGTACGGTTATGCCCATGTGTACAGTGGACAAGAATATACTTGTCTAAATGTGTCTGATGGGATCTAAACTGCATTACCTAAAAATAGCATATATATATATATATAGAACAAGTTATAAACAAAATTTGAGGCACCGATGAATCAATTTAGAGAGAGAGCATGGAAAATTCCTTAGACTACAAGGTATGTGTCATTCTATTTCTTGACATATATTCAAGAATACACCACCACCTAAACTTTTGGAGCATAAAAAACTAGCTCATCAATTAAAAAATGCTGTTAAATGGTGGATCAAACTTCAAGATCAAATTAAAGGAATGCTTAATGGTACACAGTATATTTGTATAAGCCACATGTGCTCGTAATGCGTAGAACTAGAAAAGAAACTTACCTCGTGAATAAATTTATCAACAGAATCACTGTCAGGCACAGCATCCCTTCCCTGGCATCTAATCTGGATAATTATAAAAGTGATAAATTTGTCAAGAGATGATTGCAGCCCATTTAAACAAAATTAAGGCACAATGATGAGTATTGCTGTTACTTTTACCTTAACATATCCGATACCTGCTTCTGTCCAATCTGATTCTTGATAGTAACGGTTGGTATTTGTTAGATCAATCACTAAGCCCAGCTAGAGAATCAATGAGGTATACACATTAAGAAGCTAATTAACTATTTATCAATGTGCATGAACTCATTAATCAAACCAAACCCAATTTTGAACGGGTATACAATCTGAATGTCCACAGAGTGACAGATTTAGGATACAGAATTAATGAAAAATAAACTAGAATTTAAACCGCTAAATATTTTCAGTATCAACTCCACGTAACAATACCAAAATGGAAAAAATACATCTACGGTATGAATAAAATAGTCAACTTCAATATCAATAGTATATAGTCTAAATAACTTATGGGGATTACATACACAAAATCCTAATATTACTTGGAGAATAATAAAAATACAAAATGACTAAAATACCCTTATTAATAATTCCTAATCACTAATTAATATCCTAAATCCCCAATCTAATAAATAAAATACATAAATCACATCAACTACTTTTATATTAAACATAATAAAAACTCTAAATAATAAATATAAAAAATCTCTTCTTGTTTTTTGTATTGAAGTCCCCATCATTCTCCTCTTGTTGGATAAAACTCGACCTCGAGTTTTATAATATGATAGAATAAGTCATGAACTCCTCTACAACGGAAGAACATTTTGGAACAACTTTGACAACATAATCACGCGATAAGGCTCAAAATTTTTTGGAAAGAGAATTGATGAGAGCGCCGCTTTTGTATTCAAAGGTGCTGACAAGAAGCTTTCTGGAACAACGAAGTCAATAATGTCAACTTGGATTGGATCAACTTCTCGAATCGTCCTTTCTTCAGTAAGGAACAACTCAAAAACAACTTTAGAGTTTTTCTCAATTTGTTGCACATACAATCGTTAGTTCAACTTTTGAAACTTCAAAAATCTCCATGGACAAGTCACAACTATCTGTAACCCCAAAATTTGAAACATCCACTTTTTCTTTTTCTTGCTCTACTTGAATATGTGCCCGTAAGTCAATAAGACCTTCTTTTATAGAAGAGATTTCGTCTTTTAAAAAAGAGATGTTTATAGAAGAACATATAGAAACCATTTCATGTGTAGCCTTTTAAAGTTCTTTTGTTTTAACTTGTTGATATTTCCTTGCAAAATTACAACGTCGATATCAAAATGAACAAAGAAAAGCTAAGGGCCTAACTGAAAAGAAAATAGAAACAAGGGCTAAAGTATGAACGCATAAAGTGTCGGAGTTGATTTAAAATGATAAAAGGGTATAAGTGAAAAGTATATAAACTATAGGCTAAAACTAAAATATTAGATGAAACTATAGGAAAGCAAACTGTAATTTTGGTAAGATACTTATAAGTTAAAGATTAGGATTACCACTCGTATCATATTAGAGTGCGGCAAAATACGATAACAATTTCTCTCTTTCTAGCTTTCTTCCTTTTTCTTTTTTTTCACAGGAATCGCAATGAATAGTAACTCCTGACGATGAACAATATTTTATTTTATTTTTAGGAAAACCCAAGATCTCCCAAAAAATAATAAATTGATGGAGAAAACTTAGGCTCTGATGCCAAAAATGATGCAGAAAGATTTAGGATGAAAAATTAAATGGCAAATAAACTAGGATTTAAATTACACGTTTAAATATCTAGGTTCACTCAAGTGTTTCAACTCCACGAATCAACCGATTAATAAAATACCTCTACGATATCAATAAAATAATCTACTTCAATATCAATAGTATGTAGTCTAAGGGGGTGTTTGATAAAAACTGAATGAATTTAAATCTGAATTTGAATGAAAAAAATTGTTTGATAGTTGACATGTCTGAAACATTTGAATAACAGATTTTTATTATTTTACCCCCTAAAAAAATTCAAAATTATTATAAATTAATTTAATATTACTTAATATAATAGTTAATATTGTAAAAAAAATCCTCATTCAACCAAAAAAATGACACTAAACCATTCAGCCCAAATCGTCTAAAACGATATTTTTTCCAAAACAAACGCACTTAATGACTGACCGATTCAGCCATTCAGTCCTAAACAAACAACCCCTAATCGACTTATAGGGATTAATCACTATTTAAACAGACAAAACCCTAATATTACTTGGGGAATAATAAAAATATAAAATGACTAAAATACCCGTATTAATAATTCATAATTACTAATTAATGTCCTAAATCTCCACTAATAAATAAAATACATAAATCACATCAACTATGATAGGGAGTTTTATGTTGTAGTTCAAGCGCTTAGGTATTGGCAGTATTATTTGTTGCCTAAGGAGTTTGTGTTATACTCCGACCATCGGGCACCTCAATACATAAAATCCCAGAAGTTGAGTCATCGACATGCTAAGTGGGTTTAGTTTCTTCAGGACTATTCTTTTGTCCTAAAGCATTGTCGAGGGGTAGAGAACAAAGCCGGTGATGCGTTGAGTAGGGTATCCTAACCCCTTTGAGTGTGAAGGTTATTGGGTTTAAGTGTATCGTTCATGAGTACCCTTCTCGTTGAGACTTTAGAGAGACATTTATTGTATTCATAATGGGTATCTTTTTAATGATACCCGTTTGTGTATTCCTAGTACGTTTATGCGTGAGCATTTAGTTTGGGAGTTACATGCAGGAGGGATCGCATATCATTTTGGTCGTGACAAGACCATTGCGATTGTGGAGGATAGGTTCTTTTGGCCTAGCCTCAAGAGTGATGTAACTCGTGTTGTTTATGAGCGTCGTACATGTCAAACTGCTAAGGGTAGGAAGTAAAACATAGGGTTGTATATGCCTTTACCGGTACCCTATGTTCTTTGGGAGGATATTAGCATGGATTTTGTCTTGGGTTACAGCGGACCCCAAGAGATCATTATTTCGTTTTTTTGTGTAGTGAACCATTTTTCTAAATATGTCACATTTTATCCCATGCAGCAAAACCGATGATACTTCACACATTGCATCGATTTTCTTTAGTGAGGTAATGCGACTACGTGGGTTGCCTTTGTCTATAGTTTCTGATCGGGATGTCAAATTCATGCATTATTTTTGAAAAACCCTATGGAAGAAACTAAATACCACACTTAAGTTTTTCACTGCCTATCACCCACAAACTGATGGTCAAACTGAGGTAGTTAATAGGAGTCTAGGTGATTTGATGAGATACCTTATAGGAGATCACGTGTCTAGTTGGGATAGAGTTTTACCTATGGCAAATAATCGCTCTACTGGGGCGAGTTCTTTTCAAATTTACACTGGTTGTCAGCCTAAAAAAACCTATTGACTTGGTCCCTCTTCCCTCTGCATTGAGTTAGTTGGAACTTTTGCACAACACATTCATAATTTGCATGCTGAGATAAAACAGAAAATTAATTTGAGCAATGAAAATTATAAGTCTGTTGCAGATGTTGATCGCAGGTACCAAGAGTTCAATGAGAATAATCAGGTAATGTTTCGACACCGTGTCAAGCCCGACACATGGAGAAAAGTGATTGGTAAGCCCATAGGTCTATTTCGTGTTAAAAAGAAGGTTAGTGCTAATGCTTAAGAGTTAGATCTTACTAGTAATATGGGCATTGGTTATATATTTAATGTGGCCGATCTTACTCCATATCATGGACTTTATAATCTGTTAACCCCATCTCCTGCTTTTTCATCTACTAACCCTGTTAAGCAACTTATTCCTCCTTTACATGTCCCACATGCACCTCTTGTTTTTTCACAATTTACAATAGATGGTATCGCGAATGTATTGGATGAGAGGTTTATGTTGACTAGGCGCGGAGATTATCGCCAATTTATAGTTAAGTGGCGAGGCAAGCCTTATAGTGATTGCATGTGGATTGGTAGGGATGATTTTCATGGCATTGGTCCTGCATTGTTAGAGCGTTACGAAGATTTCATTTGACAGTGTTTTCTAACAAGGGAGAAATGATGGAAATTGATGATTTAATTCCCATGTTTATTATCGATGATTTAGTTACCTTGTTTATTTATTTCGTTTATTACATTATTATGGACTTGTTTTAATTAGTTGGAGTATTTTTGTCTTTAGTTATTTCTTGGTCTCCAAGTCTAATTTAGGGTTGTTGTGTTTAAATATCGATGTAATTTTCTACACGGGGGCCATTCTGAATATTGATATTATTATTGGCTTTTCTAATATCGTGTAGATATTTACCTAGAGTGAATAAACGCCGAGTTGAGACTCTAAACCCTAGAATTTAAGGGCAGAGCTTCAATCCTTGTTCTACGTATCTATCAATTAATAACAAAATTCATTTTACAAAGATTGTCCTGCATCATTTGTGGTATTAAAGGTAAGACCTAATAAGAGAAATGAGCTTAGCACAACACGATATGGGATAGAAAACAAATCCTAGAAAGAAAAAACTCATCACTAAACAGAATAGAAGCAATGGGTTCAGGCTAAGTGACAGAACTCGCTATGAGTTGGGTTGCATAAAAGATCCTTTTCTAAAATGGATGTAGGCATAACTAAAGCCCAATGTTGGTTGAACTCTATGGATTATATTCTGGGCACCATCACACCAATCACTACCTCATACGAGCAAGGTAAGAACAGCAGAAGTACAAGTAGACAGATAGAATGTAAGCTGCTCGTCTCAATATAAATAAGGAAAACTGAAGAAATAATCCTGAATCATTCACTATTCAAGATGTCAAGCAAAGATAAAAATAAGCAAGGAAAGAAGAGCTAGTAGAAGCAAAATGATACAGTATGCTATAAATATAAACATGAAACATAATATATGCTATATAAATCCTCTTCTTCTTTTTTCAGCACTTTCATGCTTTCTACAGCTCAAATCCAAAACAGTAAACAAACTACCTCATGCACCCCCCCTCTCACTGCCGAAACAATTCAGCACTTTCAAGCCTTGTGTAACTCGAACCCAGAATGCCAGACAAAACTCCCTAGTTCTCACCCCCATAGCGGACTAATGTAGCCAAAGCACAATAAAAGGAATCCACAACAGCAAAATAAGTTACGATTACATGACCGAAACTATGCTAAGTTTCTTCATTATAGCTTATAAATACAATAATAAACCATTATGTTAACCCTGTCGAACATCTACAGACCCTAAAGTCCAACATGTTTTGTAGCCAGTACACCCAAAACATTCTTGTAATAGCCCTAAAAGGTCCTCTAATCCTCTTTATACCTTATAGAACCAGTTTTTAACATTTTCTTACTTATTAGTTACTCAAACTAGTCCAATATCAGAATAATTTAGGGATACTACAATTAGTTTCAAATAATAAAGAATCCCATATTTCCAAATCTTTCTACTTATAAGAAATCCAATTAGGTAAGTAGATAAATACACAAATAGGTATATGCACAGAAAGATTACTCTATTAGTCAAGCACCATTTAATTAAGCTAAACAATCAAATAAAATTCAACTTATTGGCAAGTGAACCACAATGATAAACTACTTCACTTTTTAATAACAGGAGGGAAATGTTTGGTACATTGAAAGGGGAATGACTGAAGTTTAAAGAAAGTTAAACATCAAGACTTACCTCTCTTCCTAAGCGCCTTTGTTGATGAATCACTTCTCTTGGAGTGTATGTTTTGCCAGGACTAATTTTTTCACTAAAGGACTCGCCAAGAGGAACTTTTGAAGGGATAATAAAGCCTATTTCATTACCGAAAGCAGGGCAATTCAACCAGCCTGTAACATAAAGATTGTATACAATTTTAGTTTATTTTGAGTTCAAGGACAAATTTTATATAAACATTTATACCACAAATTTATCAAGCCAATACTCATAAAACCAAAAAATATGGAACAACATCGGGAATACATAGAGTGATAAAATTCTAGCAGCAAAAGAAGTACGAAATAACCATTAGACCAAGGAAAAGTTCAAATGAAAACTTTAAATAGAGAAACTAACATATCTACAAGTGAAACACTTATTGACACTTGAAGAAGTAATGGACTAAGTGCTTAAAATTTTTAGTTTCAAGTAATTCACCAGATTTGTCAGGTCAAATACAAAAATCCAGTAACTTAACCTTTGCTGCTTAAACAGCTAACTGAGATACTTTTAATAATAGAGCAAACTAAATAGTGTTAGAAAGGGTGTAAACATAGAAACCCAAAATTCGTCATGAACGATATAGGTATGATCATATGGATTTGAAACCAAATCTAAAATGGATGGATGACCTCTCTAGTAAGAAGAGGCAACACATGCAGAAACTAAAGCATTTAAAATGAAATGTACGCCCAATGAGTAACCTTCAATTAATACCTGGTGAAGAACAAAGGTGATAGTGGAGTACTTTATTTAAATCTCTTACATCTGTGGTATATAAATATAAAATGTTCGATCACAACCAAGTTCAGCACATGCGTATGTGAGCAAAAGCTATCCCCAGGCCTGTTGCCTATCAAACTTGGTCAGAAGACATAACAGTATTGCTGGCTGTTCGAAGCAGGTCTAACTTGTGAAAGTAGAAAGCAAGGCACTTTAGAAAAATATTCTTCACCATTGACCCACTTTCTAAAGTAAATCATATGTAAACATTCCTAATGAATTTTTCTAACTCGTAAAAAAAATTGAATTACTAACCCTTGGTTTAGTTTCTATACTTGATCCATAACAATGACAATCACTCCTCAAAGTAAACAGCTACTTGCACAACATCAACCAATTATAACAAAAAAGCTATAATATAGACTTGCAGAATAACATTCCTAAACCATATTTAGTTATCTCCCTTCTAAGGTGGCTACGCAGCTTACTGTGATATGACCTATAATATCCCTCATGTCTGTAGAACAGTGATCTTTTACGCATTTACTCTGGACTTGAGGGAAAACAATGTGGCTCATTGCCAATCTACAACTCCTCGAGTCTTCGAATGGAACAAAGATGAAGCTACTCACATTTTAATTGTGTAAAATATATCATCTACAATAGAAGAATGCAGAGATTAACTTTTGTAGGTTTATCAACATTGATATGCAAATATTACTTTTATAACATCTTTTTTATAAGTGATATGGAATAACTTTGTATGGGATAGCTTTTGCAATTATTATAAGAATTAAAATTAAGCAGACAAGATGCAAAAATCTTTTCAAAATTAATAGATAAGAAATCTTGTTTGAGCTAATAGCAATGAGCAAATGCTTCGAACCTACCAGAGGGAAGGCTATTCCTATCATATCCATTGTTCCTAAACTGGGATTCCTGATTATTCATAAAGCGCTGAGAAACATGAATTGAATCCTCGTCTGGATGTTTTCTTTTCATTCTAGGATGTCTTCCATCTGTATCCTGATAAATAGAGCATTAAAATCAGTTAAAAGAACATCAAACGAATTCATTAAGTGATATGGAGACGGTATCAAAGTCCAGTAACTGCACAGGTCTCATGTCTCGCAGAGCTTGAATGACGCTGTGCATGTACACATTTCCTCAAGTCTAGAAAAGACAGAATAAAAACTCGCATTGGAGAAGGGTGGCCATGTAACGCTATTTCAATAGCAACCAGCAACACACCAATTAGATTCACAATTATCAATCTAACATTGCTTCAGGAAGAAGGTGACTGCACTCACCCCAACTTTGCTTATGACTCAGCTATATGATCTTCCCCAAACCCATGTTCAATAAATTTTGGATTATTAGATGCCAGCATACTATAACGCATCGACTCTTTTTTCTTTGTTTTGCCAGGTTTGGTATGTATGGTAGTTTGGTGTAATTAAGTTGACACTTGAGAAAAATAAATATTTAAAATTATAATTTTAAGAAAAATAACTAATATCACCCCCTTATAAATGTAAAAAGTACTTACCCACTTACAACAGTAATGTAATTGCCTCACTCAATTATAAAATGTCCGTGTCCATGGGAAGTGTTAAGAAAGCATGTGCGTGAATAACGGAGTTCGCTCATATATTCATCAATCATAAGGCTAGTGTTAAGAAAAGATATGTGCATGAAAGACAGAGATCAGTCATATATTTACACTGTTTCATCAATTATAAATTTATAATATTAAGTATAAGAATAATCTTTCACAACTAAAAGCTAAGAAACGCATACCTTCCTAACTTATGCTCAGTAAAACAAACATGTCATTACAAAAACAAGCCCACTGCTTAATCAACCCATGAAAATATGCTATCTCATAATGTCCAAACTACACATGACAGTGTTAATTTTCGTCATAGTGTTCATGCAGCCAATGTTGTATAGTTGAAACAAATACTGAGATGATATTCATGGTAGGTTTTCTAAATCAAATTATCAATGATTCAAGACTGCACATACAAATTAACCTTTCTATACCAGTTATGGTTTCAGCAATCATAGATATGTACATCAGTGATCCATAATCATCAAATACTTCCATTTTAAAGGTCTGATTTTAAGTTCTTTCTAGTGGGCAAGTGGAGACAATGTTAAAACTTAGTACATGGATCAGAGCAAAGAAGTATTGGACTTTCCTTCTTTTGCTGTAAGTATATGAACATAGAAGTTAAAGAAATTACATCCCTGTGAAGTATGATGTACTCGTAGGATTTTTTTTTTCCTTCTGCAGGTGAATATTAAATCTTGGTTTGTTTTGCATTATAAATTTAATGAAAATATAAATCTTTCGTGACTTACCTACCTTCACTAGAATGTTGTCAAGGTCTGCAAAAACACTCACAAGTTACCATAATTTTACTTATAAACCAAATATTAGGTCATAGCATATCCCCGTTAAACCACAGCAAACAATATTAATTGCACAAAAAACAGTTAAATCCACGGCTGAGTTAATTCTCCTATGGAGAGATTGCTAAAGCAAAATTAAAAGTCATACTTGGTGCATAGTTTCAGTGGCTGTCACTCTGAGCTCTTGCCGTGCTGAATGTTTATCTAATCTCTCATCGTATATCACTTCATCTCCTTCAGGTAGTGGAGACGCATTTAAGTCCATAGTATAGATCACCCCACATTGACATAAACACTGGGATATAGAGATCCGGACTGTCCAGAAAAGGTCTACTTCTAACAATGTTCTCAACACCAAAATGCCAAACTCCTTAACATTATCCTGAGCTGTACAGTGTAAATTTTAAAAAAAAAAAAGTTAACTGGCGATTCAAGAACATAAGCAGCAGCCCGTAATTCTAGTAAAGTTTATAAATGTTGTAGCACTAGCACAATCAAGAGACGAGGGCGGTAATGGTGTAACTCTGCCAAGCATGTATTTCTTTTCCAATCATATAAAACAGAATCTTCCCTGCTCAACTTGAAGTAAGACGGTCAATAGTTAATTTTGTTTTTCAATGTATCATATGTTGTCCGCATTAAAACATTGGGCACAGTTGGCTACTTACAAAAAGACTATTGTATTATGCAGGAAATACCTGAACATAACAGATTACGGTTGGTATTTGTTTTAAATCCAAGACAAGATTGTTTTCACTTCATTCAAAAATCTGATGTTCCGAAGATACTACACCAAGAGTTGTAGTTTGTGAGCTTCAATAAATGTATCTTAGGAGCAATCTCACACTATCTCATAACATAATTATGAACAATTGCCTCTCTCAAATCTTCCTTTTCCGAATATCCTGTGGCTACAAACTCAAGCAGGAAACCACTTCACGGCATTTCACCCACCAGAAAAGTCGCAAAAGTGAAATTATTATACCCCTTTACTTAACAAAATTCTTAACTAAAATCGGTAAGCTTATGCTATATTCAAGATGTCATAAACTTTGTAATGATATATTCACACCTAAACCTTGACTCTCTTCCTCTGCAATCAGTTCATGAATACAATTTATAGGTGGTGCTTAAATATATACACACACAAATTGGAGTTTCTCGTATACATACCTACAGACACAGATTTATAAATACTGATCAAACAATATTCATCGGTGAATATTACTGGAGACAAAAATCACCTATCAAATATATATAATCATCAACAATATAATTCAATCGCAAAAATGGCTCTTGATTCAGTTTGAAATAGACTCAAATTACATGCGATTATTGGCATGAGAACCGATGAGAGAATATAAGCTGAGCATAGCGTACTTGCGCTGACAAATCAATCTAGGGTTTTGATTCTGAAACGTGTGAAACAGAAATTTAATCTCGGGATAACTTTAGCTTGGGCCTTAGGGAGTTAGGGTTACTTGTTGGGTCTTTTACATAAGTATACAACAAATAGAAAGAAATTATAAAAAAAAGTGCATCAACTAAATAATTATATTAACGGTGCAATAATGTATAATAATATCAACAATAGTGCAAAACAAGTCATTGTATCTAATCCAACAAAAATACAAATTCCTTAATTCAAGGAGAAAACTACTCCACTAAATTTGGCAGTTACCAAATAATCAAAAAATTCAAATTTTTGACAGTTACCAAATAACCAAAAAATTCAAAAATCACATCTCAAATTTACGAAACCAACGAAGAACAAAAAGGAAACTTCATAGATGATTTTCTTCGTCCTCAACCGATTCACCATTATCATTTTCTCTCTCTTTGTCCTACTCTTGAACCTTCTCTCCTCCGACCTCATTTCTCTACTACAACCACGTATCGCGTTTATACCAAGAACCAATAAAAATAGAACAACGTGATAGGAAAGAGAGAGAGATAAGAGAGTGATGTGTAATGTAATATTGATAAATGATAACCAAACATTCGTTAAATGCAAAGTAATTCAAACATTTATACTAATGTAACCAAACCTTTATGTGAGACCCCAGATTTTATCAATAAAGATTTAAATTTTGTTGAAATAATTTTTTAATATTATGGTGTGAATTTAAGATAATATTATAGTTGTGGGTAGTATTTATAAATTTTGCAAAAGTGTATGCAGTGGTTATATTATATTCGATTGGTTAGGGGAATATTAGGTTTAGCGAGGAATATTAAATGCAACGACTCAATCATTGGTGGACCCACAATGAAATTATTGTCGGGATTGAGAAAACGATAAAAATATTTTATTGAAATAACGGCGGAAGTTTTACTGAGTAGTTCTTGTTGAACTACTTCGGTAGTAAAAAAGACAAAGATAATAAGTGTGGTTGCGTAAGTAGCACGCGGTATTGATTATTGATCTTTATGTGAGAAGTCAAACCAGTTTGATTCCATTATTGTTTCATTAATAATATGAATTATTATAAGCGATAATGACGTTTTGTTTTATTCAGTATTATTAACGTAATAAAAGCGAAACATCTTTTTATATAAAATAGAATCTTTATTAAAGTTATTACATAAATAGAATATATTATATTTTATTATGCGTAGTGTTGCGTAGTGTTTTGTTTTGCAGTATTGCATAGTGTTTGCGTAGTAAAATGTTTTTATATAAATAGAATATATTATATTTTATTTAAAAGATTTTTCTTTAAATATGGATCAATCGATTAAAGTAAATCAATACTGATGCTTCATGGATTAATTCTTATCGTTCCATTTTCCTATAAATAGAAGCTCATTCCTTCATTATTTTCTTACGAATTCATTGAAACTACAGAGAGAAATTATAGAGAAAAGCTATAGAGAAAGTTATAGAAAGAAGAAGAGTATTACTACTTCACTTGTTTCTTATATTCGGTTCTTTTTACACGGTGAAGGGTGTTATTCTTTCTTCTTGAAGAGAACTTACATTATTCCATTCACTATTATTACATTTGGAATAACTTTTAAAAAAAAATACCCTACTCATAACTTTTGTATCTGTGGCGTACCCTATACTTGGTGAAATCCTTATGTTATTCCATTCTTATTATTACATTGGAATAACTTTTGTATCTGTGATTTACCTATATACTTGGTGACATTCTTCTATTATACATTGGAACATCACATGCATGTGTTTTACACCGGACACTGGTTAAAATCTTTATTATTCTGTTGGAACATCCTCATGCATGTGTTTTACACCGGACTGGTTCCGTCTTTATCATTCTGTTGGAATATCCTATCTGTGTGTTTTACAATTGATCCAGGTTCCATCTTTATTATTCATTTGAACATCCCGCATCGGTGTGAATTTCACGACACTGGTTAGATTATTATTATTACATTGGAATAACGCATACATCTGCAATCTGCATGCGTGGTGATTTCTTTTGTTATTCCATTCTTTATTATACCCGGTTGGTTAAAACTTTGACTTCTATACTCCATGAAATTAGTGGAATATCCTTGATATTTGCGTTTCATCCAGATATCTTTTCATGGAAATATTCTTACGATCATTCTTGAATTTTACTCTACTGAAACATTATCATGTTGACAATTTGGGCGTTAATAATTCATGGATTAAATAATTCTTGAACTTGTTTTATTGAATTATTATGTCATTGTCATCATCCTCATGTTATATTATGTTATCTTTTTGGGCTTACGATGCGTAGATGAACTTAGTATGATTATGACCGAGGATCATTCGGTATAATCATGACTTGATATAAATGATGTGACAAAAGTCCTCGGTGGCTTTTGTAATGCGATGATGGATAGTTTTTGGTATGATTATGACCGGGGGTGATTCGGTATAGTCATGACCATTGATAATTTGATAAAAATCCTTGACCGTGAGTGCGGGGATGATTAGATGTGGTGGTTTATTTATTAAAATTTGAGTCTCGTGATAAAAAAATTGATGAAAACCTTTTAAAACCTAAAAGATAGTAGACTTTATTCTCTACTTGACTCTTTTAATGGATTGCTTATTCATTGCGATTAAAACCGGTTGTCTATTGTATTTTATCGGTTTAACATCTTTGTTGAAGGCTAATGATAATTTATTACGCATTCTTATCTTAGTCATAATATTTCTTCTTGGGCTAGTTGAGCTCACCCTTTCTTTCATTTATTCTCTTCGAAATGAGAACATAGGCCGGGACGAGTCGGGGAGCGAAGTAATGGTCGAGAGGATAGCATTAGTAGTCCTCACTATTACGTAAAATAGTGTGATAATAGTTGTAATGAGGACTCCTTTTGAGTTTGTATAATATCTAGTAGACAATATTTGTATTCAAACTCACGGTTTATATCGTATTGTACACGCCAGTTAGGTTAATAAGTTGTATTTGAATTTATGTACCATGTAAGTGGCGACCCAAGATGGGTGGCGTATACCTAATTTTGGGGGCGTTACGGTTGGTATCGAGCTTAGGGATATGATCCTGGCTAAGATGTGAGAATAGAACTAGGAGGGAGAGCGGGAATTCCTTCGCTAGTATGACCTACCTAAGTTTATTTGGTATTTGATTGGTCGGTCACGAGTATAGTGATAATATGTTGCGTGTCAATTAACCCTTATTTTGTGGCGGTGTTTGAAAATGGCATCCGAGAATGTTGAGAATAGCAATGGAGCACATGAGGGCTGTTGATTCTCCACGGATCGATAATCGGACAATGTACAACGGGATGGCGATAATCCTCCTGTAAACAACAACAACGATCAATTGACTAACGACGATGCGTTTAAGAGGTTTTAGAATTCATGCAACATCGGTAAAGCGACTCACATCCAAAACGTAGGTGGAAACACGGAAAACTCTCGGTGAGCGGTCACCGCTAAACAATTCAAGGAGTTGGGACCACCGGAGTTTAAGGGAGAGCAAAAACCACTTCGGCGGAAGCATGGATAAAGCAGATTACCAAGATATTTGATGTCTTGGGATGCTCCGAGGAGCAAAAGGTTCCTTTTACCTTTATGTTGTCTGTGGAGGAGAGGCGATTCTTGGTGGGAATCGGTAAAAGCGTACTCAACTTCTTTGTCTTGAAGATATCTTGGGAGAAGTTCCAAGAGGCATTCAACGACAAATACTTTCACGAAAGTATTACGCCACATGAAGGAGGTGGAGTTTATCAAGTTGGAACAAAACAATATGGCCGTGTCGTAATGATACGAGGCAAAGTTTGCGGAGTTATCACGATTCGCATCCCACTTGGTGGATAATGAAGAGAATGGCACGAATGTTTTAAGAGGTTTGAAGCGGAGATCGTCAACATCTTATTTCTCATAAACCGTGTTTTTATTCGGATGTTGTAAATAGGGCTCGATTAGTGGAGCGATAACGAGTCAACGAACTAAAAGAAAGTAAGCCGGCAAAAATTATAATACCAAATGAGAGTAGTCATCAAAGCGGTGAAAAAAACAAGCGTGGAGGAATCAACGGGCGGATATGGTAACCACTTGGTGGTAATCGAGGCCAAAACAATAAGAATGGACATTTCAAGAAAAGGAGATTCAACAATGATGGAAAGACGTCGGCACCAAAGACTTGTTGTTAAGGAAGGAGAAGGACCATCTATTATATGCTTCAAATGCGGAGGAGAGGACACATCGGTCCGAATGCGCCATGCCATCAAAGCATGTTATAATTGTGGAAGAAAGGTCACTTAGCTCGATTTTGTCGTTTACTCAAAGACAAATTCAACTAGGATGGAGGCACCAAAGGTGTCCCGCAGACAAACCAAAGCCGAGTAGTTTAAGAGAGAGCGTTTTTTCGTGTGAGGAACTGAATAAAATTATCATGGGTAAGTTAATCGTAAGCTCTTGCGAAGTCTATACCGTGTTAGATACCGATTCTACCCACTCTTTTATTTCACCTAGTTGCATTCAACGTTTGAATTTGACTCAAAGAAGTTAAACTTTGACTTATTGGTTGAAACTTCGTTGGTAGGAGCCTTCGTTACCTCCACTTGTTTATTAAACTTGTTGTTTCAAATAAACACTTTCACGTTACTCCGTCGATCTTATCTCTTGAAAATACTTGCCTTAGAGGTAATTTTTGAAAATAATTGATTAACTACTACTCGTTATTCTTTTTGTAAGGTTGTTAGCTTTCATATTCTAACCAACTGTTATCTGAATTCAAAGTAACCAAATCCTAAAGTTAATCATTTGTTATATCAAGCCATAAGTAAAGAGCCCGATCCTTTCGTTGTTGACTTCCTTGTGTGGAATGCACGAAGCGCGGACTTTACGTAAGGCGACGTCGTGGATTGAAGATGGCAAGTTAATAGGTATCATTGTGAGGTCTTATCCGGGTTAAGGGATAGAAGTCACAATTGGTATTAATGTGACGTACTTATCCAAGTCTTGGACGAGAGTATGATTTTGAATGATATTTCTATCATTAATAAATTTCTTGGCGTATTCTTGAAGACTTCCTAGCCTACCCTAGGCGTGAAATCGAATTTTGTATTGACCCCATCTGACAAAACCCATTTCTTAAACCCTCAAATATTTCTTCAACTAAAAGGATCATTTACGTGGATTATGATGAAAGTCATAATAAAAGTATAGAACTAATAAAAATCATGGGTATATGAAGTATTAGTAAGTTTTATGATGAGTTATGTTGGTTAGTATGTGAAAACATGAAAGTTTCTTAGAAATCACAAAGAGTTGAAAATCAGATTTTAGTGAAAAACATAACATGAAATTCAATTAACCATATCTCCTGTTATATTTTGAATTTTTGAATGTGGTCAAGTCCTAGAGTTAGATCTATGAGTTACCTAACTAATCATAGTGGAATTACTGGAAAAGGTGTTGTAGATTTTTGTGTGGACTGATTTTAGCAAAGGAGTGCAAAGCTGCAAAAAACCGAAAAAGCTTCTGCCATGATTTTAGAGAGGCTGTTTCGGACACTTAAATTATGAGAAAAATTCTGGCCTTTTGGGACATGAAAGTATATGGTATAAAGTACCTCCTGTCCAAAAATGAGCTCATTCTGACTTAAAATGAGCAAGTTATGACTATTTCAATATTTAGGTTTTTCCGATGAAAAACTATAACCGGAGTTCTATAACTCATTGACCATGAAATTTAAACTGGAGGCTCACGTTAACATGTGTAAGGTCCTGCCAAGATTTGGGAATTTTGGAGTTAAACTTGAGGTAGCTAATTTCTTAAGGAATTAATTAGAAATTGATTTTTGAAAAATAGTAAATGAATTTTAAAAATTCCGAGAAAAATATATTTTCATTATGGGACTATATTATGCTAAATCCCAGAAAAGAAATATTTTTGAGACTGATTTGGTATTTTTCATGAAAATAGTTTAATTCTGAACATATGAGTTAAATATGTTATGTGAAATAACAAAAGTTGAAAATAGGATTTTATGGCTAGAGAATCCTATATAGAGTATATGCATATTTTTTTGATGAGGATTTGATAATTGGTGATGATATTTTATGAGTATGGCATTTTGAATGATTAAATGCATTATATGGTAAAAGCGTAAACAATTAAGATAAATTGTTTATAAATTTAAGAAGTGATTAAAATATTGTTATAATATTAATGATATTAGATTATGAGATTATTAAGTGATTGAAAACATGGGGATATTCTTGAATCTGGATAAATTATATTATAAATGTTTAATATTTATCCTTTATCTCATTTGATTGATTCTTTATATCATTATCCTCATTTTTATATTATGTTGAAAAGTCATACGTGGCTTACGTGCATAGATGGACTTGGTATGATTATGACCGAGTTGTTGGTATAATCATAACTTAGTAATTGAAAACACAATTATCTTTGGTAGTAGTGCGTGGATAATTTGTGGTCGTGATACTAATGAATATCTAATGAATATCTTGGCACGTAGTGCGGGGATGATTTCGATGATGTGGATTAATTATTGAAATGAGTCTCGTAAGAATGAAATATTAATTCATGGATGTGTTCAAAGTCATCTGTGGCTTACGTGCATAGATGGACTTGGTATGATTATGACCGAGGATTGTTGGCATAATCATAACTAATTGAAAACACATTATCTTTGGTAGTAGTGCATGGATAATTTGTGGTCGTGATACTAATGAATATCCTTGGCACGTAGTGCGGGGATGATTCGATGATGTGGATTAATTATTGAATGAGTCTCGAAGATGAAATATTAATTCATGGATGTGTTCAAAGTCATCTACGTGGCTTACGTGCATAGATGGACTTGGTATGATTATGACCGAGGGATTGTTTGGCATAATCATAACAGTAATTGAAAACACAATTATCTTTGGCCGTAGTGCATGGATAATTTAATGTCGTGATACTAATGAATATCCTTGGCACCCGTAGTGCGGGGATGATTCGATGATGTGGATTAATTATTGAAATTGAGTCTCAAAGAATGAAATATTTAATTCATGGATGTGTTCAAAGTCATCTCGTGGCTTACGTGCATAGATGGACTTGGTATGATTATGACCGAGGATTTATTCTAAGCATAATCATAACTTAGTAATTGAAAACACAATTATCTTTGGTAGTAGTCATGGATAATTTGTGGTCGTGATCTTAATGAATATCCTTGGCTTTGTGTAGTGCGGGGATGATTCGATGATGTGGATTAATTATTGAAATAGAGTCTCGTGAATAAAATATTAATTCATGGATGCGTTCAAAGTCATCTCGTGGCTTACGTGCATAGATGGACTTGGTATGATTATGACCGAGGATTGTTCGGTATAATCATAATAAGTAATTGAAAACACAATTATCTTTGGTAGTAGTGCATGGATAATTTGTGGTCGTGATACTAATGAATATCCTTGGCACGTAGTGCGGGGATGATTCGATGATGTGGATTAATTATTGAAATGAGTCTACTGCAATGAAATATTAATTCATGGATGCGTTCAAAGTCAATCATGGCTTACGTGCATAGATGGACTTGGTATGATTATGACCAAGTTATTGGTATAATCATAACCGTAATTGAAAACACGAATATCCTTAGCCGATGAGTGCATGGATAATTCATGGTTGTGATACTATTAAAATTTGAGTCTCGATATTATTGGTTTCTGATTGTATATCTTTGGCTGTAGTGCAAAGATGAATTGTTAATGAATATCTTTGGTAGGATTGTAAAATGAATTTAATGTTTTAAGCGATAAAGGTATTCAAGGTATCCTCATCTCTTTATCATACCAGTCGTACCCCTAATTTCGAGGAAAATTCCATAAGGAGGGAGATTGTGAGACCCCAGTTTTATCAATAAAGATTTAAATTTTGTTGAAATAATTTTTAATATTATGGTGTGAATTTAAGATAATATTATAGTTGTGGGTAGTATTTATAAATTTTGCAAAAAGTATGCAAGTGGTTATATTATATTCGATTGGTCGGGGAATATTCGGTTTAGCGGGGAATATTAAATACAACTACTCAATCATTGGTGGACCCTACAAAATTATTGTCGGATTGAAAAAACGACAAAAATATTTTATTGAAATAACGGCGGAAGTTTTACCGTAGTTCTTGTTGAACTACTTTCGGTAGTAAAAAATACGATAATAAGTGTGGTTGCATAGTAGTAGCTTGCGGTATTGATTATTGATGCTTGTGAGAAGTCACTCGGTTTGATTCCATTATTGTCGATTAATAATATGAATTATTATAGCGATAATGACGTTTTGTTTTATTAAGTATTATTAACGTAATAAAAGCGAAACATCTTTTATATAAAATAGAATACTTTATTAAAGTTATTACATAAATAGAATATATTATATTTTATTATGCATAGTGTTGCATAGTATTTTGCATAGTATTGCATAGTGTTTGCATAGTAAAATATTTTTATATAAATAGAATATATTATATTTTATTTAAAAGATTTTTCTTTAAATATGGACCGTCAGATTAAAATAAATCAATCTGGATAGTTCATGGATTAATTCTTATGCATTCCATTTTCCTATAAATAGAAGCTCATTCCTTCATTATTTTCTTACGAATTCATTGAAACTACAGAGAGAAATTATAGAGAGAAGCTATAGAGAGAAAGTTATAGAAAGAAGAAGAGTATTACTTACTTCACTACTTCTATATTCGGTTCTTTTACGGTAAGGGTGTTATTCTTTCTTCTTGAAGAGAACTTACATTATTCCATTCACTATTATTACATTGGAATAACTTTTGTAAAAAGTGGCATACCTATACATAACTTTGTATCGCGGCATACCTATACTTGGTGAAATCCTTATGTTATTCCATTGCTTATTATTACATTGGAATAACTTTTGTATCTGTGATTTACCTATACTTGGTGACATTCTTACATTATTACATTTGGAACATCACATGCATGTGTTTTTACAGGACTGGTTAAAATCTTTATTATTACATTGGAACATCACATGCATGTGTTTTACAGGACACAGTTCCGTCTTTATCATTACATTGGAATATCTATCACATGTTTTTACAGGATCTGGTTCCATCTTTATTATTACATTGGAACATCACAGCCGGTGTGAATTTCACGACACAGGTTCCGTTATTATTATTACATTGGAATAACTTTTATCATCATGAAATCTTATCGCATGCGTGGTGATTTCTTTTGTTATTCCATTCTTTATTATACCCGGTTGGTTAAAACTTTGACTTATACTCCATGAAATTAGTGGAATATCCTTGATATTTGCGTTTCATCGATATCTTTTCATGGAAATATTCTTACGATCATTCTTGAATTTTACTCTCTGGAAAGCAATATCATGTTGACAATTTGGGCGTTAATAATTCATGGATTAAATAATTCTTGAACTTGTTTTATTGAATTATTATGTCATTGTCATCATCCTCATGTTATATTATGTTATCTTTGGCTTACGTGCGTAGATGAACTTAGTATGATTATGACCGAGGATCATTCGGTATAATCATGACTTGATATAAATGATGTGACAAAAGTCCTCGATGGCACATAATGCACGTTGATGGATAGTTTTTGGTATGATTATGACCGAGGGTGATTCGGTATAGTCGTGACCATTGATAATTTGATAAAAATCCTTGACCATAGATGCGAGGGATGATTAGATGTGGTGGTTTATTTATTAAAATTTGAGTCTCGTGAATAATAAAAAAATTGATGAAAACCTTTTAAAACCTAAAAGATAGTAGACTTTATTCTCTACTTGACTCTTTTAATGGATTGCTTATTCCTGCGCATTAAAAGCTGGTTGTCTATTGTATTTTATCGGTTTAACAACTGTTGAAAACTAATGATAATTTATTACGCATTATCTTAGTCATAATATTTCTTCTTTGGGCTAGTTGAGCTCACCCTTTCTTTCATTTATTCTCTTGAAATGAGAACATAAATTTGAGACGAGTCGGGAGCGAAGTAATGGTCGAGAGGATAGCATTAGTAGTCCTCACTATTACGTGAAATAGTGTGATAATAGTTATAATGAGGACTCCTTTTGAGTTTGTATAATATCTAGTAGACAATATTTGTATTCAAACTCACGGTTTATGTAAGTATTATACTGCGACGCAGTTAGGTTAATAAGTTGTATTTGAATTTATGTACCATGTAAGTGGCGACCCAAGATGGGTGACGTATACCTAATTTTGGGGGCGTTACACTTTATACCAAGGTAACCAAATCTACATCCACACCTGCAGTATGAATTTGTTACCTTGGTCTAAAAGTTTGGCAACCAATTTCATGTTGGTAAATAAAAAATAGAACACTGCATAAGAAAGAGAGAGATAAGAGAGTGATGTGTAATGTAATATTGATAACCAAACCTTCGTACCAAGGTAACCAAACATTTATACCAAGGTAACCAAAACTTTATACCAAGGTAATCAAATCTACCTCAACTCTTGCAGTATGAATTTGTTACATTGGTCTAAAAGTTTGGCAATCAATTTCATGAAGGTTTGGCTACTAATTATATCACATTCAAAAAAAAATTGGTAACTTAACAAAACTGAATAAGGCGACCAATTGGATTGTGTTTTTGTTTTGTTTTGTTGATTATTGTTGCATATGGTGTGTGGCTATGCTTAGGATGCAAATTGGGGAGCATACATTTCAAAAAAATGTCTTAGCCATGTCATTTGCACCTAGAGACTTGCATGAAGCCAAAGTTCAATTTGCTTTGAAAAGAGAAGTCTAAAATATCATTGGCGTGCTTGGAACTATAAAGCTACCGTATCCATCTAGAGCTTTTGACATGGCCCATTTGTGACGCCGCCAAAATTAGGTATACATCACCCATCTTGGGTAGTCGATACATGGTACGTAATTTAAATACAACTTACTAATATAATTGTAAGTATGCAATACGACGTAAACTGTGAGTTTGAATACAAATATTGTCTACTAGATATTATACAAACTCAAAAGGAGTCCTCATTACAATTATTATCACACTATTTCACGAATAGTGAGGACTACTAATCTTATCCTCTGGGCCATTACTCCGCTCCCAGACTCGTCCCGGCTATATTCTCATTTCTGAAGAGAACGATTGAAAGAAATGGTGAGCTCAACTAGCTCGATGAAGAAATATTATGACTAAGATAATGCAGAATAAATTATCATTAGCCTCTACAACAATGTTAAACCGATAATATATAATGAACATCAAGTTTAACTACAAATGAACCAAAGAATCCATTAAAAGAGTCAAGTAGAAAATAAAATCTACTATCTTTTATGATTTAAAAGGTTTTTCATCATTTATTATAAATTGAGACTCGACTTTAATAAATATTCCACATCATCGAATCACCCCGCACTACTACTGACGAGATATTCTTTAATATCACGACCACAATTATTCATACACTACGGGCCAAAAATATTTGTGTATTCATTAATGGTCATGATCATGCCAACAATCGTCCATCAATGCACTACGGACCCACCGATGATTTTTACCACATCATTTGTAACATTACGGTCGTGATTACAACGAATAGTCTCAGTCATAATCATACCAAGTCCATCTATGCACTACTACAGAACCACGTATGACTTTCAACATAATATAAACATAAGGATGATGACAATGATATAAGAATTCAATAAAACAAGTTCAAGAATTATTTTATCCGTGAATTATTAACGCCCAAATTATCAACATGATACATCGTTTTGTAGAGTAAAATTCAAGAATGATCGGAAGAATATTTTCATGAAAAGATCTTTGGATGAAAAACGCAATATCAAGGATATTCTACTAATTTCATGGAGTATAAAGTCAAAGTTTTAACCAACTGGGTATAATAAAGAATGGAATAACAAAAGAAATCACCATGCGCATGCGATAGATCACATACAGCAAGCGGAGTTATTCCAATGTAATAATAAATAATGAATTCAACCTGTCACAGAAACGCACGCATGTGATGTTCCAATGTAATAATAATAAAGATTTTAACCAGGTCCTGTAAAACACATGAGCATGTGATGTTCCAACGTAATAATAATAAAGATTTTAACCAGTCCTGTCCAGTGTAAAACACACGCATGTGATGTTCCAACAGAATAATAATAAAGACGGAACCAGTCCTGTAAAAACACACGTATGTGATGTTCCAATGTAATAATAGAAGAATGTCACCAAGTATAGGGTAAACCACGTATGAAAGTTATTCCAATGAATAATAAGCAATGGAATAACAATTTCTCTTCATGAATAAGAAAGAATAACACCCTTACTTTTAGTAGGAGATTGAATCTGCAGAAGGTAAGAACAAAATACTCTTCTTCTTTCTCTCTATTCTCTCTATACTTTCTCTCTCTATAAGCTTGAATGAATTAAGTGAAAAATAATGAAGCACTAGGCCTCTATTTATAGAAGATTTATAACTTAAGACCGCCGTGTGAAAATGCAAGTGGCTTGATTTATTTGGTGATGTGAAAAGAAAAGTGGTTTGGCGCTTTTGTAATGTGAAACGACGAGTGGTTCGACGTCTGGTAAAGGTAATTACTATTGCGAAGGTAATTACTATTCACAAAGGTAATTACTATTATTGAAGGTAATTACTTATTGACGAAGAGACTCTTAGATGATGACATATGGGCCCCCATAAAATAATCAAACTTACCACAAATGTCTCATATGGACTCTTTATATACATCAAGAGATTGAATAAATATTACCACAAATCATTTTATTTTAATCAACACATATATACTCTTTCAACAATTATTAATCATTTATAACTTGTCGTCTCAATTAATAATATAACATATTATACGATGATAATCTTTGTGATAATAATGAATCAATAATATAAGAGATATGATGCAAAGAATTCTTTAGCAATAATTGAGTATAGCTAAGTGACTTCTTACGTAAAGCATCAATAATCAATACCGGTGTCTTCTTATGCAACCACAGCGTATTCTCGTACTTTTACCACCGGGTAGTTCAACGCTTTTAACGGTAACACCTCTGTAGTTATTTTTATAGAAAGATAATTTTGTCGTTTTTCTAACTACGACAATACTTCCGTTAATGGGGTCCACCAATGATTGAGTAGTCGTCTGAATATTCCCCACAAAAAGAATATTCCCAGAGCCAAACGAATATTTTATAACAACTTGCTTACTTTGCAAAATTTATAAATATTACCCACAACTATAACATTATATCAAATTTATTCCATAATATTCAAAATAATATTTATAGAAAATTCATCTTTATTTATAAAAGCTGGGGTCTTACAACCTCCCCTTCTTATGAAATTTCACCCTCGAAATTAGGGTACGTACCTGGTATGTCGAAGAGGTAAGGATACCTTGATTTCATTTCAGATTCTAACTCCCAAGTCATTTCCTCAACATCGTGGTTCCTCCACAAAACTTTGACTTGAGGTATAACCTTGGAGCGTAGAATATGTTCCTTCTTATCCAAAATTTGAACAAGAACCTCTTCATACGTCAAATCTTCCGCTATTTCATCCGGTTCTAACTCAATAATATGGTTCGGGTCTTTCACATATTTACGTAACATGGATACGTGAAAAACGTTATGAACACGAGACATATTTGGCAGAAAGCGAGTCTATAGGCCACGCTTCTACTCAATCGAGGATTAAAAATGGACCGATGAATCGAGGATTAAGTTTTCCTCTTTTTCTAAATCTTGTAACTCCTTTCCATGGAGCAACTCTTAACAACACATGATCTCCTATATCGAATTCTCGTCATTTCGATGAAGATCGGCATAACTCTTTTAATCGATTTTGTGAGGTTTTATACGTTGTCGGATCGTTTGAATCTTTTAAAAGTAGTCATACGTACCAACTCCGGTCCCAACAACGTTGTTCACCCACCTCATCCCGAGATATCTTTGGAGAGCGACACTTTCTTTTCATACAACGCTTGAATGGAGCCATGCCAATACTTGCTTGATAACTGTTGTTGTAGGAAAACTCCACTAATGGTAGGAACTTGTCCCAACTCCCTTGAAATCAAGGACACGAGTCTTAATAGATCTTCAAGAGTTTGAATAGTCCTCTCCGATTGTCCGTCCAAAATGCGAGGATGATATCTTAGAAAGCTAAATCGTAAAATCTGTGCCCATAGCTTTTTGCAAACTAACCCAAAATCGTGAAGTGAATCTTGGGTCTCGATCGAAAACTATGGATCTGGGCGTACCATGCATCTTACAATCTCGTTTATGTATACATCTGAGCAAGGCGTTCAAGTGTATAAGTTTCTCGTATCGGTAAAAAATGAGCGCGAGACTTGGTTAATCTATCAACAATGACCCAAATCGCATCAATGCCTTGAGAAACCTTAGGAAGGCCGGGGAACGAAATCCATGGTAATGTGCTATCACTTCCATTCTGAAATTTCAAGTGGTTGCAATGGACCTTTTGGTACTTGATGCTCGCTTTAACTTTCGTTGACAAGTTAGACACCTTGAGATAAGCAAATATTATCTCTCTCTCTTCATATTGCTCCACCAAAATGTATGGCGAATATCATGATACATTTTGGTACTCCTAGATGGATAGCAAATGGTGTGTTGTGCGCCTCCATCATGATATTATACTTTAAATAAGTGGTCGTTAGAACACAAAGTCCGGAGTTGACTCAAAGTATTCCTTCTTCATCGATTCTTGCTTCCCAAGATAGCACCTTCTTGCACTTTCTTCCTCATACGCATCGGTTCAGTGTCCGTAGCTTGGCGACTTTAACTTTATCGATTAAAGTCGGTTCTACTTCAGTATACTGCTTATCATCACATGCGTCCACCTCGAGTCTTTAACTCTATCTCCATCCTTTGCAAGTCACACAAAATGGGCCTTTCGTTGACAATATCGCTTTTCGTGCTTGCATATGATCTTCTACTCAATCGTCGGCCACTACGCTTCGCTTTTCGAGGATGGTATTGGATGGTATGATCATAATCTTTCAGCAGTTCAAGCCAACGTCGTTGTCGCATGTTGAGTTCCTTTTGAGTGAAGAAATATTTGAGGCTTTTATGATCCGTAAAGATCTCCACTTTCTCCCCATACAAGTAATGCCTCCAAATTTTAAGTGCAAAAATAATAGTACGCTGACTCTAGATCATGAGTAGGAAAATTCCTCTCATATTCTTTGAGTTGTCGCGAGGCATAAACTATAACTTTTCCATGTTGCATGAGAACACATCCCAACCCTTTGCCCAAAGCATCATTTGTAGATGACAAATCCTCCGAGGCGGATGGTATTGTCGAGCAGGTCTTGAAATAAGTCTCTTCTTGAGTTCTTGAAAACTCTTCTCACATTCTTCGCTCCAACCGAACTTTGTATCTTTCGAAAGTCGGTGAGTCGATGGAGTAGCGATTCGAGAAAATCCTTCCACGAATCTCGGATAATAACCAATTAAAACCGAGAAAGCTACGTCTTTGGTCATCGATTTAGGTTGTTCCAAGCTTTGAATAGCTTCAATCTTTCTTTGGGTCAACAGATATTCCATGACTTGATACCACGTGCCCAAGGAATGCTACTTCTTCAAGCCGAACTCACATTTCTTCAACTTGGCATAAAGCTTATATTCACGAAGCTTTTGGAGTGTCGACCTCAAGTGTTGCTCATGATCTTCACGGCTTTTGGAATAAATAAGGATGTCATCAATAAAGACGACCACAAAGTGATCTAAATATTCCTTGAATACTCGGTTCATCATATCCATGAAGGCGGCGGGGAGCATTAGTCAATCCAAAGGACATGACTAGGAATTCATAATGCCCGTCTCGGGTTTAAAGCCGTCTTTAGAATGTCGGTGATTCTAATCTTTAATTGGTGATATCCTAACGGAAGATCAATCTTTGAAAAGAATTTGGCTCCTTGCAACCGGTCAAACAGGTCATCAATATGTGGCAATGGATACCTATTTTGATGGTGACATGATTCAACTCCCGATAATCAATACAAAATCGCGTACTCCCATCTTTCTTCTTCACGAATAGAAACGAGAGCACCCCGAGGAGAAGTTGTGATGCCCCAAAATAGGTATACATCACCCATTCTCGAGTTGTCAATACATGATACGAAATAACTACAACTTTATTATTACAACAAGAAAAGCGTGAGTTTGAATACAAATATTATCTTCTAGACAATATCTATACTCAAATAAATCCTCATCACATTTATTGATACATTATTTTACAAAATGGTGAGGACTACTAAACAATTCTTTCTAAAACCTTCATTCCATACCCCCAGCTTGTACTCGCTTATATTCTCGCCTCACGAGAAGAAAAATGGAACAAAAAGGAAAAGGGTGAGCTCAACTAGCCCGATAAAGAATATTATGACTAAGATAATATACAACAAATTACCGTTAGTCTTCAACAGGAAAAATCTAATAGAATACAATAGACAACAAATTTTAAATCAATATTCGCAATGAAATAATAATTCATTAGAAGAGTTAAGTAGAGAATGCAAACTATTATCTTCTATGTATGAATTTAAAAGTTTATCGCTCTATCTTTTATCCTCAGTAACATCAATCAATATACATCTGAATCACATATTCATCTTTGCACTCTGTGCCAAAGATATTCATCGATTAATCATGTTCATCTAAACACACTGCTCATCTTTACACTACTACCAAAGATATTCTTCAGAAATCATTCATCTTTGACTTTCTGAGCCAAAGATATTCAATAATATCATCATTTAAGGCGAGGATGATGAAAAATATTTTTAAAGAAACGAATCCAAAGTGAAACAAAATGACAAGGATTAAGGATTAGGGATTCGTACTTTGTTTTATCCATGTTTAAAAATACCTCAAAAATAATCATAGTGGTGTAAAATTCAAGAATGATCAAAACATGGATACAATCAAAGCTAGTATCCAGAATAGATATTTTGGACAAAAGAAGAAATTTTATTTTTCTTGAATAGTCAGATATCGTGAATAGTAACTCTACACCGTAAGATAGAAATTTCCCAAAAAAACATCTTCACGCTTAATGAATAAGTACTTTCGTGAATAGTAACTCATGAATAGTAACTCGTGAATAATAACTCATGAATAGTAACCCCGACATGAAAAAGTTCTAAATTTGATAAAAAGTTCCAACCAATATTTCAACATAATGATATTGAAGAAATAATATCATTTGAGAAGAAAATAACATCCCTTACCTCGAAAAGATTAAGTACTTACAAATTTGGAATCTAAGGTATAGTCTTTTGAAGGGAACTTGCACCTTAATCTAACAATACTCAAAGTATACTCACAAGAATACGCTCAATATATCGAGAGAAATAGAGAGAAACTTGGGTTTACGGTGTGTTTTTCAATTCTAACCCAAGACCTTTATTTATAGGAAAATGCTTAGAACACCAAAGTAGAAAATTGAATATAATATTAATATATTTTTCACATTTTCTTTAGCCCACCTGAGACAACTGATCTCAGCCCATTTGAATCACATGTGAGGCCAACTTAGTTGCAAAAAACGTTTTTCTCAAAATAATTAACTAAAACTCCCAAAATTAATTATTTCGAACTTGAACTTCAATAATTCATAATAAATAGCCCTTTTATCGTAAAATTCAAATCTCATGAGTTTTTATAGGAAATTCAATTCTCTCTGACTTTGCATAAGAAAGTTTTCCCTAATTCCAAATGTAAATTGACCGAAATCCACAAGCAAGCGATTTTACAAAGCTATAATCAAATTTCACTCGATAAATGGGGTCCACCGAGCATGTTTAACATGTTTTAAATATTTATTGCAAAAAAATACTCTTCCTCCTCGTATATTCATATATCCCACATTCGTTGTAAAAATATCACCATTATTATATTATTATAATATAATAATATATTTAAATAAAATATTTTATCGAGAAAAGATAAAATTTCAATTTTCAACAATTGTCACATTAAAAATTTTCTCCATCTATATCCACATAAAATCAATATTTTCCTTATCATATGAATCAATAATTAATTATTCACAAATAATATTACAAAATCACAATATTGACAACCTGCATAGCGGTTCAGGGAAGAGGTGCTTTCCAATAAGAATTTCTCTCCTTTCTTGGCGCCATGCAATTAGGTGACCAAACATCTCCTTAGGCAGAACTTTCTAGACATTGCCAATAATGTTATCTAATAATATTATTCAGATAATATGAATTATTGCTTCGATAATGAAAAATACTGTGTAATGACAATTATTGAAACAACAACAATATAAAATTTCAACGCAGCAATTATTAAATCAATAAAATACTTGAGCGATAATTCACGTAACCATTATTGAGTAGTGCCTTCTTACGTAAGAATCAATAATTGGTGCAATACCGTAAGTGCTTCTTGTGTTTTAACCAATTTAGTATTTTAACAATATTAATCTGAGTAACTACACTGCTTATTTTTAAACAACTTATATTTGTCGTTTTCTTCATCCAATAGCTTTCCTTTATGGGGCCCACACATGGTTTAACGTAGTAAATGCGAATATTCCCCGAGCGATCGAATATTCCACGACCAAACGAATATTCCCAAACAACAATGAATATTTTATAACCACTTGCTTATTTTGAAATATTTATGTATTTTACCCCTAACTATCCACATTAATCAAATCAACCCTTACTATTTCAAAATAATAAATAGAAAATTAAATTTCATTAATAATAAGTTGGGGTCTTACGTAATACTAGACTTAAATAAAGCCAATGTCTAACAATTCCTGCAATTGGGTCTTTAACTCCGAAGTTCAATAGGAGCCATTCGATATAGGGCTTTGAAATAGGTTTTGTCTTAGGGTTCAAGGTCGATACAAAATTTAATTTCACGCCGGGGTAGGCCAGAAGTTCTTCTAGGAATACGTCGGAAATTTATTAACAATAGAAATATCGTTCAAAAACGGCGTATTTTTGTTTAAATCATGTGACATGAGCTAAGAAAGCTTGACATCCGTTTTTCAATAAACGAATAGCTTTATGGCTTGAGATGGCCGTGATTGATTTTAATGGTTTGGTCATTTGAATTAGCATAATAGGTTGATTAGGAATATGAAAGCTAACAACCTTACGAAAACAATCAATTTTTGCATGATAAGTAGTTAACTTGATCAATCCACAGAATCACGTCAAATGCAAGTATTTTAATGAAATAAGATCAACGGTAATGTGAGGGTACCGATTTGAACCAAACAAGACTTATAAACAAAGTGGATGTAATGAAGGTTTCTCCCAACGGAGTTTTCACAGATAAGTCAAAGTCTAATTTCTCCGAGTCAAATTTAATCGATGAGCGCAAGTAGGAGAAATAAAAGAATGGGTAGAACCCAGATCAAATAAAGTATAGACTTCATTAGAGTTTATGATAAGCTTACCCGTGATGACCTGATTCGGATTCCTTGCTCTTTGGGAGGTCACAACAAACGTTCTCCCTTGACTTCTGGGTTTTGACTTTTACGGGACGACCTTTGGTGCCTCCATCCTAAATTGAATTTGTCTTGATGGCGACAAAATCGAGCTAAGTGACCTTCTTTCCACAATTATAACATGCTTTGACTGGCATGGCGTAGTTTGATCGATGTGTCCCTCTCCTCCGCATTTGAAGCATATGATAGGTGATCTTTCTTTCCTTAACAACGAGTCTTTGGTCTTGACGTCTTTCCATCATTGTTGAATCTCCTTTTCTTGAAATGTCCATTCTTATTGTTTTGGCCTCGACTACCACCGGAAGTGGTTACCATATCCGCCCGCTGATTCCCTCACGCTTGTTGTCACCGCTCGATGACTACTCTCATTTGGTATTATAATTTTACCTACCTCTTCTTTTTAGTTGCGTTGACTCATTATCGCGCTCCACTAATCGAGCCCTATTTACAACATCCGAATACAAACACGGTTTATGAGAAATAAGATGTTGACGTATCTCCGCTTCAAACCTCTTAAAAACATTCGCGCCATTCTCTCTTCATTATCCACCAAGTGGGACGAAACCGTGATAACTCATAAATATTGCCTCGTATTGCGACACGGTCGTATTGTTTTGTTCCAACTTGATAAACTCCACCTCCTTCACGTATGGCGAATACTTTCGGGAAAGTATTTGTCGTTGAATGTACTCTGGAACTTCTCCCAAGATATCTTGATCAAGAGTTGAGTCGTTTCTGGATTCCCACCAAGAATCGCCTCTCACAAGCAACATTAAAGCGGCGAAGAAAACCTTTTGCTCCTCGGAGCATCCCAAGACATCAAATATCTTGGTAATCTGCTTTATCCATGCTTCCGCCGAAGTGGTTTTGGCTCTCCCTTAAACTCCGGTGGTCCCAGCTCCTTGAATTGTTTAGCGGTGGCCTTGGGAGTTTTTCGTGTTTCCACCTACGTTTTGGATAGAGAGTCGCTCTCACTCTTTGTTGCATAAATTGCATAAAGCCTCTCGAACATTTGATCATTCATCATTTGGTCGGTTGTTGTTGTTTGCGTGAGGATATGTCGCCTTCGATGCACATTATCCTCGATTATTGATATGTGGTGAATCAACGATCGCTTTTGTGCTCCATTCTTATTCTCAACATTCTCGGATGTCATTTTCGAGATCTCGCCACAAAACAAAAGGTTAATTGACATGTAACAAATTATCTCTATATTCGACCAGGCCAATAAAATAGCACATAAACTTAGGTAGGTCATACTAATGAAGGTATTCCCCGCCTCCCTCCTAGTACTATTCTCACATCTTAGCCGGGATCATATCCTAAGCTCGATACTGTTGTGACACCCCCAAAATTAGGTATACATCACCCATCTTGGGTAGTCGACACATGGTACATAATTTAAATACAACTTACTAATATAATTGTCGGTATGCAATCGACATAAATTGTGAGTTTGAATACAAATATTGTCTACTAGATATTATACAAACTCAAAAGGAGTCCTCATTACAATTATTATCACACTATTTCACGTAATAGTGAGGACTACTAATGCTATCCTCTCGGGCCATTACTCCGCTCCCCGACTCGTCCCAAATTTATATTCTCATTTCAAGAGAAACGGTGAAAGAAAGGATGAGCTCAACTAGCTCAAGAAGAAATATTATGACTAAGATAATGCGTAATAAATTATCATTAGCTTTCAAGAGTGTTAAACGATAAAATATAATGAACATCAAGTTTAACTACATCTAACCAAAGAATCCATTAAAAGAGTCAAGTAGAAAATAAAATCTACTATCTTTTATGATTTAAAAGGTTTTCATCATCATTATAGGTGAGACTCGACTTTAATAAATATTCCACATCATCGAATCACCCCGCACTACTACTACCAAGGATATTCTTTAGTATCACGACCACACATTATTCATGCACTACGGGCCAAAAATATTTGTGTATTCATTAATGGTCATGATCATACCAACAATCATCCCATCAATGCACTACGGACCATCGATGATTTTACCACATCATTTGTAACATTACTATCATGATTACAATCAATAGTCTCTCGGTCATAATCATACCAAGTCCATCTATGCACTACTGTGCCCAGATGTATGACTTTCAACATAATATAAACATAAGGATGATGACAATGATATAAGAATTCAATAAAACAAGTTCAAGAATTATTTTATCCAGAATTATTAACGTCCAAATTATCAACATGATACTATTTTGTAGAGTAAAATTCAAGAATGATCGGAAGAATATTTTCATGAATCTTTGGATGAAACGCAAATATCAAGGATATTCTACTAATTTCATGGAGTATAGAAAGTCGGTTTTAACTTACCGGGTATAATAAAGAATGGAATAACAAAAGAAATCACCATAAATGCGATAGAATCATATACGCAGTTATTCTAACAGAATAATAAATAATCTAAACGGATCCGGCGTAAACGCATGCATGTGATGTTCCAATGAATAATAATAAAGATTTTAACCAGTCCTGTAAAACACACGCATGTGATATTCCAACGTAATAATAATAAAGATTTTAACCAGTCCGGTGTAAAACACACCTGCATGTGATGTTCCAACGAATAATAGAAGAATGTCACCAAGTATAGGGTAAACCACGTGATACAAAAGTTATTCCAATGTAATAATAAGCGATGGAATAACAACAGTTCTCTTCATGAATAAGAAAGAATAACACCCCTTACTTTTAGTAGGAGAGATTGAATCTTTGCGAGAGTGTAGTAACAAAATACTCTTCTTCTTTCTCTTATTCTCTCTATACTTTCTCTCTCTATAGCTTGAATGAATTAAGAAAAATAATGAAGCACTATGCCTCTATTTATAGAAGATTTCTAGCTAAGCACCGCCATGTGAAAATCAAGTGGCTTGACGACCGGTGATGTGAAAAGAAAAGTGGTTTGACGCCTGTAATGTGAAACGACAAGTGGTTCGACGCCTGTAATGTGAAACGACGAGTGGTTCGACGTCTGGTAAAGGTAATTACTATTGACGAAGGTAATTACTATTCACAAAGGTAATTACTATTGACGAAGGTAATTACTTATTGACGAAGAGACTCTTAGATGATGACATATACGGCCCCCATAAAATAATCAAACTTACCACAAATGTCTCATAATGACTCTTTATATACATCAAGGATTGAATAAATATTACCACAAATCATTTTATTTTTAATCAACACATATATACTCTTTCAACAATTATTAATCATTTATAACTTGTCGTCTCAATTAATAATATAACATATTATCTGATGATCTTGTGACAATAATTGAATCAATAATATAAGAGATATGATGCGTGAATTCTTCGTGAGCAATAATTGAGTATAGCTAAGTGACTTCTTACGTAAGCATCAATAATCAATACCGTGTCTTCTTATACGAACCACGCCAGACATCTTGTTTTTTACCAATAGGGTAGTTCAACGGTTTTAACGGTAACACCTCTGCCGTTATTTTTATAGAAAGATAATTTTGTCGCTTTCTAACTACGACAATACTTCCGTTAGGGTCCACTAATGATTGAGTAAAATCATCGAATATTCCCCGAAAAAAGAATATTCCCACCAAACTAATATTTTATAACAACTTGCTTACTTTGAAAAATTTATAAATATTACCCATAACTATAACATTATATCAAATTTATTCCATAATATTCAAAAATAATATTTATAGAAAATTCATCTTTATTTATAAAAGTTGGGGTCTTACACCATTGCTCTCGTTGCTTAATTCCATGGGGTGCAAATGGTGAGGACAGAGATGACTTTAGATCTATTTGTGGTGTACTACGAAGTTTGAATATAAAAGTTTCAATTTTCTACTTGACCAAAATTGCCAAATCAAGCTCTTCTACCTTTAAGATCAAGACTTTTGCACTTTCTAACCAAAGGAGACAAAGGATCTAAAGAAACCTCCAGAAAAAGATGATCCTTCGATAAAGATATAAGATGAGAATGGAGAAAGAGAGGATAGTGAAAGTAAAAAAGAATAAGAAAAAAGAAAAAAAGTAACAATATTGGTTGTTGAGAAGAAAAGGGATTAGATGAGAGTAAAAATTAAAACCCATTAAATCTATTTTGGTGATCTCTCTCTCTCTACGTAAATCATGACTCTGAGCCCTTGGTTTGGGACCAATGTATTATTTTTATAAATAAATATAGAAAATATAATATTTTTATAATTATTTTATGAGTGCACTATTGTTGTAATTATTTTTAAAAATGTAATAGAAAATGTAATTGTCCCTTACTTGTTTCCTTGTGAATAAGTACGAAGCTACGAATAATCCTAAAAAGTCAGAAACAGAGCCTAAATCTACATAAGTCATTAATATCAATTATTTTAAAAAATTTAAATTTTAAATATATTTAAATCATTTATTTAAAATTTGTAATTGAATAAATAAAAATTAATGTTAAATGATATTTTTATTTTATATATGATATATCTTCACATTCAATATTTATCTTGTAACCAAATTTTATTATATACAAATTATTTTTGATTTTTCTTTAATAAATTTGTTAATAACCAGTTTATGTTATTGTAATTTTTTTTTATGAAGTGATATAATGTTATTAATTTTTTAGTGTTTTATTCTTAAATTTATATTACTAATAGTATACTCCATCAAATATTGTCAAAATTTTATATTTAATTTTTCCTAGATAATATTATTTATTTATAATTATATAATAAATTTGTTCATAACAATTTAGAAGGTTAAAATAAATAAAAATATATACGTAATCAGATATTTTAAACAAATAATTATCAAATAAATGAAAAAATATATCATTGTACTAATGTTAGAGAAGTTTGTAGGTGTATTATAATTGCCATACTATGTAATATGTATTCGGCTTTTCTTTTTCTATTAACCAATTCTAACTATGAGGGATAAAATTATTTGTATCAGTATTACAAAATTATAAAGAGTGCCAATAAGAAAGTGGAGACTTTTTTCCTCTCTATTTTTTTGGGACCTAAACTATTTCATTTCAATTTTAAGGGGGTTGAGGAAATTTTGGAAGATGGATGAGAAGGTAAAATTATAAATAACTTATATTTATAAGAAAATACATATATTGATTTTAGTGGGGGATCGACTCAAATTTCGATGGAATCGCGATTTCTAACACCCTCTCAAGGAATCGCGATTCGAATGAATAAAAGAATGGGGACAAAAATGTCCTCACCCAAAATAGATAAATATATATAATATATTATATATATTAATAAGTATTATATTATATTAATACAATATATATATGGCATATGTTATATTGTATATTAATTATATATTAGTATATGTTTATAATATATATTATTATATATACATTTGTATTTTAATATTATAACATAATATATATATATATATATATATATATATATATATATATATATAAATTAATAACATATGAATTTATTTGATTTTTTAAGCTAATTTTGTTTCTTCGTTTGTGTGAGAATTTATATATTTAGTGTTGGGACATAATCTTTTTTTTTTATTGGTAAAAATTATTGGCCCATCCTCATGGATCAAGTGTTATGTTAAGTCGTGGTTGGATCTCATCACTTGGGTCATTTTTATTATTTGGGCTTAGTCATTATATTGGCCCATTATATAAATTATCACTTAATCCCAATTTTGACCAAGAATCATTATCTTAAACGACGTTTGACAATTGTGTCCGCCACTTTCTTTGCATGGCATTAATGAGGATGAGACTCAGTAATGCGTGAACAAACAATAACAGAGGGATGAAAGTAGATCTGCTTACTTTTAATTTGAAGTGACCCAAGTAAGGGAAAAAGGTGTCGGAAGGTGGTGGGTGGCACGAAAGCAGGATAGTGGAGCATCATGGGATTAAGATCACATAAGAGGGTAAATAACACATACATTTTTTCATTAGAATTCTTATTCTATCTCTATCGGACATTAGACAATATTTTCTCTCCATTGTTGACCTTGTGATCGCATCATCTCTTGACTCACGCGGAAGCTATCCTCGACTTCGGTAGTAGTAGCTATTAGGTGTTGACTTGTTGAATCGCGCGGGGATATTGGACGCGTCTTGGTGATTGGGACGTGGAGAAAGATCTTGGCGTTAACATTGGCGCTAGAACAATTTATTGTATTGTAATTTCAAAATGAGGCTTCAAAATTTATATCATTATAATTAAAGATTATGAAATATTGAAATAGGAATAATTATAAATGGTACAACTCATAATATATTTTATTTCTTTCAAAATAAATACATTTTGAAAACTGTATTTTTGAGTTCATTCTCATGTGAAAAGTATGAATTTTGTTATATAATAAGTAAATTTTAGAAAATTGATAAATTCATAACATAAAATAATATTTTTATAACAAAATCGTCGCTATATAGATCCTATATAATGACACTTCTATTATGAAAATATTAAAAATATTATAAAAATATCAATTGCCTAAATTTTAATATGATTGTATATATTCTCATTTCTCACTCGACCTTTATGATTAGTATATGGTAATTAGATATGAAAATTAAACATTCCGCATAGAGTTTTTTCATAAATTATTTTCGAAAAATGGGCCAATCTCATTTCTTATTCGGGCTTTATGCTAATAAGAAACAGCGTGACCCGGTCACCGAATTCTTGCACCACAAACTCTTACAAGTTAAAACGAAATACGACGTCGTCTTCTTCAAGAAGACCCAGGAGTAGTTAAAGCAAAAGAAGCCCAACCATGCCCTAAACCCTCGATCCTCTTTGCAGAGGCTTTACTTTTACTGCTACTGCGTTACTAGTAGACCCAAGCATAGCGTACGTCTTCTTCCTTCTGCAACCATGAAGCTCGTTAGGTCAGTTGATCGCCTTTAAATATGCCCGTTTATTGTTTAATATCGTTAATCTGATAAATTTAAGTTTCTAATGCAAGTGTTTAAATTTATATGAGCAGGTTTTTGATGAAGTTGAACAATGAGACGGTCTCGATCGAGCTCAAAAACGGGACTGTTGTTCACGGCACCATCACAGGTTTCTCTCTTTCTCTCAACATCCTTGGTTGGCCAGAATTAGGTCATTTTTTTTTTTTTTTATGTGATTGAAGCTCGTGAACAATAAAAAGGGGAAAAAAGGGGGGACTGTAATCAGGATCATATTTGGCTTAGCCGACCTTGAATTCTTCTTTTGCGGGTTAGAGAAACACTTTTAGTGAACAAAAGTCCAGTTATATATGCTTTTAGTAAATCATATACTATTTATGTTACTAGAATTTTGTGTAACAGTTTGCTGACGAAATGTGCAGTTTTACATTTCCTTCCCTCTTTAAAAGTTCCTTTCAAACCATTAATTAAATTTCTTTGTTTTTCTATTTATAGTTTGTGCACAAAGCAGAAGCAAACACACTTGTTCTTGGTTCTAATAAAAACTATAGTCTCATTTGTGTGCTTTATTTTAGAATTACGCTTGAAGAATATTTGAACCTATAGGATCTCTCTGACTTGTTAATACTGCAATTTGAAGGGGTCTGTAGCATTTTGTGATATTCATAATATTGGTATTTGGTTGGTAAAATGTGTAGCTTTGTACTACTGATTGTAGGTAATCAGGTCGTAATGTTTAGTACACTTGTTGTTTATGCAAAGTCTATGAAAATTACAAAGGTTGATGGGAGAGGAAAGGCACTTCACTCCTTAAATTTTACTCATTTGACACATAGGATAAAGGAAGATTGTAACTGTCAAATTTGATCTCGATCCTACTTGAGCATGCAATTTAGAACTGCAGGCCTGATAAGTTAGATTGACATATCTAAGGTGTCAATCTCCTCTTTGCCAATTAATATCCAAAAGTATTTACTTTTTTATCTATAACTATATATGATGTTTTTCATCTGGTTGGTACAGTTGAGAAACCAACATTTCTGGGTTATTATAATTTTTCCTTCCCAAAGCAGGATATGCTTTTGGAAGAGATTAAGTCTTAATAAGTTACCAGTAGTACACTGCAGTGGATAATAAGTGCAAACCATTTCCATTTTCTGTCATGGTGACTGTAGTATAGGCGATATAGATTTCCTTTTCCACTAATTGTTATATCAAAAAAATTATCATCTCCCCTTAAATTTATGGCTGAATCATATTTTTATAGTTGAGGATGATCTACTCTTTTTATTTGCATATTTATGTATTGTTCAGGCTTTATTTCTATAATAAAACTGTTCTCAATATATCTAATTCATTGTATATGATTCTTCACATGACTTAATTTTTTTCCTGGCTCAACAATTAGAAGGTCTATCGATTTCATGTCAATAAGTGCTATAAACTATATCATCCTTGAAACATATGGTTTACAATTCTATCTGCTGAATATCAATGCTCAGGAATAACATGCATCATTTGCACATGAGCAACATCTACAAACTGTCAAATGATCTAATTGCTGAGTTAATCTAAAGCATTTGTTGGCTGGATTGTGAATCTAAATCAAAGTTACACCATTACTTTAATTCTTAATTCTATGTACTGGCATCTGGGGTTATCATATGTTCTGAAGTCCTCATTTTTGGAGGTTTTAGCTACACTGCACTCCTCTTCCCCCCACCCCAACATAAATACACAGAATGCATCTTTGCAAACCATGACTAGTTGATTCCAAAAATGTAAGAGCAGATGGCTGGGATGAATTGTCTATCCCGGGAGAAAGACTTATCAATGAATTGTTTTCCATACAACTCCATACTGTTTAATGGGCTAATCTGTAATTCCTAATTGTGCAGGAAATTGTAAATAGTTTGACCAAGTCTTGTTATTGATAATGAACATTATTTTGAAAAAGTATCTTTGAGATGAAGAGTTTTGTATATGTTATGATTATTTTTCCTAGAAATGTAAGAGCACTATGGAAAAAGAAATTAAGTTGTCAAAAAAAGAAAAACAAACTATGGAAACTAATGTGATTTTTTCAAAAAGTTGTAAATATTCTGTTGAATTATTAAAGGTCAAAGGTGGAGCTAAAATTACTGATAGTGTTGAGTAAAAGTTGTTTGGTCCATGTAATGTAAAAAAAATGATGTAGTGCCCAAGTCCTTTTATTACCCCCTTTTATAACCGGGAAAATTAAGACATGACAAAAGTTCAGCTGCATAGATTTGACCCAAGGCTATATATAGTTTAAGAAGTTTATAGTTGGGGTGTCTACTTTGTTATTGCTTGCTTGTAACTGTTACATGTTGATGTGAGGATAATTATGGACACTTTCGTAATTCTGCAACCTGCCAAATTTTGGTTGATACCCACGGCATACTTGCCGTCATGTGTAGCATCTATTTTGTATCATAGCATCATTATAGAATGGTATTTAGAAAATGCTTTTGTGAACCATGGCTGTTCCTTTAGGCTTTAACAACACTTTCTCCATGTTAGTTTGCCAGTCAATCTAAGAAAGTTTTTGTTCTGTATCGAAGCATTAATGTGTGATTGGCATTTAAAAATGACGTGTGAATCATGCTTGTTTGCTTGAAAATCCCATTATCCCATGTTAATATGTCACTTAATCATGATAGAAATTTCATGTGAACCTCGTGATGTTTGAAATATAATTTGTCAAGCTTCTTAATAATATATTCCTTCCATCTGAAAAGATAGTGCAGTTTTCTGCACTTCTTCTTAAGACTTAAATTCATGCCGAAAATATTCCATCATCTTTTACCAACGCCTACCATTGTAATTTTCATTTTACCTAACTTCATATACCAACACCAGCCCCTTAGAAGTACCGAACTTTGTCAACATAAAAGTATTAAGCTTTGACAAAAATGATCCTTCATTGTAGTTGATTACATTGTAATAGAACATTTATATAATTGTTCTTACGTGTGTAATTATTGCGTACTACTTTCCTTTTTGAATTGCTGTTCTGTGTCTGGTAACTGAAAAGTCTCTCCCGATGCTATATTCTTCCCCTGCAATGTTTACATTGAAAGAAGCAGTTACATATAAAAAAAATTGCTTTGTGAACCGAGATTTTTCACTGTTGTTTTTTTTGGCATTATAGGTGTGGATATTAGTATGAACACACATTTGAAAACAGTGAAACTTACACTTAAGGGAAAAAATCCAGTGACTCTAGATCACCTTAGTGTTAGGGGTAACAACATCCGATACTATATCCTGCCTGACAGCTTAAATCTCGAGACTTTGCTGGTGGAGGAGACACCTAGGGTCAAGCCCAAGAAGCCAACTGCAGGTATTGCAACTCTCTTTGGCTGCAACTTTATACTTTCTGATATTATTATATAGGCTTTGGTTCTGTGGGCACATGTTGGTTACTTGGTTAGTCATTGTCAATAATGTTTTCTGTTGCAAATTTTTTCTCTACACAGGGAGGCCAGTAGGGCGTGGAAGGGGACGTGGTCGCGGACGCGGACGCGGTCGAGGCCGTTAGTTCTATTGCAGTATTACAAATTTTGTGATATTTGGTTCCTTGGTATTGTGGGAGCTAATATGGTAAATTCTAGGAGTAGTGGGATGTTGAGGCTATTTCTTAGTATCATTACGACTTAAATGCACTAATTGTGTTCAAATTACATGTTCTAGTAACCGTGTTCCTGATGTTGCTTTGTCCATCACAACTCAAAGGACCCATTTCTGCTAGATGCAAGTATGAGCAAGTATTATTCTCTTCTAATGCGTAGCTTCTGCAATTTCCAATGAAAAGTTTTTTGCTTTACAATTTTATTCCTTGGCACAGGTAATACATAACTTAATTCTTTATAAACAATTTTCTGATAGGCCTAAAGTGGAAATTAATGAGGAGCATAATCATACGTTATGGTAGGGATGATATTCCCGGATAACATAATATGATTTGTATGCCCAAACTTTTTTCTTCTTTTTTTTTTTCTGTTTTCATTCGAAAATTATGAATCCTAAGTCCAAACCTGAAGGTTATAATTATGGCAAAAAGTAGTTTTACTCCACTGTAGTTGTAGTGTTTTAAGCAATTAGCTATTGTACTTTTAAAATATTTAATTAACCTACTATGCTTTTTAAAAATGTATAATTAAGTCATTCCGTCTAATTTATTGGACGGACGTTAAATAGTTACACATGTGGCATTGAAAAAAAAATTAAAAAATCATTATTATTTTCTGATGTGGCAAGCCAGTCAGCCAAATTCTTAATACTATTTAGCCACTGCACTTTAAAAAAATTGCAATTGGCCCACTGTGGTTTTAAAAATATTTTTATGTTTTATTTTCTTTCTTTTTCTTTACCTAAATATTTATAATATGTATAATATTAATAAAAATTAATATTATAATATTTATAATATGTATGTTTTATTTTAAAAATAAAAAATAAAAATACTTTTACGTTTTAAAATACTTACAAAATTTTTAAAAATAAAAATATTTTTATGTTTTATTTTCTTTCGTTTTCTTTACCTAAATATTTATAATATGTATATTATTAATAAAAATTAATATTATAATATTTATAATATGTATGCTTTATTTTAAAAATAAAAAAAAATACTTTTATGTTTTAAAATACTTATAAAATTTTTAAAAATAAAAATATTTTTATGTTTTATTTTCTTTCTTTTCTTTACCTAAATATTTATAATATGTATATTATTAATAAAAATTAATATTATAATATGTATGCTTTATTTTAAAAATAAAAATAAAAATACTTTTATGTTTTAAAATACTTATAAAAAAAATTTAATTTTTTTTTTAATGTTTTATTCATTGTACATTTGGATCCCAAATCAACCATCTTGGAGAAATTTCGCTGCAAAAATGGCTCCAGCTGCAAAAATGGATCCCAAATCAACTATCCTTCTCACTCGTTACAGCTCCTGCAAAAATGACTACTGCTTCGTTACAGTCCAAATCCGATCAAACTTCACCTTAAAAATCAAGTTCTTCCCAAAACCAGAGCACCCCTTCCAAAATTCCTCGCCCCCATCAGAGCACCCCTTCCAAAACCAGATAGAGAGAAATTGGAAAGAAAGGCAACTTATGAGCGACAAGATTTCAATCCAAAAGAGGCAATCTTCTTTACAAGATTTCTTGCTTCCTGAACTTTTCCAGTCGCACATAACAGTTGAGTGACATTCTGATATATACGCTTTCCTTCTAAACTAGTTCCCAATCCATTCTCCACCATATCCACAAAAACTTGAATTGCTAAACGAGCGTTTGGGAGATTTTCTGGGCCACGAAGCTGGATTTGTCAATGCCGGTGAAGAAAATGGTTTCAATTTTGGTGAGGAAGAAGATGAACAATAGGGTTTGATTTTGAATTAATTAGAAAAAAATGAGGATAATCAATGATTTTATTTTATTAGGAAGAAAGATGTATTTTGCCACATAATTAATAATTTTATTTTATTATTTTTTTTTGTGTTGTCACATCAAAAAATAATAATTTTTTAATTTTTTTTTCAATGCCACGCACAGAATTATTTAACGTCTGATTCGCGAAATTGAATGAATGACTTGATCAGATATTTTTAAAAGTATAATGGAATAATTAAATATTTTAAAAACACAAACTAATTGCTTAAAACACTACAACAATAATAGGGTAAAAGTGCTTATAGTTATCTTTTTCAATCGTAGTATTTATTTGCTTGACCTCAAATGATTACATAACATAATCAGGGATACGGATGCCTATGTATTTAACTGAGTCTGGATCTGGAACACGTGCAATGCATGTGTGTTCTATTATTTTCAGACGACTTATACTACCCATGTTTAAATGAAATCATTAAAATATTATGGTGCTAAAAGAGTATCAACAGTAATTAAATATCTTTAATAATAAAGTGAGAATTACGGATATATTCAAATGTTAAATTTTATTGTTCTGTTTATGTATGTAAATTATTTATTAAAATATTAACATTTTACTTCTTTCTCAAAAAATGGCTTCTCAACTGAAAGTGGTAAATTATTTTTTCAAAATTAAATTCAAAGGTAAATTAACTCGTAAAATAATTTATGCTCAGTCAATCAAGAAGAATAAAAGTTACAGAATATGAAGAATTAATATTATTATACAGTTTAAAATTAAAAATAAATCTCTAAAATTTTAGGATGAACAGAAAAAATTCCTCTCAAATTTTATATGAACAATAATAAAATATCTGTAATTAGGAACAAATGAAATATTTAAAAACATAAAAAATGATTTTCTAAAACAAAACACAATACAACACAACAGAGCCTCAGCTGTCAACACCATATTTCGTTCTTTCTTCTGCCCTAAGCCGAAATATCTCTCCATATATACGCTACTGTAATTAGCAACTTGTTGCTTGACCTTGGAATCCTCCATTTTTGGCGGAAGAAGAAGGAGATTATTGTGATTTAGATTCAGATGGGAAAAACAAATTCTGTCAAAACAGCGGCTGTGGTGTTGGGAGCCCTAGCTTTTGGATGGGCAGCCATAGAGCTGGCTTTCAAGCCGTGGCTGGACAAGGCTCGTGCCGCCATGGACAAGTCCGACCCCGATGACAGCTCCCCCGCTGACAACATCACCGACAACATCGACCCAGCTAAGAAGTCGCCGGCCGACGACGAATAGACAGATTCTCAAACAAAACTCTAGCCTCTTCGCCAGTATTGCATTCTGTCCTATATATATATATATATATATTTATATCCATACAATTTATATATGTATGGAGTATTATTAGTATGGATGTTTTTTGACCGGGAGATTGTAGTTTCAGATTGTTTTTAGATTTTAGGTGGTTTATTATTGGGGAAGAAGAAGATTTAAAAAAGTAGTCAAAAGTATTTGAGCTTTTTGATTGATGGATTAATTATATGACAAAATTGTAATGGTGGATTATATTATATATTATATATATTGTTCAATGTTACTTCAATTTATCCAGTTATTATTCCTTATCATCTTGAAGATCTTATGTTGTTGGCAATTAAAGAAAAAGAAAAAACAGGAATATAACTTTTTAACATTCCTGGTAAACTTTGCAGAACAGGATTTCTTATATAAGTAATGTTACAGGCATAAACTATTTTATAAACATTTTATAAAATGTTGATGTGGTATACTCCACTCAGTATATTGATGAACAAATTATTTTAATATAGTTTTCGGCCCCACATAATATGTTGAGGTGGAGTATATCACATCAGAAATTTATAAAATGTTTGTAAAATAGTTTGTGTCTAGCATTATTCTTCTTATATTATCAGAGGCCTTTTTATATAAGAAACTGATATTTCGTTACCCCATGAATGTGGGCTCACTCACTATTTATATGTGTTGGGTCGTGATATTTTACCCTTTTCTACCAAATATATTGAAACTTATTATTTTTTATTCTATTGGGCTTTTATTATTGAATTATAAAAATCATTAAGCCCAATTATCATATCATTTTCATTTCAAACTTATAAGACCGGCCAATCAATGGATCAATCATTTAGACATTTTAAATATCTATAATCTTTGACCAGAATGATGAAAAAAAGCATGTCGGTTGATTAAAGAATCGCCATGCATTAATGTGGATGGGATCAGAATCTGGCCTACGATAAAAACAATGATCAAAAGCAAATGAACAAACTACATGCGGTACGTGAAAACCCATCGGGTAAAGGGAATGTGTCGTAGTAAGTAGTGGGTGGCACGATAATTCGTGCCGGAGGATATAACTTGGCAAGGAAGTCTCCACCAAGAGTGACGTTTTCATACTCTTCTTCATTTAGAATCGATATATTCACAGAGAATTATTATTATCTCGATATCAATACACTAAAGCGATATAGCCTCCGCTTTCTATAAACCTCAGAATTCACATACCGATTCTCACGCTCGAAGCTATCCCCTCGACGGAACCGCCGCCGAGCTTGTGGTGTTTGTTGTGTTTACGCTGCGGTGATCGTGACGCTTTTAGGTGATTGGGACGTGACGAAAGATCTCTTGCGTTAACATCAAGCGCTAAGAAGGGCGCTTTTTCAATCACAATTGTTTAAATTTGCTTCGAAAGATGATGAGGAGTAGAGATGGAACACCGGAAGGGGCGAAGCGATGGTCATAGTTCATCACCGCCTCAGATCTCAAAAGAAGGATCGGTTGGGTCCTTCTAAAAGTGGTCGTGAGAAGACGGCTTAAGAACATTCGTAAGAACTTCGTCCAAGATCCATGGTGGAGCCAGACGGAAGTTAGTCTTTAACGCTGATAAGGGGCGTGATCCCAATCCGGAACGGGTAGGCGGTTCGCCAGCCCGAACTCATCGCCGAAGTGGTCAAGAGGACCGAACTACCAAGTTAAGCGAGGATGGCGGACGGCTGGATAAGGCTTTGGAGGTTCTGTTAAGACAAAGGGAAGATATAGCCGAACAAATGCTTCGGGTGAATGAGTTGAGAGACGAAGCATCTAGCCATATTCATTCCGAAGGACAAAGTAGGCATAAGGAAGTACCCCGTCGGAAGGGTAAAGAGCCGGAACATTCTATGCATGTGTCCAGGGATCATTCTCGTAGTAGCAGGAGATCGAGGAGCAGAACGCCTTCGACCTCGAAGAAAGCACTGACAGTCGTTAGATCAATTCATCACAACGGTGAAAGACGAAGAAGTAGGTCGAGAGAAATTATGTCAGAAACCCGAAGAGGAGAATACCGTCACAATCGTTCTCATCATGAGGATGAGATTTTACGACTTAGTAAATCAAGAAGTCCCGCAAGGGCAGCGAGATCGGCAGGGAAGGGTCGATCCATTCCAAAACCTAGTGTCGCCCAGGAAAAGGAGATCTCATCACAACCCGAAGGTGTTGATTTTCTGGTTAGAGAGTTGAAAGAACTTCGAAAACAATTGGCTGAGGTCCAACAGGTGAAAGATGTTTCTGGTAAGAAGGCATCCCCTTTTTCCTCTGATATTCTCCGGGAGAAAGCAGATGCTACCAAAAAATTACCTCGCATGGAGAGCTATGATGGGTCAGGAGATCCTTATGACCATAGTCAGGCGTTTGACCGATTAATGGATTACTATGACTTTACTGATGCTGCTAAATGTCACACTTTTGTCACTACTTTGAGAAAAGACGCCGATGGTGGATGGGGACTTTACCATCTGATTCTATCTCCTCGTGGACCTAACTTTGTGATAAGTTCCATGCTCGCTTTGGAAGCAACCGGCTAAGGGGAAGCTTCTGTGTTCTTTAGAAGACAAGTCCCAGCATTCACAATGAATCTTCTTTAGGCCAATATGTAAAGAGGTTTAGGGAAGCGGTCGGACAGGTGTCTGATCTTAATGATCTCCAAGCTGTTGGATTATTCCAGAATGGGCTGGATCTGGTTAAATCGGAGAAATTGGTAAAGAAACTGATGTTTCACCATCCGAAGAGCCTAGCAGAAGCCTTTGACAAGGCAGAAGGCTATATTGTTGTGGAAGAGGCTATGAATAGTCTGAAGAATCCTTCTTTGAGCCAATCAAAGGAAGTAGAGGTTCCCAAGACCGATGTTGATCAGAGAAGAGGGGGAGGTTACAACCAAAGGGCAGAAGGTAGTTCGAAGAAGTACAATAACTCGTGGCGACAAGGCGTGAGCAGCAGCACTGCTCCTACCTCAAGGTTAATAAGGTTTATACCCAGTTGAATACAGAGAGTCGATAATTTTGGATCGATCCAAACCAAATTTTCTTTCTTTGAACCACCTCGTGATAATTACAAAACGGGACATGGCAACCCTCGTAAATATTGTGGTTATCATCAAGTCACCGGTCACGACACTAATGAATGTTGTAATTTAAAGGATTTTGTGGAAAACAAGATTAAAAGTGGCTTCATTGATTCAATATGTGGCTGAGAAAGACCGTCAAAATCAGCAGGTTATCGATCGTACCGTTCAAACAGTTCAAGTACCGCCTTTTCAAAATGATCCACCTCCAAGACAAGTCGTTGATGTAATAACTGGTGGGTCTGTTGGGAAATTAGTAGGGAAGAAGAGGAGGTCTTATCTTGATTCATTATGTCAATAACCGATGCTACTCAAGGTCGACAGCCTTCCTGTGAACTGTTATTTCATTTACTGATGCGGATTATCCTTCTGAGCCCATCGAACCGCATGAAGGAGCATTGGTGATCACAAAGACAAGTGGGCTCGATGGATGTGAAACGAATGATGATAGATAACGGATCTTCTGTGGACATTCTTTATGCCCATGCTTATCAAAGAATGCATCTCGATGAGCACAAAATGGAGGCCTGACAGAAGCTCCTCTATATGGTTTCTAAACGATCCTCATCAAAGTGGCTTCAAGACTATTGAACTCCCCCGTCATCTTCTAAGACTACTACTCAACAAGTGGAGATAACTTGTAAATTTTATGTTGTGTATGTGGATTCTAAGATACAACGCCATTTTGGGAAGACCTACGCTGACAGCTCTTCAGTCAGAATTTCCATCCCACATTTCAAAATCAAGTTCCCACAAAGACACGGAGTAGGAGAGGTGATGGGTGACTTGGATCTGGCCCAAGATGTTATCGAATTCTGCCATTTCATCCGGAATGGGGTCATAAACACAAAGAAAGACGATGGCAATTGAAATCGAACCTTCACCGAGAGCGATTCGCAGAATCATGGTAATCCCTCACCGGAGGGACGGAGGAAATTGAGTCATTATCTGAAAGTTTGACAAGACAAAGTGAAGATTGGTTCGCTTACTGTAACCTCTTCTGGACGAATCTTATGGAACTTTTACGATGCTATGTCGATATTTTTGCATGGGAGCCACGAGATATGCCTCGAGTCACGGTAGGAAGGTTACCGAGCATAAACCGGAGATAGATCCTTCAAAAAGCCGCCTTAAATCGAAGAAAGCGGATATTTGCTCCGAGACGCCAAAAATCATCGATGAAGAGGTTGCAAAATTGTCGTCATGCCGACTTCATCTACGAGATTGATTACCCGGAGTGGATAAAGAAATGTAGTATTGGTGCGTAAGCATAATGGAAAGTGGCGGGTTTGCATCGACTACACCGACCTCAACAAAGCCTCGTCCAAGGACTTTTATCCTCCCGCCCATATCGATCAAATTCATCGATGCCACTTCGGGTATGCATTATTAAGTTTTATGGATGCTTTTTCAGTGTTATCATCAAATATCCATGCAGCAAAGAAGACATTCCAAAACAAAGATTCATTACACACCGCTCGGTGTATGCGCATAAAAAAATGACTTTTGGCCTCATTAATGCTTTGAGCTACCTATCGAGGATGATGAATTTTATATTCATAGACAAATGGGAAGGAACATGGAGGTTTATGTAGATGACATGATCGTGAAGAGTATGCAAATTCGTAAACATTTGGACGATCTAGAAGAATGTTTTCAAACTTCGTCACATCGACAATCGCGACTTAATCCAACCAAATGTACTTTCTACCTTGGTGCCGGAAAATTTCGGGTTATCTGGTCACCAAAGGGGCATCGAAGCCAATCCAGAGAGAAGATCCGTGCCATCCTCGACATGAAGACTCCTCGGTCATTCAAAGACGCTCAAATATCTGACCGGTAGGATCGCGGCTTTAAGAGGTTCGTCGCCAAATCTGCAGAAAGATGTCTTCCTTTCTTTGATACATCAAGGGACCAAAGAATGCGAAGACATTCCAAAGGACTTCCGCCGTGTGAAGATGCTTTCCAAAGTATAAAGACGATCCGCTTCTGGCCTTTTATCGGTCAAGCTCGTCCCAAAGAGAGACTTTATATTTGTACCTTCGCGCCGCCTCATTAGCAGCTTGGAGCGCTTTTGATTCGGGAGATCGGTGGAAGCAAAGATCCTGGCCTATTACGCCGCCCACGCCCCACGAGATGTCAAACCGTATCCTAACATCGAGAAATTTGCCTTTGCTTTAATAATTGCTAGTAGAAAGCTTCGCAATATTTTCAAGGTCGACTCTGTCGCTTACACGGATCAACCGTCAAGAAGGTGATGGGAAAGCCGAGGTTTCGGGTAGATTAGCGAAAGATGGACTATGGAATTGTCCCGCTTTTTTATCGAGTATCATCCCCGAATCGCCATCAAAGGCCAAGCTTTGGGTGACTTTATGGTAGAATGTTCGCTCACCGGGCGAGATACGGGTTACCGGAAGTCAATCTTCCGATCGAAAGCAAAGGGTCGTTATTCAACAGGTCGAAGGCACGGACGTTGATGCAGATGGATCCTCTACGATGATCAAGTTAGTGGAGCAGAATTATTCTAATAAGTCCGAGGGATTTAAGGTTCAAGAGCCATCGATTCGGATTTAAAGCAACAAATAATGAGGTCAAATACGGCGCAAAGTGTTAGAAAGTGTCCGATTAGCAAAGAGTCTCAAGTCCAACAGCTTAATTATCTATAGTGATTCTCGCTTGGTCAGAAACAAACCGTCGGAGATTATGAAGCTTCGGGACCCGAATGATCAAATATCCGCGAGTTAAGAAACCAACTTCAATTTTTTACTTCGACGAGTTTCGTGGTATTGAGCGCAACGACAATTCTCTCACGCCGATGCTTTGTCGAAATTGGCCACTACTGATGCGTATGTTTTTCATGGATCGGTGTATTTGGAAATTTTGCGTGCGAAATTAAAGTGTTCAACATGAAACAATTGATGTGCATCGAATGAAACAAACCGCTGGATGACCCCTACATCGAGTATTCGGCGATGGCGTCCTTCCTTCTGGATCGATGTCAAGTAAAGAAGATCAAGTACAAGAGTACTAATTTCACCTTTATTGATGGGGATCTTTATCGATTGGCATTTTCCTCACCATTATTGAAATGTTTGGTTCCATCCGTTTAGTATATGCTTCTTGGGAAGTTCATGAAGGATTTGCGGTGATCATATGGTCGCCAAGTCTTTGCTTACAAAGTACTTGACAAGGTTACTATCGTCGACAATTTTCAAAGAAGCTACGAGAATCGCCAAGAAATGTGAAAATGCCACCAATAGTCCGGTTCCCACATCGCCCACCTAAGAGTTATACTCGATTTTATCTCCTATACCCTTCACCGTCTGGGGTGGATATATTGGGACCGCTACCTAAAAGCTAAAGGTCGTTAGCTTCGTGATAGTTGCTATTGATTATACGACCAAGTGGGTAGAGGCGAAAACCGCTTCTACGATAATGTAACAGAGTGCTTAAAGTTTATAAAGGAGTCTGTGGTGTTTCGCTTCGAATCCCTAAGATATTGATATCGACAACGGACGCTATCAGGGGGTTCAAAATTTGAAGAATTTTTGAACGATTTGGGATTCAAAGATGAAGACTTCGTGGCTCATCCACAATCGAATGGGCAAGTTGAAGTAACCAACAGGACGTCACGAATCTAATAAAGCGAAATTCGATGAAGCTAAGGAGATGGCCGTAAGAATTGCTTGAGCGTCTTGTGGGCATACCGAATCTACCGAGGACTACTACAGGGATTCGCCTTCCGATTGGCTTCCATGGTATCGATGCCTTAGTCCCAATCGAGATCGGATCTCCAAGTCTTCGCAAGTCAATTCAAAGAAATCTACAATGATGAAGGATCAAGGCTAACTTGGACTCGCTAGACGGTCGAGATGAAGCTTTAATTAAATTGGTCGCTTATCAACGGCGGTGGCCAAACATTATAACAAGGGTGTCAAACTTCGTAGATTCAAGTAGAGACTTCGTTCTCGTGAGAAGCCAAGCGTCTACACCCTCGTAATACGGAAAGCTAATGCCGAATCGGGAAGGGCTATATGAAGTGATCGAAGTACCAAAGCCCAAGACTTATCGATTAAAGGCACTTGATGGTTCCGAGATCAAGAATACATGGCACACCGGGCGAGACTTCTAAGTATTTTCAATAAAGTTCAAGTCGGTTTATCTAAGTCTGCAGACACAACCGTTTAATATCAATAAAAGATCACTTTTCTACAAATTATCACCGGTCTTATTGGTCCGATGGCGTAAGAGGTATGGTAGGACTCACCGCCATTCGATGGTAGCCCCAGTGTCCTTTTGGTCCTATATCGATCTTATCAGGTGGTGGTAAGTCAATGGTCACTATCCGGGTCCGATGGTGTAAGGAGGTACGGTAGGACTCACCGGCCATTCGATGGTAGCCCTGTGTCCTTTTTCGTCCTATATTGATCTTATCGTGGTGGTAAGTCAATGGTCACTATCGTCCGATGGTGTAAGGAGGTATGGTAGGACTCACCGGCCATTCGATGGTAGCCCAGTGTCCTTTTGGTCCTATATTGATCTTATCGTGGTGGTAAGTCAATGGTCACTATCGGTCCGATGGTGTAAGGAGGTATGGTAGGACTCACCGCCATTCGATGGTAGCCCTGTGTCCTTTTGGTCCTATATTGATCTTATCGGTGGTAAGTCAATGGTCACTATCGGTCCAATGGTGTAAGGAGGTATGGTAGGACTCACCGCCATTCGATGGTAGCCCCGTGTCCTTTTGGTCCTATATTGATCTTATCGGGTGGTAAGTCAATGGTCATTATTAATCTTTATGTCTTGGTTCTTATCTCGCTTGTCGTCCAAATTTACTTCACGATAATAATCTCTCACTCTTCTGCACGATGAGTATAAGTTATTTATTCATTTTAAGTGTCGAGTTCAGTTCATTAGTTCAGCTTAACTTGAATCTCGTCTGTAAAATTCAACTCACTTCATCAGTATGAAGTTAATCGTTATATGCCATATCTAATTCAATAGTTCATTTTATCGATACTAAATTATCGACAAGAAACCGATCGAGATGTAGTTATAATCAAGACAGCTTAAAGATTTATCAATAAGCATAAAATGTTCATTTCATTTAAATCGATTAAATTACATGAACATAAAAAGTTAAATATTTACATGTAATCAAAAGCATGATATATATATTCAGCACATCGCTTCATCATCTAATTGAGCAATGCCGTCCAATTGAAAGCAACAGATAGCTTCTCTTTCCCTCGCTCCCGACAAATCCTCATATCCTCCCGGTCAGACCTTCATGATCTCTACATTGAGTTCATCCGAGTCCCTATACTCGCTCAATCTGCTTTCAAGCTCTTCACCGTAATGTGGCCTCGCCCTCAAGGTCTTTTATCTTACGACGGAGCTTATGACGCTGGGTCTTATGCCTTCGAGCTTCATCCTCGGATCTTCGCTCTCGGCTTCACCAAGTCAGGATTAGGCTTTCGGTTGGTCAAGAGAACTCCTCATTTTTCGCCTTCAAGTAAGTAAGTTCTCTTCAACCAAGCCGCTTCAGTTAGTTGGTCAAATTTTGTCGACCGGGCTTTGGATCATGTACCAACTCATCTCTTCAGTGTCCCTCGGTTCATCATCGATGTCTTCAAATCCATCTTGCCCGATCCAATTCTCTTTGAAGACCATCGATGGTATGAAAAGCATCTTCGCGACCAAATTTCTTTCTCGGTCCAAGGTCGATTTCAAAGATGTTTATCTCTTGGCGCATGAAATCTTCCTCGCTTTCTCCATTTATGTGTCTCGGACGCAATGTCCAAGACAAAGATTAGCTCGCACATTTTCAAAGTACTCAAGTTAAATTCTAAAATGCTCAAGGAAAATAGAGATGTAAAGGAAGAAGTCATTATTGTTTACCTTGGCCAGATAACTCATTCCTTCGTCGAGAAGATTTCCGTCTGCAGGATCACCGAACCGGTGATCGCCGCCAAGTGTCGAACGAAAGCCCCAAGAGGTCGAAAGAAAGTTGGCATCAACCCGGGCCATAGGGTCGAGATCCCACGGCTTGAGATGATAACCTCGACCAAGGACCGGCCGCTCAGAGAAGGTCTCGACCTTTCGTGGGAAAAAAGTAGGTGCTCTGGGGGTGTAGGTTCGGCATGAATCGGTTTTCGATTATGGGAGATTTGTTTGAATTAGGTTCTTTGGGTGTCAAGCGGATGCGAACTTGATGGCTCTCGGGTACGCTTCTTTTTCGATAACGTTGAATCCTTCGTCCCGTCACCGCCCTCTTCGATCTGTATTTCTGCTGTGGGGGGCACGAAGGAGGAATGACCAAGACTGAGGAACCCTGAGTTCTTCGGCAGTTAATGGAGTTATTTTTGTTTTTAGTTTTTTGGTCCTAAGTATACTCCTTCGATCAGGACGATCAAGTAAACCGCCTGATCGAGGAATGGTTTTGGGGGTTGGTTCTGTTTTTTTTGTGGGTTCGAAGGATTTATTAGAGGAACTAACCTTGGTTTTCTGGTAGCCCTCCTCTTTTCGTCGAGGTGAAGATTTCTTCGTATGAAAATATCTTCTACTGCTTTTCCGTTGAAATTCATCCGTATGAATTTCGGTATTGATATGCTTCGGGGTAGCTTTTGGTGGGTGTAGCCTCAATTACTTCAAGACTTCCTGTATAAAAAATCTTTGAGCTCCTTTATTTCTACAGAACTCTATTCGATCAAAGACACTGCACAAATCAAACAATTCCATGTTATAATTATATTTTATGGAATATTTTCAAAAAATATATATATTTGAAATAAGTCGGGACTTACGCTTACGGTCATACAACCATGCTTGCTTCGAGAGGAGTCCGTATTTCCACCTCCTTCGGAAGTTGTCAAATAGCTCCATCATCTCCACTTCTCGCTCTTCTAAACATCTCCAAAGTCGCCAGATATTTTTTCATCATTTGCCCGATTCGGAAGAGAGAGATTTCGTGGCCTTTGACAAAGAACCATTTTTCGTGCCATCCCCTATTGCTCAAGGGTGTTCACCAAATGAACGTCTGTCAAATTTCTCTCCGCACTTGGAGAATGTTTGCCGAGGGCCTCAACCCTTTTCCTGGGATCAGCATTATCTTGTAGACAAAGAAGAAGAAGTCCAAGTGAGGGCTCGACGCCCAGATTCATGATGTATAAGCCACGAAGGCGAAATATGGATGTAGGAGTTCTACACCAATGCCAAAAAATCCTACACCCAAAAACCCCAAAGAGGGTCACTATGAAGATATGAAGAGGAATCGAACCCCTTCTCCAAAGAAAGTCACCGGCACTACCATCCATCCTTCGTGCCGTTGATACATTTTCTCTCCGTAATCTGGGTACCGACAAAGACGGGTGTTCTGAATGTGGAACCGAGTTCAACTCTCTTCGCTTCAAATTTCGCTTATGATAGAAGGAGTGTTAGCACGCGAGAATCGCCTCTGTACTCCTATAATAGTCGAGGGGGTTTTCGGGTTTTCTGCTTGGGATTCGTGACATGAAGTCCCCCCATGAAGATTAGGGTTTGGGGAACCACAAAGTGATGGGTGTTACAAGTATGGGAGAACTCGTTCGTGGTTTTGAGAAGCCATTTGTGAAGATTTGCAGAGAGAGAGATCGTAAATTTTAGAAGGCGCCAATTTTCAAATGAACAGTAAAATCACAAAATTGGTAAAGTTATCCTTTATATCGACGGCTATTACACACAGTTGTTCAAGACAAAGCATTAAATGACAAGAATAATTTGAATTTGAATGGGAAGCGTCCGGCTTTGGATCCCGGTACCTAATGGTTAGAAATCTTTCCGAATTGGGCCCTTAACTTCCTTTCATTTCATTTCATGGACAATAAATGGGTACGCTTTTAATTACATCTTGTCATTTATCGATTCTCAAGAAAATATCATGGATTGTTTGTAGTTTTCTATTAAACATTCTGCTCAACAAAAACTAGGGGCAATGTTGGGTCGTGATATTTTACCCTTTCGGCCAAATATATTGGGCTTATTATTTTTATTCTATTGGGCCTTTATTATTGAATTATAAAAATCATTAAGCCCAATTATCATATCATTTTCATTTCAAACTTATAAGACCGGTCAATCAATGGATCAATCATTTAGACATTTTAAATATCTATAATCTTTGACCAGAATGATGAAAAAGCATGTCATTGATTAAAGAATCTCGCCATGCATTAATGTGGATGGGATTGTAATCGATTCGGCGATAAAATGATGATCAAAAGCGTTGAAACAAACTACACGCAAATTTAAGAAAAACCCATCTGGGTAAAGGGAATGTGTCGTAGTAGTAGTGGGTGGCACGATAATTGTGCCGGGGAGGATATAACTTGGCAAGCGAAGTCTCCACCAAGAGGTGACGCTTTCATACTCTTCTTCATTTAGAATCGATATTCACAGAGAATTATTATTATCTCTTGATATCAATACACTAAGCGATATAAATTCCGCTTTATAAACCTTGTGAATTCACATACCGATTCTCACGCTGAAGCTATCCCCGACGGAACCGCCTAGTCAAGCTTGTGGTGTTTGTTGTGTTTACGTTCTGCAGATCGGGACGTTTTTAAGAGTGATTGGGACGTGACGAAAGATCTTGGCGTTAACAATATGAAAGATTAGAAATATTAATTTTTTATATGAAAATATATAAATGCAACTCTTATGATATAAAGATCTTAGCAAATAACTGGAATCAATTTGAAGATAAAAAGTATGGTGCATCTGAAATTCATATTTATTTTCCCAAACTTTACTTGCCACAAAAAAATAAAAATAATAATTTGGGGCAGGGTAATAGTCACAACCTTTGTGTGTAGGTGTAACAGCCTCTAAATCTGCAAAGACAGAGAGTAGACAAGTGGGGAAGGAGCCGCTTCCGCATATATGCCAGAATTAAACAGCACACATATTACTCTAGTATTTGGATCATTTTGAATAATACTGCAGTCTGCACCGCCCAAAGACTCTCAATTAGCAGTCCTGACACATAATCCACTTGGTTTAATAGATGTCTAGTGCCGCTTTTCCCCGCCTGAGAATCCCCGACAGACAAAATCTCTATGCATTCGTTCTTTCTCTCCTTCCCTCAGTTATACATCTCTTTTGTGCCCTTTTTTGTATTTTGGCCGTTTTTGTTATGTTAGGCATTGAACCCAGTCCTACCTAAAGCTTCAACCATGGCATGGCAGTAAGTAGTGGTTGTATGGCAGTAAGTAGTAAGTTAGCCTATTCTCTAGCCCAACCAAGCATTCAACGGTTCTTTCGCCCTAGTGATGCTGTTGGTACAAATTCTCAACCTCAGATTATTGCAAAGGCGTCTAGCTCTCGCCATTTTCTTACTCAGAACACATGCACTTAGGATCCAGCGTTGACCAAGAAAAGCAGGAATCGTGACAACGAAGTTTAACTTTTTTTTGGAGGACCATGTTAATGATACGGCTAAGGAAGTTGTTAACGTGGATGACAGCATATCAGTTTTTCCTCTATACTTTAAACTTCATTTTTTTAGTTTTTCCTCTATACTTTACTTGAATGTATTTTTATGCTATTAGCTATTCTGTTGATTCTTCTCCAAACTTGAACCACCGATTTACAAATATCATTGTTGGGTCATGATATTTTCTCCCATCGGGTATATTAGAACTGCTTTTTTAATTAATCTATTGCCTTTTTATTATCGAACCACGAAAGTTTTCTTTTCTAGGTTGTCTATTATTTCCATTTTGACTCATAGGGACCGGGATTTGGTCCAGTGGGTCGATCCTTTCGACATTTTAATATCTATTATTTTGACTTTGAATGATGAAAAAAGCGTGACGGTTGACTAGAGAACTCCGCCATGCGTTAATGTGGATGGGATCATAACCCACGTGGTAGTAGAAAGCATGACAAAAGCGATTGGATAAACTATATGCAGTCGGTGGATCCCATCAGATCAAGGGGGTGTGTCAGGCAATAGTGGGTGGCACTGTAATCCAGGAGGATAGGATATAGCTTAGCAAGGAAGTCATCACGGGGAGGTATGTTCTCATACACTTATTCGTTCATAATTAGATATACACAAAGGAATTATTATCTCTCTCTCTCAATACCATAGATATTACGGCCTCCATTTTGTTAACCTTGTGAACACGTTTACTGACTCTCACGCCTGAGCTATCCCCCGACGGAACCGCCGTCAAGCTTGAGGTATTTATCGTGTTTATTGTCTGCGAGGATCGTATGCGTCTTACGTGATTGGGACGCAACGAGAGGATCTTGGCGCTAACATCAAGGCTTAGAAGGAGGGGCTTTCAATCACAATTGTTTAACTTATTTCTAAGATGATGAGGAGTAGAGATGGTACACCGTAAGGACAAAGGATGGTCATTAGTTCATCAACGCCTCGTATTTGAAAGAAAGGATCGTTTGGGTCCTTCTAAAAGTGCTCATGAAAAGCACACGACCTCTAAACATAACTCAGGAGAACTTCATCCGAAGCTCCTCGGTGGAGCCAGACGAAAGTTGGTTTTTAACGCTGATAAGGGGCGTGATCCCGATCGGGGACGGGTAGAAGGCTCACCGACCGCCGGGACTCATCGTCAAGTGGTCAAGAAGACAGAGCCGCCAAGTTGGCGAGGATGGCGACGGCAGCGAGATAAGGCTTTAGAGGTTCATTAAAACAAAGGGAAGATATAGCCGAACGTGATGCTTGGTGGATGAGTTGAGGGACGAAGCATCTAGCCATGTTCATTCCGAAGACGGCAAGTAGGCATAAGGAGATACCCCGACGGAAGGGTAAGGAACCGGAACATTCTATGCATGTGTCTAGGGATCGTTCTCACAATAGGAGGAGATCGAAGAGCAGAACACCCTTAGCCTCGAAGAAGGCACTGATGGTCGTTGGTTCACCGCATCACAGAGATGATAGACGAAGAAGCAGGTCAAGAGAAATCGTGCCAGAGACCCGAAGAGGAGAGTACCGGCACAACCGTTCTCATCATGAGGATGAGATTATACACCCTAGTAGATCAAGAAGTCCCACAAGGGCGGTGGGATCGGCAGGGAGGGGTCGATCCATTCCAAGGTCTAACGTCGCTCAGGAGAAGGAGATCTCATCGCAACCCGAAGGTGTTGATTTTCTGGTAAAGGAGTTGAAAGAACTCCGAAAACAGTTGGCTGAGGTCCAACAGGTGAAGGACACTCCTGGAAAGAAGGCGTCTCCTTTTTCCTCCGATATTCTCAAGGAGAAGGCAGATATTACCAAAAAGTTGCCTCGTATGGAAAGCTACGATGGGTCCGGAGATCCTTATGACCATAGTCAAGCGTTTGACCGGCTGATGGATTACTATGACTTCACTGATGCTGCCAAGTGTCACACTTTTGTTACGACGTTGAGAAAAGACGCAAGACAGTGGATGGGTACTTTACCATCGAATTCGATTTCCTCGTGGACCGAGCTTTGTGATAAGTTTCATGCACGTTTTAGAAGCAACCGAAGAAGGGGAAAGCTTCTGAGCTCTTTAAGACAGATCCGTGATTCACCAATGAGTCTTTAGGCCAATATGTGAAGAGATTTAGGAAGCGGTCGGTCGTATCCGATCTTAATGATCTCCAAGTCGTTGGTTTGTTCCGCATCTGGCAGATCCGTTAAATCGGAGAAATTGGTAAAGAAGTTGATGTTTCACCATCCGAAAAGCCTAGCAGAAGCCTTTGACAAGCGCGGAAGGCTATATTGTTGTAGAAGAGGCTATGAATAGTCTCGAAAAATCCTTCTCTCGAGCCGCTTAAAGGAGGTAGAGGTTCCCAAGACCGATGTTGATCGAGAAAGAGTGGGGGGGGTTACAACCAGGAAGCCAGTAAGGTAGTTCAAGAAGTACAATAACTCGTGGCGACAAAGGCGTGAACAGACACTGCTTTCTACCCGAAGGTCAATAAGGTCTACACCCAATTGAATACGGAAAGGTCGATAATTTTGGATCGGATCGAAACCAAATTTTCTTTGAGCCACCTCGTGATAATTACAGAGACGGAGACATGGCAACCCTCGTAAATATTGTGGTTATCATCAAGTCACCGGTCGCTTACACTAATGAGTGTTGTAATTTAAAGGATTTTGTGGAGAGCAAGATTAAAAGCGGCTTTACCGATTCAAGATGTGGTCGAGAAGGACCGCCAGGTCGTTGATTATCAATCGTCACTGCTTCAAACGGTTCAAGCACCACCCATTCAAAATGCTCTAGTACCACCACCAAGCGCAAGTAGTTGATGTAATAACCGTGGGTCTGCTGGAAAGTTAGTAGGAAGAAGAGAAGGGCTTATCTTGATTCGGTCATGTCGATGATGATGCTACCTTGAAGATTGATGACACCTTTTCCAGAACCGTCATATCATTTCTGGATCGCGAATTATCCTTCTGAGCCCATCGAACCGCATGAAGGGGCATTGGTGATCACAGCGCAAGTAGGCTCGGTGGATGTGAAACGCATGATGATAGATAACGGATCTTCGGTGGACATTCTTTATGCCCATGCTTATCAGAGGATGCATCTCGATGGGCACAAAATGGAGGTCGGACATGAGGCTCCTCTATACGGTTTTCAAGAACGACCCCGTCAAAGTTAGCAGCACACTATCAACTCCGGTTATCTTCTAAGACGACCCTCAACAGGTAGAGATAACGTGTAAATTTTATGTTGTGCATGTGGATTCGGCCTACAACACCATTCTGGGAAGACCTACGTTGACAGCTCTTCAAGCTGTAATCTCCATCCCACATTTCAAAATCAAATTCCCCACGGCGCATGGAGTAGGAGAAGTGGTGGGTGACTTAGACCTGGCCAGGCGATGTTATCGGAATGCTGTTATTTCATCCGGAATGGGGGTCAATAAACAGAAAAAGACGATGGC